>OZ008344.1:11243964-11843964 GCA_963931975.1 Cataclysta lemnata | reverse complement strand
GGTCCCGGGTTCGAATCCTGGTAGGGGCAAACTTTGTGATGACCACAAATGTTTGTTCCCGAGTCATGGTTGTGTCTATGTTTATGTACTATATTTTCAACATTTATATACATAATTATATTAAAAATATGTCCATCATCTAGTATCCATAACACAAGTGCTTAGGCTACTTACTTTGGGCTAGATGATAGGTGGGAGTGTAAAAATATTTATTAAAAAAATATTTTATATAAATTGTTAGAAAAATTAGTAGAAAGATTTTGGTGATTAGAAAACGAATTTCTAAAAATTATGGTCTTGATGCGGGAATCGAACCCGAGTCCGCGTCCGTCCAACCAAGACACCCGTCTTGGTTGGCCGAGCGGTCAGGCACCTGCCCGGATAGCGGCGGACGCGGGTTCGATTTCCGCATCAAGACCATAATTTTAGGAAATCCTTTTTCTAACCACCAAAATCTTTGTACTAAATAAATATATAATAAATAAAATATAACAAAAAATAAAATACTTAACACAGAGACCTAATTGACGAGCAATTTTCACTAAAGCACATTATAATGATTTATAAACATTCATTTGACATAATACAACGGATTAAGCTCGCGTATATTTTTGATGTTAACATGTTGATTTTATCCCGACGTTTCGATCACTTTACAGCGGCCGTGGTCACGGAGGAAAACATTCACAAATTACATATATAAAAACACCGACTATGAGCTTTATTGAAATAGCCAACATTTAAGCTATTTATTACAACATATATAAGCCTTTTTGCGGGAAGTTATCCCCTAAATATGAACGCTTATTTCCTATAAAAAGTATTATGTGGTTTGGGGCTAGGAATAGATTCGATCAAACAAAATAACCGTTTCTGTCTGAAAATCTGTATTAATATTAAGCTTCCTTCTTCCTCTTGATATAGATTTTTATTTATTATAATTTTTAGCGTGAGTAGTTTATACTGGTAGATTATCTAATATCATCATGTAATAGAAATACAATAAAAGTCAGTTTTACAATTTTTTTACAGCCGTGTCTCCGGTTTAATAGCGCCTACCTCAATGAAGATCGATTTGGACGGGTTCTCGATCGTTGTTTATAATCGGTAGGAACGTCTCGCGCGCACGATAATGCGCTCCGAATTCACTGTATTTAGATAATAATGACGTAGAATAAAATTATTAAACACATATCTTAGTACATTTGGTGTATCTCCAGTGGCCTACTAACATCAGAACCCCAGAGCGAAGTAATCTAAATGGATATGAAATATTGGACGCTATGTTTGTTTATTCTATGAATGAGCAGCCATTCAATAGAGACTTCAATAGACTGGACAAGCATGTTTAACTTGCCGACTAGCTTGGTCGTATAGTCAGATGGCCAGCTATTGGCCAAGAGGTCCCAGGTTCGAATCATTATGATTGTGATAAATACAGAAATATAAGCTTCCAATAACAAACGGTGACGGCATTGTATCTACAAAACCGTATACATTGTTTCCTAGGAAAAAATGTAGTTTATTCAGTTACTGCATTTTTATTAGTACACCAGAACAATAATAATAAGGTTTCTTTATAATCATAATAGACAAGTCAACGAGCTAAGTATCATTAAGCGATACAAAGATCAGCAAGAGTTCTCTTATTAGAAATGTTTCCAAATATATGTAATTATATAATATATGTAATATATATAATTTATAGCTCTCACTAAATTGTTTCAAAAGTTAACTTTTACATAAACATCAACTTTGACTATCCACCAATTGTCACGATAGTCCTAATTTCATTATTACATACAACTAACATTTCGTTAAGGCATGTGATAATTATGTAGGAATTTTCGTCAAAGTAGTAGTGGTTGGCATTAGCGAGAAATTTTCTGAATAGTACGGTTGTCGATAGTGTCATTATTCTAATAGCCAATAATAATTCAAATGTATAGCGTCAACACATTCTTGGAACCCTTACTTTAAATAGAAGCCTTACATATCGCGTAAGTGAGGATTACAAATAATCGCTATCTCTCCCTGTGTTTCAGTGTACGTTTTAACTAAATTTTATACGAAAATAGTACATACATACATAAATCACGCCTATATCTCCGAAGGGGTTGGCAGAGGTGAACTAGCACCCACGTTTCGCCAATTATGTTAGTCCCATGTAATAGGTGGCGAGCCTATTGCCATTTATCGGGCACAAAAGTCGCAGTACATTGCTATTACTAGGTGGTATAAGAGGAATGCTGCTGCCCATTCCTCATCATTGATTAATCCTTAGTCGCCTTATACGACACCCACGGGAGAGATTTGGGGTGTTGACAATTGTATTCTACTCTGCCGTCAACACATGTCACAACGAAAATAGTACCTATTTGAAATCAGCATTGAGCTAAGAACAAATCGATACTGATGCCCAAAGTAAGTAGCATTGTGAACAAAAAAAATAAAATCGTGAACGACGAAAGCCCAGTTTTGTTCGCAGAAAAGGTAGCTACCGTTCAGTTGGAAACTTTCGCGTCGAACGTACCATACGTCGAAGAGAGAAAGGTCAAGATTAATGAACAACACAACTTACTTCATTATTAACAGTGTATACGTTTATCGAGATTGAAGTCTTTTAGAAATTTATCCAACAATCAGCCTTATTTGTCATGTGAAATTAATGCTTATAGCGTTCAGATTGGTTTGGAGCAATTTCCAGGGCGAGCTTTGTGCAGTTCGCAAATTGGCGTTTTCCAACGCAAAAACTTCGAGTCAATCAATCATTACTGCATGCAAACTGTTCAGATCAGCTTTGTGGCCCGGCCGATAAAAGAGCGTATTGTGCAGCAAACAAAAGTGCATAGAAGCGGATCGGGTGCGGCGTCCGGCAGAGGTCGCCCGTTCATTGAGAACTCGCCAATTGAGCTAATGGCCTCAAATGCAGATGATTACTGAGCTATTCATTGGAAACTAGCTGTTAGAGGCTCTCTGCACCCGCGATTTATAACATTATGGGGCGGCACTGCGGAAAATGGGTCTAACTCAACTTGACAGTGCCTCTATAATTCTTACTTCAAATGCTCCTAGGGCGTCTTTCATATTGATCAACGCTCTGCTTACACTTTAAATTACTTCATAATGAAAATCTATTATTTAAATTGACTGTTCACCACCATCATCACTAGCCCTTTAATTTTTCCCGCTGCTGGGGCATATGCCTTTCCTATAGATGGAAGATTATAGTGAGAATGGTATAACCACACTGGCCCAATGCGAATACAATGTAGATATTAACAACCGCATATGCAGATTAAATACCATTTTATTTTGAAGATTGCCGTGTGGTGACGGTAGAGTAGAATACAATTGTCACCACCCCAAATCTCTCCCGTGGGTGTCGTACATGGCGACTAAGGATAATTCAGTGATGAGGAATGGGCAGCAGCGTTCCTCTTATACCACCTAGCAATGTACCTACTGCGATTTTGTGCCCGATAAATGGCAATAGGCTCGCCACCTATTACATGGGACTTAACATTATGGGCGAAACGTGGGTGCTAGTTCACCTCTGCCTACCCCTTCGGGGTATAGGCGTGATTTATGTATGTATGTATTTTGAAGAATATAAACTGTTGATTGATAAGTCAGCCAGAAGTAATATAACGTTTATACGTAATTTATAATATTTAATCGAATGAATGGGGAGCAGTCCAATTAATGGGTTTAAGCAATGGTCTCTTAGGCTATTCATTGGATGGGTGACCATAAATTTGTTACACGTGTGCCGTGAAACCCTGTGGTGACGGCAGAGCGGCAGAGCAGAATCTTTCCGACGGGTGTCGTACAAGGTGACTAAGAGTTAAAACAGTGGTGAGGAATAAGTAGCAGCATTCTTATTTATACCACCTAGCCAATATACTGCGACTACGTGCCCGATAAATCACAATAGGCTCACCCCCTATTATATGGGGCCTAGCATAGTTAGCAAATGAAAACGACATGATTTATTTAAGAATTACTGAGAGCTGGAATCCCTCAGGCTTAAAGCTTTAAAGCGAGATAAAAGAGAACACTTATAAATAATGTGTATTCAACTAAGCTTACTTTTGAAAACCTTATGACCTATATTTCTTTGTAAAATGTCTGCAAAATTTATATAGGAAAGGTGTGATGTTAGAATTAAAATAGCACATTTCTATTTAATATATTTGTGGAATAATATTATGTTGACATGCCGATGTATGTTAACGGACAATTACGGGCGACAAGTAAACTGTGATGGTGATTATGATAACGCCGAAATTACATGTTTGGTATGTGTTATTTTACAAACGGAGAGTCATTATTACTTACTGTCCGAAAATTGGAAAAATTTTGACACGAAAGTACATTTCCAATTTCACACTTCGTCAAAATACCATTTAATTTTATACAATATTATTTTAACGGCCGGTTTGGTCGAATGGTCAGATCGATGGCTATCGGTCAAGAGGTCCTATTTTCGGATTTCATTTTATGTGATGAAACAGATATATGTTAAAGAGTAATAGTTGTTTCTATCTTTATAAATAATGTATATTAAAATGTGTCCTATAACTTGTAAAACAAGTGCTTATGCTACTTTGGGCTAGATGGCGATGGAGACAGGTGAGTGTAAGAAATAGTTACGGTAGCAACTATTACATATCTTGAACTAAGGGCCGGTTTTTTTATGCATAGTTAACTCAACTAATTCTTCCAAGTCTGCTGGCCTGGGAGCGAACAAATAACGTAGAATAGAATGTTATCATTAAAATCACTCTCTCCGTTCATCTGTCTCTCGACATGGTCCGTTCCGTCTCTTTTCTATACATTCATTCATCACTAGCACCTTTACGGTGTGATGGATGATATGAATCAAAAAGGAGAGGATGGCTTCATGACATCTGACCGATATGAATGGAAGAGAAAACACTGCGCTGACCCAGATAGACTGGGAACAGGGCAGGGAGAAGAAGAAGAAGTTAACTCAATCAATTGTAGATGAATTGAGAATTATAATGTGAGTGACAAACGATAAATAATTTGGAAAAATTGTAAGATACATAGCGAGAGAGTAAATATTATTATTCTGCATTATAGCCGTGTGTTGGAATTCCAATGATCCACTGCATGTCACTGCTTCAGGAAATGCCGACATTTTTTGATATGCCCAATTCTACAATCTGCCCGTAACATTCATGGAGCTGCATATAATAAGCTATGACGCGCATGCGTAATAACGCAGATGCTATACAATATAGTGTGGCGTGATATAGCGGGTATAACATTGGACTATTTGCAGCGTTACGGCACTTATATTAATTTAAGGTAACGTTAAGCACGTGTTGCCGCTTGAAATATCACGTGGTGGACGGGTCACCAATAGTGGACGGGTTGCCAGGATAGACGCAGTATTAGTTAACTCTTATAATAGGTTTAGATTGAAGGTTGTTGTTGTGTTTAGAATTTGATATATTCACAACCTTTTTGTATTTATTATTGTATAAGTACTGCATTATTTAATCAGTTGTTTTACTATTCGATTTTAATTTTAACATTATATAAATGTTAGAAAAATTAGTACAAAGATTTTGGGGTTAGAAAAAGAATTTCGAAAAATTCCCGCCTCAAGATCATAATTTTTCGAAATTCTTTTTCTAACCCCAAAATCTCAGTTGTTTTACGTTCACCAACACGTAAAACAACTGATTAAAAGATAACCGTAAATTTTTGACAGTTCCTCCAAACGATAAAATCTCAAAATCCGACGGTATTTGTGAAAAGTGGAAATGTAACTTTTTATTAATTAATACAGGTAAATATTTCCGTGGGTGCTAGTTCACCTCTGCCTACCCCTTCGGGGATGTAGGCGTGATTTATGTATGTATGTAAATATTTCCAACTTGCCTCCCAACTTTTTTAATGCTCCTGAGCTCGAATCTTGGTGCGGTAATTTTGTTGTGATGAACAGGGGCATTTTATTTTTTTTATGTTTTTAGTATTTATCTACATGTTAGTTAGTATTACTACACCTTTGCGTTTCCCTTGCATATAAAATGTATGGTTTTTTAAACTAGACGGAACGTGACCTTAATCTCACCTAATAGTAAGTGACGAAAGGGGCCGAAGATGGAATCGAGCTTCACGTCCCGAATCCTCAACAACAGAGAGGCTGGCTATCTTATCATAAAAAAGTTATCATAAATGCTGTTAATATTATGGCAACAAATTTTGATAAGCATGTGTGAAAACTATTACAATAAAACGCTCACTTGAACCCAATTGTCCCAAGGCCATTACGAACAAAATATGGACAATGGAACAGTGCTTAAATGCACTAATGATCAAACATTTGCTGTTAATTACTGTTTATGACATAATTTTATTAGTATGGGTATGCTATAAAATTCAATGTACCATTAAGAGTGTGGTACCAATGATTTATGCAGCAAGTTTCGTCGTGAGCGAGATTTACGGTGTCGCGCGTACTATTTTTGAAACTGTACGGCTCTCTTCTCACTTTAATTATAGACGCACAATACAACAAAATATTATTTCAGTTTTGAAGCCGCCTTGAATTATTGTTGGCCGTTATTGCTGAGCGGCTAGCACGCCGGATCGTTGGAAATAAAACTGGCCGAATCATCACCTGCCTGGATTGCAGTGGACGCGGGTTCGATTCCCGCATCAAGACCATAATTTTTCGAACATTTTCTAACCACCATATTCTTTGTACCTACTAATTTTTAATGTTGAAAGAAAAATCAAAAATAGTGGGCCAAATTATCATTGTGCGAAAGCCGATTATTTAGATTAGTAAGGTGTTTGCGAAATCCCGCGGTATCGGTGCCAAAGTGTCTATGGAAGGAGTAATAAATGCGGTGAAATATGCCGACGTTAATGCGGAATCCTGCCTCGGTACGCCAGTGCGTGGATTATGAAGAAAAAATGTCGAAATTCCAATTCGAAATCTTTAAAGTGTTTGCGCGCTTCTTTAAAAGCGGTCTTTTGGAGATTTGCTCAAAAGGAATGTTGCAAGTAGCATAAATTTGTCCTTTAAGCAACCGTCTGGTGAAGGCAGAGCAGAACAACAACGTTGTACAAGGCGACTAAGGGTAAAGACACGATGAGTAATGGCAGCAGCGTTCCTCTTATACTACCTAGAAATATAATGCGATTTACGGACCCGTTAGATGACAATAGGCATAATTGGGGACTAACATAATTGGCAAAACGTGGGTGTTAATTTACCTCTGTCTACCCCTTCGGAAAAGAGGCAAAATTCGTAATGCATGAAAATTTTTCTATTTATTAGTTCAACCTTGAATAGAGACGACGGATCGTGGAAGATTTCGGGACCATATGATTGTTTTAGTTGTTCACACCTGGAGTAAGCTGCCAAGTAAAATGCCAAGGAGGAATGGTGTCAGGCGCCGGCCCGGCTAATAAAACTTAGACGAATCTTAGTGCTGTCTGATAAAGCGCCCATTGCACCGAACCCAAATATTTCAGAGTATGCCTATTTTTAGACAAACCTATTTTGAGCCACGAGTTGATAATTATTGCAAGAACATCAAAACAACTGAATTCCACCGCGACAGTCAACTAATGACGCTCTGTGACACAAACTTAGAATAATATCTTAGCGTCCGTATTTTATTGCTTCACTTTTCAAATGTCCTTCCTAACAGTCAGCCATCGGCAATCCACTAATAAGATCTCCCACAAAAAGAAGTCAACACACAGTGAATGGGGAACTTTTTGTTTATTTTATTTCAGAATACGTCCGCGTGCAAGTGCCAGCACTGCAAATTGATCACAAAAAATAAACACAACACAATGAATTCATTACTCAAAGCTATTTCCAACTAATACTGTATAGGCCATAACTTGAGTCCACGTCTGATTGCTATAACCGCCCTGTGTTGAGCGACTCCGTTCATTCCAAAATAGATTCTAATCTGGCTTAATATAAATCTGTTTTAAATGGCAAGAGCTTTAGTTTACGCTCTCCATTAGCGGAGTGATGCAAATTGAACTAAACCAATATGATGTAGTAAAAGATTTACAGCCTAACAATTCCAAGGACGCCGAATGAAAAAATGTGACGAAGTAGTCACAAATGCGATAAAAAATTGTGTAAACAAATTAATATTATCGAGTGTGCCTAACGCCTATACACGTTTCACTTTTGTGGTGCAAGTTGATTTGCATTTAAATGGCTAGGTATTTAGGAGTGCAGTCTACAGAAAGAATGGTGGTGCCACAGCAGAATACAATAATGTCACCGACTTTTAAACTAAGGAAATATATAAATATACAATTTGAAATAATATAACAATCCTAGTGACTTCTCATGATGACTTTTTAGTTAGATATTATAGTTCTGTTTAGTACTTCTGATATCCATTAATAACTATTATTTACCCCATCACAAGGAGCTTGCTAGCGCAGTGGCACAGCGCGCTTGGTCTGCGATTGCGTAAACTAAGCAATTTCGCTAAGGCCGGTCATTGGATGGGTGACCAAAAATTTATTATCTCGAGTTCCTCCGTGTTTCGGAAGGCACGTTAAGCCGTTGGTCCCGGCTGCATCTGCAGTCGTTAGTACCTACCAACCCGCACTGGGCCAGCGTGGTGGATTATGGCCCAATCTCCCTATATTCTTCCATCCATTCGGAAGGCCCGTGCCCCAGCAGTGGGGACATAAAGGGCTGGTGATGATGATGATGATTTACCCCATTATTCATGGAAACTAAATCAGCCCTATGACACGTTTTACCTAAAGTGCTCTTGTCAAAATTTGTTTACTTATGCTGTAATGAAAAGGGACACATCAGTGCTATAGTTTTCAGCATTAGAAGTCTAATCTAATTGTATTCAATAAGTGGGTTAGATCTCTGTAGCCAAATAATTAATAGTGAAATGAAATATAAAACATTTGCTATAAATAAAATATTTTATATTTGCTAAATATTAAATATTTGCCGTGTGGTGACGGCAGAGTAGAATACAATTGTCACCACCCCAAATCTCTCCCGTGGGTGTCGTACAAGGCGACTAAGGATAAATCAGTGATGAGGAATGGGCAGCAGCGTTAGGTCCCATGTAATAGGCTCGCCACCTATTACATGGGACCTAACATAACTGGCGATACGTGGGTGCTAGTTCACCTCTGCCTACCCTTTCGGGGATATAGGCGTGATTTATGTAAGTATGTATGTAGTAGGAAGAACAGTAACATATTAGGACCATTGAAAACAGTCAAAAATGACGAAGGTGTTTACAACCATAAAGTTTCTAGTAAGATTCAGCTATACAGTATGTCGGCTATACAGAAGAGTTATTGTCGCAGAAGACAATATTGTCTTGCTTATTGCTGCCAATTGTGACACCGTTGTTTCATGGAATTGCATATTCTTGCAACCGTCGGTGTCACCAACATTTTGTTAATTCTCAAAAAAAAAACTATGTATCATTGAATAAACTGATAATATTTTATAATTTGTTTTGTAGCCTTCTAAAATACAAAAATCGTTCTTGTTGACAAACACCTGCATTTACGAGCCCTCCTTCAACAGATAACTAGCTCGCACGACTTAAATTGCTACATGATTGAATTCGTGGTATGAATGAAACTTTAATACAGCGCTGGGGAAGTGCTTCACAGTTTTCAGAAGTCTATTAAATGATAATAATACGGTTGAATAGTGAAAGGTTTCCTGTTGGTTAGTTAGATATCATTTAAGGATCATTGAATTAGATTCAAACTGATATATAATTAATTTTGATAGAATTTTCTGCTTTATACCAAGGCAATGAGGTTTATAACAGAAATGCAAAGTTTTATCTGCATATTTTTTATGTTGCATTTACGAACATACATAATTCACGCATTGCATTTATAAAAGGTTACATTAATTATGTGTTTAGATGTGTAAATCGAACCAATTTACGACTTCTTATCGATAAATGAACGGGGTTTAGAGATTAGGGAAAAATTACGACTGAAACGTGCTTTAAAAGCTACCAGTTGTTAGTCAGTAAACTAATAAACGTTATAGTATTAAGCTAAATACTTGATGTAAAGATTTGTTTTATTTTAATGATGCAAATGAATTACGTCATATTATTTTATACATACATACATAAATCACGCCTATATCCCCGAAGGGGTTGGCAGAGATGAACTAGCACCCACGTTTCGCCAATTATGTTAGGTCCCATGTAATAGGTGGCGAGCCTATTGCCATTTATCGGGCACAAAAGTCGCAGTACATTGCTACTGCTAGGTGGTACAAGAGGAACGCTGCTGCCCATTCCTCATCACTGATTTATCCTTAGTCGCCTTATACGACACCCACGGGAGAGATTTGGGGTGGTGACAATTGTATTCTACTCTGCCGTCACCACACGGCATATATTATTTTATACTATCTTACTAATCATTATACCGGCCTAACTTGCAAAGAAAAACATAGAGGAGGAAACGTTGGAACAGTTATGCCCTCATGTTGAGCATCGTAACATAACCCATCTTTTTTTTGCCCATACATTTTGTGATTACACTTATATAATGTTCAAAGAACAAACAAACAAGCAAAAACCTAACCTACGCATTAAATATGTTTCTAGACTTCAATGGACAACAACTTGGGACTGTCTTATTAATTAAGATGAATAATTATTTTTATATTTAGCTCACCCTAAAGTTTGTTTTATTTTGTTAGTCAATATTTAATTTTCTTGCCAAACAAAATCATTGAACAGTACCGTTACGAAATCTGATACTGCTATCACCTGTCCATATTTATTATTTAACAAGCTGTCTGTTCTACTTTGTAACTATAGTAACGATTGTGAACAATTGACTCCCCAAGACTCATTACCCGCAAGGTTATAATCATAGATCGTAAACTTGGTAGTTTAGCTTGCTATCTGGTAGTGACTTCTGGGCTATCGGAGGGCAACGGAGCACACGCACTGCGGGCATACGCATCACATTTAACTATAATGCAATTTAAATATCGTTTATTTGTAAGCTAACACTGCAAAGATCAGGCAGATATTAGAAGACAACTAGTCAATAACTTGACAACTTTAAAAAAAAGTTATCTCCTAAACGGTTTTATCTCAGTTTTATCATGCGTCCTAAAACAAGTACCTATTCTTATTTATTTTTTTCCTGACTTCAAGATATATGTTTTGAGTTAAAAATATTAAATGTTGTCAATTAGCTACTTTCAAACCGAGGATCTTGATGCCACAGGGTCGCTCGGACATAGATTGCGTAAACTGAGCGACGTTCTCTTAAAAGTCTCAAGCACTTTCTTTTATTTTTTTGGCTGTACTTTTAAAGTACCAGTCGTTTGGGACGAAGTACAACTTCAAAACTAACTATTTTGTATTATGTGGAACGAAATTTTAGGACATACGAAGAACAACAAAACAAATTATGTTACATGTTATTGTATAAAAAAAATATGTTACACGTTGCATCAAATATAGTTTCCACGTTTTTTGATACGCGACGTCAGTCATCAGTTGGAGCTATAAAATCACTTGGTTTTGACAGAGTGCGGCACGACGCATGTGCAAATAAACGTCTGAAGACCACTAAACATAAAACGGCCATGCGTTTGCGCACACGCATAAATAAACAGCATTAGCTGGTGACTATTTATGCCAATGTTATAATATCAGATTATTTATCAAGACATCATGCGTTGACCTTTCTTTCATCATTACAGTTGTGTCATTCAGTAATTAATTAAAGGTTATTATTTAAGTAGGCTCATTAAGCATTAACGTTAGATGTAAAAAAGTATGAAATTGTAGTTTTGTACTTGTACAGTCAACAGAGAAGCTCGATAGCGTAGTGGCATAGCGCGCTGGACCTGCGTTTGTGTAAACTGAGCAGTATCCGCCAATTTACATTGACTGACATGACAACTTAATACATTATTTTTGGCTTTGATATAGATTTCTTCCTTGTGTTTTTTTATGACAGGTTGTATCAAAATTATCATCATCTTCCTATCCTGTGTCCAGGTTATCTATGGCTATTATCATAAAAAACATATTTGAAAGATACATACCAGTGGTACTTAATCGTTTGGTGATAAATTTATTTCGCAATGCAGTCACCACCGATTCTATTCTTATTCTAGAAGCATATCAAAACTTTATCTAGATAAATAAAAATTTCCCTCCCATAATCGATATTAAAAAAATATGCACATCAATAGGTGCATAACCCATGTATCATCCTGATCGTTATTTAAATTTTTTGAAAAAACATGACCTGAAAGACCTGATTTAAAAAAAAAGTTGTTCTTTTCATTCAATTTATTTTTAAAACATAGCTACCAAACATTAACAACGTAAACACTTTCATTATGTCATGTAGAACCGATGAAACGTATCTTATTGCGTCATAAACGTCGTCTCTATCAGCTATGAGTTCGCACTCATTAGGACGGAGTTAATTAGTAGGATTAGCAGTCAACGGGGCGGTGGCTTACTATAAAAGAATACTGGAGTTGTAACAAATGAATACGACGAAGTATTATCGCCTTATATTCTTTCACCCGATGACACACTATCTGACCTGTGATTGAAAGAAGATTCTATATGGAAAACATGTTGTGCCATTCCCATTTAGAGAATGGGAAAAGGTATAAAATAAAGTCTCAAAGTACAACAGGTGTAATATGGCCCTTATAAGCTTTGATATTGCTCAAAACTATAACATTGTCACCACCATCCATCTCTCCTACAGGTATCGTACAAGGCGATTAAGGGACAGCGATGAGTGGGTTCAGCAGCGTTGCTCTTATATCACCTAGCAATATACTGCGAATTACGTACCCAATAAATGGTAATAGGCTGGCCCCCTATTGTATGGGACCTAACATAATTGGCGAAACATAATTTTTGAAAATATTTAGGAACATGAAAAGAAATTACCTAGTAGTGACATCTATTGAATAAGCCTTTTACTTTCTGGGATACAAGTGACCATTCTTATAAAGGTTCCAGAAATTATACCACATCACACAAATCAAAATTCAAGAGGTTCCATATTTGACAGTGATTCACGTTGCAAACTACCTGGCACAGGAATCGTTTGCTGCTAATCCAGTGATTTACAGCGTCTCACTTCGAATTAATTACTATCGTTGAATACATACCTACATACCTACTGATTAGAAGCTATTATACAAGGTAAACAGAACAGCTACGTCACAGCATCTAGCTTTCTTTGTACATCATTCAGTATATAAATAAAAAAATCATTACTTTTGTTTATCCATATCTATTAACTGTACTCATATACTATGCTTAGGTGATGATTTAGAGTGGTGATTTAGGAATCTAGTCTAGTAGTAAGGATTATTAAATTTGATATCGTAGTGTGATGTTGTTGATTATATAATTAAATTACAAATACAAATTTAATTACAAACGTTAAATAATTACTCTAAGCTTTCAAAGCAGAATGTATACTGTTTACAGTATTGCAAATGCTTTACCCTTTATAAAACCGATACCAGCTGATTATCTCTTTTGAAATTACTTTATGCATTGTGGCATTCAACAAAGTTTATAAAAATATCATCAATTTATACCTACAATTCTATATAAAAAAATTAAAATATAAAACGAAAATACCAATTAAATGAAAATCTTGACGTTTTAATCATTGTAAATATTATCTACGAAACGCTTAATTCAACAGATTTACTAAGAAACGTAAGGTTTGTCAAACTTATAGAAATAAGCATCTGTAACTATCATTTAGTAGGGTTTAAAACGGTATTTTCTGAATTATAATCATATATCTTTCTGCGTTGCATTCAATTTCATCAACTAGCAGAAATAAAACATAAAACTGTCTCAGCTTAACATCTGCGAGTGGTTTTTTTACACGTCACCGTAATATGCTAGATGATAGATATTACTAACCAGATGATGGTAATTAATAATTCTGATTCTATTGGCTTGCGCGACCATATCCATGCTGTAATACACAAACATGAATGCTCTATCCTACCTACATTCTGCACCTTCTGCATCTTAGCTCGTAGCAATAAAGACTGTTTTTATTATAATTGTGAGACGTAGGAATTTTACTATAACGCAAGTATTTTAAAACAGTTTTATAATATATTTTATAATATAAATCTGCATTTTTCTACTTTGTGGTGCGAACAGAAATCCCTACAAAATGTCAAAATACTACTGATTCAACAATAAATCAATTTATTTATCTCTAGGAGTCCCAAATATAGGACTTGGTCTATGATGGGAAATTCCCCTATATCTGAATCTGTATCGGCAAACCGATCCGTTCCGAAACTTATATCTTCTAATATATATATCTATATCGGGATCAAAGTTTTCAGATACCAGGAAATCCTTTTAAGTTTCTGGAAGCAACTCTGAACTTTGGTTTCTACAAGTCTAACGCTAGAGTTTACAATGTCGGAAACATTTATTTTGATTTATAACTTTAAAATGATGCAGAAGCTGTCTGGTGACGGCAGAGCAGAATACAATTTTCACCACCCCCCATCTCCTACGGGCGACCAAGGCTTAAAACAATTATGACCAAATAGGCAGCAGAGTTCTTGTCACCTGTCCAATACTGTGGGTGTTAATGTGGGTGTTAATACACCTGTGCCAGTCATTTTGAGGAACACACGTGTTTTATGTGTGTAACGAAATTTGATTTGTACCTATTTAGTCTGTCAAAATTCAAAATATTGTTTTCAGCATGAATACAAATTCGCACCATAGACAAATATAAAGCCGTTGGTAGAATGGTCAGATGCGTGATCCGGGAAGGATCCTGTACCTCCCTAGGCACGGAGTACAGAATATTCTAGGTGATAATTTTTGGTCACCCATTCATTGAGATACCATCGCAAATGTTGCTTGACTTTGGTAATCGCGTATTGACTGCGCTATCGAGTTCCTCAAGGTGCTATATTATTAGACGTACTTTAATTACTATGGAGTATAAACACTGATAGCACTACACAATCAAAACAACAATGAAGTGTATGTAACAAACGAGCAATCATAACTCATCATATCATCTACACTTCCTTATTAACTAATAATTAGCACGATATTGGTAGGGGAAGGCGGCCTCTAGCAGGCGTACTACCTAAGCCGAGCGTTCTCGTGTGTAAAAAGTGCGGATTGGTGGGTATTAACGACTGCAGATGCAGCCGGGACCAACGGCATAACGTGCCTTCTGAAGCACTGAGGAACTCGAGATGGTAAATTTTTGCTCACCCATCCTATGACTAGCCTTAGCGAACATTGCTTAGTTTACGCAATCGTAGTCCAAGCGCGCCAAGTCACAGTACAGTTTTATTCTATCGAGCTCCTTTCCAACCTTCCCCTATATTATAGGTATAGAGGTAAAACGGAGGTATTAAATTGTACCACGTTACAAGACTACAGTCCACACAGACAGAAGATACATACATAAATCACGCCTACATCCCCGAAGGGACAGGCAGAGGCGAACCAGCACCAACGTTTCGCCAATTATGTTAAATCCCATGTATTAGGTGGCGAGCCTATTGCCATTATCGGGCACAAAAGTCGCAGTACATTGCTAGGTGGTACAAGAGGAACGCTGCTGCCTATTCCTCATCACTGATTTATCTTTAGTCGCCTTGTACGACACCCACGAGAGAGATTTGGGGTGGAGACAGTGGTATTCTACTCTGCCGTCACCACACGGCGACAGAAGATACGGACTTTAATCGACGAATACGACGTTGCCACGTCTAAAATTATTACGTCCGAGTTATTTATTTGTCACAGCGCGATCCTAAGCTTGTCTCAAGCAGACCACACTCCTGTAAATATATCTCATTAGGTTCGTCGCATCTTTCTGACTAATTTCGATAGGAGAACATGTACCTATCTAGGACTATAGCCTTCCTCGATAAATAGACAATCCAACACAAAAAGAATATTCCAATTTGAGTCAGAAGTTCCTGAGAACCATTCAGCATTCAACCAACCAAACGAATAAACATACAAACAAACTTCAGCTTTTTAATATTAGTATAGATTGCCTGCAACGCTGCTCACACGATGAAGTTTTTACGCCCCAATCATTGGTCCCTCTAACAAGCTTTTAATCAACTGTTTTTATCATATAATCAATAATAAGGTACTTACATAATCATGCTTTTTTAACCCTTATGCAGAGGCGAACCAACACCCGCGTTTGGCCAAGCATACTAATAGTCATATAGTGGGCACGTTAATCGCAGCTATTTACTAAACGGTGCACTAAAGGAACGCTGCTGCCCATTCCTCATGATATTATAGCTCTAGTCACCAAGGTGAAGATGATTGTATCGTTCTCTGCCGTCACCACACGGCAATACTAACATTTCACTGTATTTTTTTCGAAGAAAGGTCTTTTATCAAAATCTTAATTCCTAATGACGAATTCCACAAAAATAATTTGCATATTTGACTTCAAATATATTCAATACCCACTGTATTTCATTCCGATATTTCGTGCCAAAAAAATGTAAATAATTAGCCACTAATCCATTAGCGAGCCAAATTGCGGTTTGACATCGCTAATCCAGATACAATGTCACTTTAAACATTGTACAGGGGGCACGCATGAAATCGAGACATACCAAAGTTAATTCGTTTACAAGATTCATGTTATACGCGTTCAGAGTCGAGTGAGTACGCTCATTTGTTTCCCCACAATCTCTTCTTATCGCGATATAGAGATGTATCTTGGCGTGCATCCAAACACTTTCACCCAAATCATGAAACTATTGCATAAAACTGTAATACTAAGTACAATCTTGGTCGTTTTTCATCAAATATTACGCTACTCGTTTCTTGGAAAAGTACAATGGAAATAGCGAGTACCTACTCAAACAGTGTATTCAGCGAAGTAGAGCATTTCAATTGAGGTTAGATTGAGCGTTGTTAAAATCCTCGCTCCTTTGCTATGCACTTTTACGAGAATTCCCCAGAGAATGTTTCAAAAAATGTTTGCTCAAGTCCGAGATATCTTGACGGGTTAATTTTTGTTAGATATTTGTTCACTTTCAAGGCTGTCTTATCTTATCGGGTGTAAGAGACTTCACGTAGGTACCTACATTAAATTCTTCATCACAATCACGTTTGGATATGTCTCTGTTGGAATATTTTTAACAGTAGAACCCTAAATTGATTAGTGTGTCAAATTCATAAACATTTTAAAATTTAAAATGGTCATACGAAGAAAATCTTAATCATTGGCACTATGTCACAGAAAATCCTAAATCGGTCTTCAACTATAAATCAGCACTAACCTAACATGATCTCTGATCATTGTTAACTGCAAAAAATATATTTTTGCCCGGCAAATATCAAACAAATTATAAACTTAATCCCATAGTTCGAATATAAGTCAACGTTCTATTTAAGTAACTCACACGATAGTCACTCATTCGATATTAAGAAAGAAAGATTATCACAATTATCGCAAACCATACGACAATGTAAGATTTAAAATGCACTATACGCATGTCATCATTGACATTATTCTATAAATGCACAAAAGAAACTGAATATAGTAATAAAAGTAAATATATTTATCTAATCTGTCTATATTATGATAGTTACTCTTAGAGACCAATTTTTTATTTGCAAAAGCTTACGCTATATTAGGCGGGTGATCTTCGGGCATACGTAACACACACGTGTCTTGGATTTGGGTCGTCGATTTATGATTTTCAGAAATCAGAATACGTGCTTAAAGTATTATAGATCCATAGTTATGTTGGAACTAATTAGTTTTAATTGTCCTATTCGAACGTCTGGGTAATTTTTTTTGTATAGAATCTTGATGCGAGTAAGGATTAGTAGTAAGACTCAGGCGAACTCATATTGAAGTAAAAGTTCGTTGACCGCGTAAAATCTTATCGGAGCACCGTTGTGTTTAAACAGATTCTCTGATGGAATATCGGTTGAGGTTTTCTTATCTGCTATTAGTATTTAATTAAGCATTTAGGTTTAATTAACTGGCCAATCGGAATAGTATCATACTGTAATCATACCGTGTCTTAGTTGCTCTTGTAAATATTTTGAATTAAACATTGAAATCCCAAAATTACTGTAGAATTCAAGTTGCGACGACCCTGCCGTACAAGAACTAACAATTTTTATTTAGTGATTCTTTGAGCACGTTGTTATGATGACATAATTTTGATATAAGACTAACTTGCCGTATGCAACCGTCTGAGGTGCGCGTGCGTCGCCTTATCCCTCATAGAGTGACAGACCTACCCTGTCTTTGTATAGTCTATAATCTTTTCCCTGCTATGCTCCCAGTGTATATGGGGATGGCGCGGTATGCTTCCTCTTCCATTCATATCGGTCAGACGTCATCAAGCCCCCCACTACCTTTTGATCCATATCAACCATTACACTGGAAAGGTACTAGTGATGAATGAGTATTTAGAAAAGAGACGGAACGGACCATATCGAGAGACCGATGAACGGAGAAAGTGATTGGGTTGAAAACATTCCAATCCATACTGCTCATGGCTTTTTTTATATAGTATAACCTTAGAAGTATCGAAAACTAAAGTGTGCGTAACTAGATTAACTTCTGTAAATTGCCAATTTAATGACAAAAAGAGGATATTTTCAGACGTCACTGTGAAGCTTGCATTCACACCAAACAGCTGCACCGTCGTCCAAGTCATAAACCTGCTGATATTTGTATGATGAATGGTTATCGAGTAAAAGGAGCTGGTATGCGGCCAGAATTACCCGCATCCATCTCAATAATGGCCTAATTAAATGTAACGTGACGTACACACAGAGCAGGGTGCTCTGACCATGCACCAACCTAAACAAGACGAGGCAAAGTTACTGCAATAAATTACTGA
Source organism: Cataclysta lemnata (assembly GCA_963931975.1). Lineage (NCBI taxonomy): Eukaryota > Metazoa > Arthropoda > Insecta > Lepidoptera > Crambidae > Cataclysta > Cataclysta lemnata. The sequence continues at coordinate 11,825,015 of OZ008344.1, read as the reverse complement.
CATTATAGAATCTCCAAGATGATATCAGTCCATATCGGCTAACCTATATTATAGTCAAGGTCAGACGAATATGAAGACTAAGCGGGTAATAAAATACGGACCGGACAACCAGATGTGTCGATCGCACAGGATCTACATTAAATTTAGAAAAGGAAACAAATGTAACCGGTAACAATAATCTTCAATGGGACCCCTCGAATGCGGACATGATTTTTATTTTTGGCTAGTTTTACTGCGGAGTACTAAAAGATATTGCGCCGAGATACCGCCGAAAGAACTTGTCTCTCGACGCCAGCACATAATCTCCATCCTTATCCCGCACATACATAGCAACAGAGTTGAAAAGTCAATAAAATCCCACTAAGCATTTCGTATTTGCAAGACTGGGAATGTACAAACATGTACCTACTTGAGACGAATAATCTCTCCTCCGTAGATGTTCATATTGACCGATAAACGATATTGAGACCTCTTTCAATGGGCAGGCGTCTTATTAGGCTGTAAGGTCATCCGATATACACTCCAGAAGAGTCGTTTTCTGTACGTCTACCGGTTATATTAAAAAACTTTCTTAACGTTTATAGGACACATTTTTGGCAACAACTGAGTAGTTTACTTTGTATATAAAGTTTTTGTTGCATCGCACGATATCTGGAATAGTTCCGGAGTTACATTACGGGCGGTAGTCATGTTATATGGCATTCGGAAAAGAGAAAAGCCCCAAATAGTTCTATTTGGCTTTTATCCTACGGTTTAATATCAGCCTATTTATTTGAATAGGATGAATATTTCATTTAGATGGAAGATATTGTTGTCGAATTCATTATGTGCCTCCATAACAGATTTAAGCAAATTTACATACGTGATCACTCGTATGAATATGGATTTCGATCTCGGAATCAACAGATTCCATATTGGATTAATAAGTACGTTTCACGCATTTCAATCATAATCTCAGACGAGGATTCCTGTTAAAATTACCCTTTTAAAAGAACCGCACTTTCTGGATTGTACAAAGTAACAAAAAAATATTAAATTCATTTAAATCGCTCCTCTTTCAAACACCATAAAGTAAACTTGGAAGGCTACACAATCTTTTCTACCGCTTAAGTAAATATTTATTACGGATAGTCAACAGTTAACTTATCTCCCTTTGTAGAAGAGACAATTCAAATTATGTTAAAATATAAAGTGGAGCAATTCTATCTACGAGAGATTTTCCCCTTGTTTATAGAAGGAAGAAATCATAATCTCCGACGAAGCCCGGAATAACGGTCGCTTTTTATTTCAATTAGAGCGCTTTTTCATATTCACCGTATCTCCACTGTGATTCACTATTCTTGTAATAATAATTATTCGTAGCAATCTCATTGAAATCTCTATTGTCAATGGAATAACACAACATCATGACGCACATACGCAATGTGTTATCAAGTGACTATCAAAGTAGACTTTTTTGGCGTTTTAGATAATATCAACAAGTTTTTTATCTCCAATCTTGAACGAAAGACATCACGCAATAGAAAAGTTTAACTACCGCTTGTATTTCATCATACATCACCGTCAGAAATAGGTCTCAAGAGCCGTTTATTAATATTCCTAAGCAAGTCAATTTCCAGTACAGCCATAATGGCTCGGAACAATTTTAACGTTTATAAAATACATAAGGCAAGGTGGCCCAAAATGGACATGCTGCTGAAAACATATATACGTACTCGTGTATAAAATTCATTTTAAATCCGGGTATATTCCCGTCAGCCTTACTGGTTCTTCCTTGAGTAGACATGTGAAAATTGAAATTCCCATTTGACTGTTCGGAAATTATTATTTATACCTAAATAACCGCTGTAGGCAGTGTGAAGGTTTGGCATTAACAGAAAAAAGACATGACAATAATAATGAATAAAATCAAATCAAAAATATCTTCTGACATTCTTAATACAAAAACAATTATTTTTGACTAAACCAGACAGTTCTCTAATTCGTAACAGGCAGCATGTCCGGTTTGGGGCTCCTTCCCCTGCCCATTTGATGAAGGAAATAGGTTATGTCACTAAAGTGTGCGTTACTAGCTTAACTATTCGGAGTTGCCAAATAGGGGTCTGTACGAGTAAGCAACTTGGCAGGCTTATGGCGATTTTTTCTCCGATGAACTTGGCTCCATTCGCCAGGTTGCATCTGATGAGCACGTTAAAGCCTCTCACAGACAGACGCGGTCAGCGGTGACGGTAGCGTGGCGGGCAGCTGTAACGTAGGTAACTTAAGGACATTATTTGACGGCCGCCTTTGCTGGTTATTGGCCAAGAGGTCCCGGGTTCGAATCCTGGTAGGGGCAAACTTTGTGATGACCACAAATGTTTGTTTCTTTATCATGGTTTTGTATATGTTTATGTAGTATATTTTTAACATTTATATACATAATTATATTAAAAATATGTCCGTCATCTAGTATCCATAGTGCAACAAGTGCTTAGTGCTTAGGCTACTTACTTTGGGCTAGATGATAGTGTAAAAATATTTATTTATTTATTTATTATTCAAACCAGCGCGGTCAACGTTTGTTCGGGTTCGCCACCGCCACCGTCCTGCCAACGCTGCTGTTTGAGTGAGCCTTAAAGCCTTATGTTACATACGTTACAACTGCCCGCCACCGCTGACCGCGTCTGTCTGTGAGAGGCTTAAAACCGCCTCTGGTCCTGACAGTGGAAGGTCGTAATTTCTGACTTTTGTCCATTTCTAATCAGGTCCTTAATGACGGAAATGCAAAGTTGAAAATCAAAAAATACAGTCGGCTGCGTTAATATGTCTCGCTGCGACGCCGTCTCACGCCGCCGTCAATTAGTATGTCGTTTGAAGATGCACTGCTCTTTGCACCATACTCATCAAGGCGCGTGTGGAAAGCCAAGTTCAACTAGACCTTAAGTCTTTGTGCGAGAGTGCAGATTGTAGCGGCGGGCTTTAAATGTGACATTTCATAAACGGTACGACGTCTGTACTATGAAGAATAGGATAGATGAGTAATGACAATAACGCAGCGGGCGTTGTCGTCTTAAGGTCTGAGCATACGTAACGGAAAAACACCCCGGACGGGACGGGGACGGGGCCTCTCTCGTACAAAAAGCTCCGTCCATGTCTCCGTGAAATATATCACATGGGCCTTTTTGTACGAGAGAGGCCCCGTCGCCGTCCCGTCCGGGGTGTTTTCCCGTTACGTATGCTTAAACCTTTAGTCACGTGTACCCAGATGCGTCTGAGGGCACGAGATTGCAAACCGCACGCCAATACCATAAACGCAGACAAGAATTCTGTTCCAGATAATTTAGTCTCGAATATGAGAATCGTCGAAATACCATTGGATTCTCTGTTACATTGGCGTTGAATTATTCAGTGTTTGTATATTGGTTTAAATTATTATTTTGATTTTTATTTCAACATTATAGAAATGTGAGAAAAATTATCACAAAGAAATTTGTGCTTAGAAAAAGTTTGAAAAATTATAGTCTTGATGCGGGAATCGAACCCGCATCCTCTGCATTCCAACCACTCGGCCAACCAAAACGTCCTGGTTATAATTTTTCGAACTTTTTCTAATCGCAAATTTCTTTATTGGTTTAAATTCTTTTAATGCTAAGTAGGCTACGCATTGGATCACAATCTCGCCTGATGTAAAACGATGATGAGACCTAAGATGGTACACGCTCACTTATAAGATGCCTAAAAACCTCGGCAAAGAGTTCCACTCCTTAGCTATTCGCATAATGAAACCGGAAACTTTCGCTTTACTTATAATTGTCACAGATAGATGACTTACTTTATATTGTGTGAAATCATTCCGAATTTCATGAGCATCAATCCATATATGCCAAACAATGTGAGATAACAGACGAAAGTCATTGAACTTGAAAATAAACAATGATGCAATAAGGCGTAAGACACTGTGCATTGGCCTCTATTTTCTCCCCTTTATGTTTTTGTCAATTTTCTTGATGCAATAAGACGTACAAAACCTAGTATTTTGCTCTATTTTCTCCCCTTTATCTCAGTTTTTGTCTATTTTCTCTAGAAAGGAGTGCGATAAAAGTGTCATGTCACATCTTTGACAAATGGGGATCGTGCGGCTGCGCAATAGTGCGTGATCGGCTACGCCTGCGCACCGCTGGTTTTGTACGCGGTAATCGTTAGTTCTGGCTGTCAGGCTAAAACCACCGGCCATATTGCGTGAAGTTAAAATAACTAAAACATCATAACGCACCCGCAAGAATGATGGACGTATGACTCTGGTATGAAGAAAGTCAAAGAAAGTCTAGTTGCCATGAAATCATGGCAATAAAAGTTTGTGACTTTCAAAGAGATTGCGGTCGGAAAAATTTAGATTCTTTTGTTTCGTTTTTGTTTGTAATAATTTATAGAACATTTACATAATTGCTTAAATCGGATAACAATTTAATACAATTTTAATAATTTATTGTGAACAAGCTGAACCGGAATACGATGGTTTGCCTAACTTGGTATAAAATTAGCCTACGACCTATTCTCATACATACACAAAAAAAATCACAAAAATCAGTCCAGGCCATTCGGAAGAATTTTCTAACAAACACTGACACGAGATTTTTATATTATTTTATTAGATTTACTTATACGAACTTCACCATCGCATGCTCTGCCACAGCCACAACACGAAAACAGGAATAAAACGCACGGTCATCCCTGTCGTTTACAGCTCCGAAAACTAAACGGTTCCCAAATTATTTATTATTTTTTCGGTCTTGATTTACGACAGCTAAAGAAGTGTTCGCACGCGCACTAGTGTGTCTATTTGTGGCGACGCCGAAATAACAGGCAAACCGAGTGTGTTCACGCCCTAGTACGAAACGTGTGCTCAAATACGACTGTGTGCTTTGTGGGGATTATGCTGCGATTTGCAGTAATGTGTTTGCTTTTCCACTGCGACTCTTTCTCATCTCACCACCAGCTAAATATTTTCCATGTTAGTTATGACAACAGGCCGCACATTTTTTTTTTTTCATAAATAATTTTTTTTTTTCACTCACACCTATCATCTAGCCCAAAGTAAGTAGCATAAGCACTTGTGTTATGGATACTAGATGACGGACATATTTTTAATATAATTATGTATATAAATGATGAAAATATACTACATAAACATATAATATACACAATTATATGTGACCCCATGACTCGGGAACAAACATTTGTGGTCATCACAAAGTTTGCCCCTACCAGGATTCGAACCCGGGATCTCTTGGCCAATACCCAGCAATCTGAGCATTCGACCAAGGCGGCCGTCAAATTGAAAGTGCTATTTTGCTATAACACTTTCAAAAACCACACACCAGCGACCTAACTCTGCAAGCCGATTGCAATCGTCTTAGTCTACCAGTCACTCTCACTCATTAGGTATGATAGCAACGTTTGTGAGAGATGGCAAGACAAAACCGATTCCAATTAATTTAAAGAGTAGCCCCTCAGACCCCGTACTATGTGTTTATTTTCAGTTGCTTTGGCCTACCCGTCACTCTCACACTTTGGTATTATTCTCAATGAATGAGAGAGACGAGTCAACCAAAGCAACTGAAATCGGCTTACTTAATACAGGGGCAAGGTGTCTAGCCCAGTAGCAAACGATACAACGTTTCTAAAGAACGAATGTAATTTTTTTTAACAATTCGACACGACGGGCAATGTGTATTATTTATTTGTTTGTTTGGTAATAGGTACACCAACAGTACATATACACAACATTACTAAAGTTACAATACATATCTTATTCTATTATATGTACCAATAACAGTTTCCTCAGTAAGAGCCCGGACACGTAACTGCGAATTAGCGCGACACGAATACGCAACGCAAACTACAACTTAAATTACGCGATGCGATTTGGTGCGGCAAGGCGGTGAATCAAAGAAAAATGAAATTTAAGGAATGACCAATGCGAATCAATTTGCAAGTTCTCGCCGATTTTTACGATGCGACGTCGCATCACAGTTTTGTGTACAGGGCCTAATACGTCAGTTCCATACATTTATATTCTATTCGTTCGAATAAATCGGCCACTCGTCTAGGAGGCAGCTGCTAAATATTTTCCATGTCAGATAAGACAACTGAAGCGCACAATAACTTTTGCGATAGCCCTCTCAAATACCACACACCTGCGGTTTTCAATGACTCGTTCCTTCGTGTCTATATTAATACTAGTGGTCGCCTGCGGCTTTGCTCGCGTTAATTTCGGTTGTTATATAGCCTATAGCCTTTATCAATAAAGGGACTATCCAACACAAAAATAAATTTTCAATTTGAACCAGTAGTTTCTGAAATTAGCGCGTTCAACCAACTAACCAAACAAACTATTCAGCTTTATAATATTAGTATAGATTTGCGACAGAACATGTGGCTTGCGTGAAAATTAAAGCCTTCAAAACCGTGACAGTGGATCCCATTAACAATGTTACAAGATAGACAACAGTGGGTCACTATATTTTCCTGCTACATAAATAACAAAAATTGGTTAGCTAACATGTCCTAAATTAAAAATAACAAGAAGCTATTTGGGGCAACCCTGTTTTTGTCAATGAAAACGTCTAGAAGGAAAACATTACTTTACCCAGTGACATAATAATTTATCGTTGAAAATTTTTTGTTTATTTATTACGACGTTCGTCGACTTTTAGACTGAAACAACGCTATACGAGGGGAATAGTATCTCGCTGTAAGCATCTTATTAAAACACCACCTTTCGCTCTATTCTAATCACTGGCGCAATAACAAATACTACTTATCATCATCAGCAACCTTTATAATCCCCAATGCTAGGGCACAGGCATTCCCTACGAATAGAAGAATAAAGGGAGAATGGACCTTAATCCACCACGCTGTCCCAGTACGAATTGGTGGGTATTAACGACTTCTAATACAGCCGGGACCAATGGCTATATAATGCCTTCCTAAGCACGGAGTAACCCATCCAATGACCCGTATTAGCGAACATTGGTCAGTTTACGCAATCTCAGCCGAGCGCGCTTAGCCACTGCGCTGACGAGCTCCTCTACAAACGAACAAATACTTAGACTGCACTACATTAAGAAATACGAAACCTCACTCCGTAAGGTTATATTGAAAGGAAATATCTCTTGATTAAAGTATAAGGAAATATCAACCTGTCGCAATGGCTTCGTCCGGGTTGAAAGCAAGAAAGCTCTTAGGCTATGTGTCACTTACGCGAAACTCAGTCGTAGTCCCGAAGCCGACGGGTCCTCGGCCAAGCGGGATGTTTGTCTGGCTAAACGTCAAATGCAGCTGCAAAGTCCCAGCGCATCTTCCGGTAATTATAGTTCGGCTGACATGCGCCACTGACATTCCGTGACAGATCGCATTGCGACACTTCCACAAAACGTCAGACGGCCCCTTAACGACTTGAGTGCACGCTGCTGCCTATTTCGTTGTTTTTAGAGCGGACAATGGTGAGGAATGACACTCGTCACCGGTGCTCGATTTGGCTCAATACTGCTTTCGTGCTTCAAAGGAGACATAGTGGAAACATCTATTTAACAAGAGACCAATCACGGACTGTTATCCAAGAAGAGTTTATTTGTTTTAGAGAGAGTACTATCATTGTTTTGCTTGGGTTATGGCCGTGGGTTGGTAATAATTAATGTCTGGATTGTTTAATGGAAGAGTTATTTTGTAGCTTAGTTGTACATTGGCTGAGAGGAAAATACTGAACTTGAAATAACATAGAGCACCTAATACTGGAGACGGTAGGTTACTCAAATGTACCATAATACTCATTTTTGAAGCAGTTACGGACAGTTTTTGAAGTTTTCTGAAGACTATAAAATTTACATGATGTGGCGAATCGGTGTCTTCAACCTAGTTTTTCGCATCGAAAGCCATCAAATGACTATATTATTTTCAACTGTAATAATAAGAAATATTACTTATGACCAGTATTTCGGTAGACGATGGGTTATTAGTTCCGGATGGCACCGTAGTGTACCTACTATGTATAAATACAGTGATTACGAAGCTACCCCTTGTTGTTCAGAGCATGTACGGATAAACATAGCGTACGGAGCCAAATTGCCATCTATTACAAAATGGCAGACGAGTTCGGTGTCGCAGCGCAGGGTTCGCTATAATAGTTACTATAATGGTTACAAAGAAAAACAAGGCAGAAATTTTCGCAAAAAAATAATAATTATACATTAATTATATTTTTACATTGCGCAAGATACGGTACCCCAGTGAAGGAAAAGGTAAAATTTTGGCAAAATAATTAACATCAGGATGCTGTCAGAGTGGTACGAACAGCCGCCAAGATTTTTATTTTTATTCCCATGTCAGAACAAAAGTCTTTGTAATTTTTCTGGCCTCTATTTCTTTATACTAATAATTATTTATTTAAATATACTGTTCTAATAAAAGACGTTTTTCGTAACATTCAACCTCCCGAGCAGATGATCTGTCCTTCCTGTCTGTCGGTTCATTGGGAAGAATCACGGTGGACATTCGCAAGATGATGGTGCTGATAACAAATAAAAAAGTCTTGTCATTGTAAAAACTACATTATTATTATGTCTTATTTACTATGAACCTTTTGTTACATGTACTATAGTCATGGTCGTACAAAAATGGTCAATCTCCTTTCAAAAAGAAAAAACCATGTTCAAAATCGTTTAAAAAGGGGAAAAGGGACCCGTATCATTTTTAGGCAACTACCGCGAATAAGAAAGATACCAGTTGAAAATAATATAGAATCGGGAACTCCTAACTAAACCTGCTTCAGATATCCGAATGTTAATCGAGGATATTCCTGCCGCGCTTACGAAGAACGCATGATGTATACAAATTTTTGCGAAATTGAGTTATATTACATATGTTATATGTTATATTACATATGAAATCAGGAAAATGAGGTCTATAACTTTCCCATAGAGACCATTTCAATATACCTACTCCTATCCCAATTTTTACATCAATAGCTATAGCTAGCTTAATTACGAGGGAGATACAAGTAAATTCGAAAAAAATAACTTTTTTTATACGCGTTTTTCTCAGAAGTCGTTAAAAGGTAGATAATGCATTATTAGCAAGAGTGGCAGATTGTATTAGTGAATTTAAAAGAAGGACTACAACATTGAAAATAATCATTTTCAAAGTAAACCTGCAAGAAAGTCATCTACTGCATAATTCAAGGAATGCTTTTGCATTCCTCTGGATTAATAATAGATGAGCAGTAAGTCGAATTCCTCGTAGAAGGCTAAGAAATTGAGTTGTGACCCTTTCAGCACCTGAAAGGGTTCACGAGCTATTGTCTCCGCGGGAAATTCAATGATAATTTCCAACATATTCTCGGCACTGAGCGTTCAATTTTATCCATCTTTAATTGAATCGAAAAATTCAATAGCAGCAAACTTTAATAATGCTTTGCAAAAGGGGTTGCATTTAGTGGAAAAATTCATTTTGAAAAACTTGCATTCACATTAATCGCTCTTATTTAGGTTCAATAAATAAATTACAATCAATTTGGTCGTTAAAGCCAAATAAGAGAGATTGCCTGGTGTAAAACAATGCGGGTTAATATTTAATAAGGGTTAAACAATGAACAAGAGAGTACCCACAAATGACTCGAGTCAGGCAGGCTGTAGAACCTAAGCCAAAACCTAGAGCAATATGGATTGGAATGTTGTCATCCAAATAATTATCTCCGTTCGTCGGTCTCTCAACAAAGTCCTTTAACTCTTTTCTATACATTCTTTCATCACTAGCACCTTCCCGGTGCGATGGCTGATATGAATCAAAATGGAATGGCTTGTTATGACTGATATGAATGTAAGAGCAAACATACTGCGCCGACCCCAGATAAACTGGGAACATGGCAGGAAGATACCCAGTAAATCGTTTACCATATTGCGTTCGAAAGTTTAAATAAAATATTATTGTAGTAACAATATTACTGAAACGACATCTAATTGGGTCGTGGAACTTCCTGGTTGGGCGAGTGGTATAGGCAGCCGCAATTGCAAAGGACGCAAGTTGATTCCTTCGCCGAACAATAAATATATCAAAATAATTTTTCTGACCTATTGGTCTCTATGTCATATTTGATAATATCATCTAGCTAAATTATGATGTAATAATTTTTCAGATGATATTTGGATCATTGCTCTGTAATACGGATCAATTTCGAGTAGCACTTCCGCGTTCTCCATCCTTTGAAGCCGAAAAAGAGCTTTTGGTAGAACAATAAGCAAGTCGCACTATAAAATCGTTTCCGTTAACATTCAGTGCACGGTGAGAACATTAAAATCGCCCGCCGTGTGTAAAACAATCCGTCAGACAGGCAGGCCTATAAAAGAGTTGAAGGAATCCGTGTAACGAAATCGTCGAGCGGAGTCGGTGCGCAAGCGCACGAGCCGAACAAACAATCGTCTGGATAATGACCGTAACGAGAACGGCAACGATCCCGTTCGCATTGTGTCCATGCCAAGCTGACGCGAGCCAATGTCTTTTTTTAAAGAATATTTAGTATGTCCTTCATTGATGTATAGCCTCTTATTTTAGTTTGCTGCAACTCTTCCTAACTGGTGAACCGGTATAGCGCGGGCTTTTAAAACTAACAATAGAAACTATTTTCCAGCAATCCCAATTACATTTCAATACATATTTATTACTATTATTATTTTTATGGCCCCTAAATATTGTGTCAATCCTCATTTAAAAATAGGAAAGAGTGTGTTCTTGATAATAATATAGCAAGTTTTAACAGAAGCTTATACGAATATAAGCTGAAATAAATACGGGTACATATTCTAAAACAAAACTTTGTTCAATCCTATATATTTACTGTTATTATTAATAGTAAATCATCCTGTGTGTGAGCCGTGTGGTGACGGCAGAGTAGAATACAATTGTCACCACCCCAAATCTCTCCCGTGGGTGTCGTACAAGGCGACTAAGGATAGATCAGTGACGAGGAATGGGCAGCAGCGTTCCTCTTATACCTACCACCTAGCAAAGTACTGCGACTTTTGTGCCCGATAAATGGCAATAGGCTCGCCACCTATTACATGGGACCTAGCATAATTGGCGAGACGCGGGTGCTTGTTCACCTCTGCCTACCCCTTCGGGGATATAGGCGTGATTTATGTATGTATGTATGTATGTAAATCATCCTATGTCTCATTTCACATGCTCTGCTGGTATAAAAAGTAAATCTATCCTTCTAACACCATTAAAGCTTTTCCCATTAATGTTTGTGACAAAGATTTGCCTGTATTCCATTTGTATTAAAGTACTAATTATAATGACAGTGAAATGACGGGTAATAATAAACCGGAACGGCAAGAAACTTCAGATCGGCATCTATTTACGTGAACAAATGACACGCACGTCGGACATCTACATCAAAAGAAAGCCAACGGAAACTTAATTTTGTATGCACTGATTACTCAAATAATTCGGACGAACCCAGCCTGTCTGTGAACAACTCTACGTGCTGGCACAATAGGGGACAATACACGTTTTGTGCGTTGTTTATCTGGTATATCTAGCTAGTTTTGTAGCTCTTGGAGGAGCGTGTCAATGATACGTCAGGCGCGCGAACCGACTCAGATAATAGAGCTCAGCCTTTTGTCTTGGAACTACTCGTAAAACGGCTCGCAACGCTGAAATAATGAATAACCTTACATATAAAAGCTAGAATAACTTATCCTTGCCCCCTTTAATGATTTGAATAATCCAAAAATGACCAAAAATAGCAGCAACTTAGGTTAGTTTAGGTTAGGTTAACGATTGTTAGCCGTGAGAGCAACGGTTTTGTTTTCAAATGACTTTGTCAACTTATGCAATCGTTTAAAAGTCGTTTAATTTTTCTTGTGACATTTTGTCGGTTTGTGAGTTCTTCCGTTCCCATGAATTGTCCTAAATAAGTAGAAATTAAATAAATTATGGGAAACTAAATCAAACTCTAATGTTTGTTGTAAATATTTACTATTTTGATTTTAATTTAAACCTAATATAAATGTTGGAAATTTGTTACAAAGAATATTTACTCGTCTATCATACCTCGCCATTATCTAGAGTTAGTGTTCAATGAGTACCTACTCGAAGTCTATACCTAATCTGTTTTATTGAGTAAAATCTTCACTATCCTATTTTACTATCTGTCACATCATGCGTAAATATGGGTGTGACTTGTCAATCTTATCTAAGGTTGTGATTGATTTTATATTGTGCGGGCTTGGAACAGTGAGAACTTATTTCGATATATACCTATTTGTAAAGCCGAGATTATGGCGTGGGGATACGATATCTATACGACTTTACGATATACTAAAGTACCCATCATAATTTTAAAAATATAAATCAGCATGTCTTATCATCACGACTAAGGTAGAGTTGTTGTTCTTGAGCAAACATCGCGATGTTAGAGTCAAATTTTGAAAAAAGAACCGTTTAATGTGATGTTGAACGTGACTCCTTTTACATTTGTGTCGATATATATCAATCTTGAATAGGATCAATGCAGTTAAATGGATACTAATTTAAAGATTGATTTATTTTTTCAATTCGTAAAATATTGGTAACAGGCTCGCCACGTATTACAAATACACCTCTGCCTACCCTTTCGGGGATAAATAGGTGTGATTTATGTATGTATCTCTATGTAAAAAGGACACATTTCGACTCGTGTATTATTTTAAAGTATAATTGTTTATCAGCAAGCTTTTATTTTCAACATTTTTTCAACAAACAGCAAGCAAATTTTTTTAAAGAAATTGTCTTTAAATAATCAGTGTAATGGTTTAGCTACTAGCATTGACATGATTTAAATAAAAAATATAAAAAAAAGGTTGATAAACAAAACAATAGATTACAATATTTGTCATTAAATTATTCGTTAACCAAGAGTGTAACTTTTAAATGTATCAATCATCCGAATACTATTCAAAATAATGTGAAAAACAGAAACAGTGTTTATATCTACAAGTTACAAAAGTAACAGTCATGAAGCCCGCCGGCGTCGACGGGCATTGATATTATATTTATTCAAGTTTCAAAATACATCGGGGCGGTGTCGTGTAAACATGAGCTCGCGTATTGCCGTTTCCCGTTATCCCTCGAATCGACAGGTCCGATAATATCTCAAGTGCCCATGCATCGGCCTAGATATCCAGGGAAGAATAGAGTTGGCATAGACGTAGGATAAAAGAGCGGCGTGGGCGCTCGGCCCCATACCGCGGGCGGCACGTCGCAGCGCGCGCACTCCGAACCTTTGAGATGCGCTAGCACAATTAATTTGTTTTGATGCACATTGATATATGAGGACTCGCGACTCCGCCGTAATACCAACAGTCGATACAAACTTTCTATTCCCGCGGTTCGGATTGCATCCTTTTATAGAAGACTTTTTGTCGAGATTTTATAATTTTGAATAAATTTTTGTTTTCAGCTTATTTTCAGTTGACGAAGTTGTATTGATAAAGGATTGGAATAAAACAATGTATACGATCACGTGCTGTATTTCAAATAGATATGTTTACAAGTACAAGTTACAGATTGTGTTACTTATTGCCAATTATTATTTCGTCCTACTTAGCATACGGGAAGGAAACGCGCGCCGGTGTCGTGCTCTACGTACTTAAGTTTGAGGTTATGTTGTGATAACTGTTCGGGGCAAAAGCCGGCTATGCGAGTCCTGCGGAGGCACTACCTACTGAATATTAATACCGATAAGGCCGAAAATAGCTCGCAACTCGGCAGGGCGGACAGGCCGGAGAGGCAGCGGAGGTTGCGCGCGCACCCGGCATGGCCGCCATCGCACACCTGACGGCCGATGCACCTCAACAACACAACCGAATCTCAGCTGATTCTACACCTCGGGGACTACAGAAACACCTCTGACACGCATCTCACACCGATATCGTCACGCGCACCACACGGCCCACTGCTACGACAGCTTCCGAGCACGAGTAACCAATCAGCTGACTAGCAAACTTTTACCGGTGTTTGCGTGCCAAACTCGACACTTGATCACTGAAAGCGAGCCGATTATATCCGTCACAGGCCGCGACGGTGTTCCGCGATCTAAGGAGGCGATCGACCGTCGTCGGCGAGTGCATCGGATGCACATCCGTCGCCGGCGAGGCCGGCACCCGGCGGGCGTTCGACGAGCGTACCTGGACTAGTCTGCCAGCTGAGTCCTCCGACGAACATCTTCCTGCAAGACAAATAGAGTGATCAGATGGAGGAGGAAGGGAGCCGATGGTGTGCCGGCGGCGTGGCGACGTACCCCGGGTCGTTGGGCACCTCGGCGGGGCTGCGGGCTACATCCTGGCTTTGGGATTCCATGGCTCGGGCGCCTAGGGCGCGGGATAGGCCGAGCGGCGGGCGCACTACGACTACGAGCGAGCGACGGCGCGACGGGGACGGCTCCCGGAGTCGCTCGGTTGCACTACCGACTACCGGCACGAGACTGGCGCGCCGCGGCGCACCCCTCCACGCAGAGGCGCCCGCCGCCCGCCGCCCGCCGCCCGCGCCCGCGCCGTCGCCGCATCGATTCATTCACTCCGTACACAATTATTCATACGGCCGGCACGACGGACGCGAGGAGCGCGCCCGGCACCACCACGTGAGCGCGCGCCACGTGCCCGCGCCCCTCCCCCGCGCCGCCGCGCCCGCCTCTGCGCGAGCACGCCCACCGGGCGCCCACGCGGCGAGCCTCCCCCTCGCTCCCGACCCAACTTCCAAACTTTATCGAAACAAATATTAATAATTAAAAGTTTCCTTGCCAAACTTTGTCCGACTTTTGAGAAACTAGCCGACGACGTTGGGAGCAACACGGCTCCAGTACATGTAATTTGATGCATCCAGTTTGTGCAAACAGCTAAATTGGGGAACATTTTGCGACAGTCTTACTTGTACGTAACGTACGTAGTAGCACGGAGGCCACGCGCGTGACGTCACGACGTGGCCTACGTAGCGGAGAGCTACGAAATTCGACGTAACACTGCTGACGTGCTACGATAAATTTGTTTGGTAACACGTTTAAGGCAGGTCGTCGATGTTGATGTCAGAGTAATTCCCATGATACATTGGACTGATCCGCGAATTTAGATTTTCATTTTCAAGTAAACTTTTACCTAAGGTTATAACTAAAGTTTTAACTAAACTTGCCAACATACTTTAATAACCTAGAACTTAAAAGTAAAGTAACGTAAAACGCAATGGCTAATAATTTTACGTTAGAACTTGACCATGAAAAAAAAATCTAAATTCGCGGACTATTTAAATTCAGGCGAATTTTACTTCAATTTTGCTAAAGTGTTTATTATAATAACTACTATTGATATACACTTGAGCAGAAAGTTGTCTTTTTCCAATTTTTTTTGACGTAAAAACTATAATAATTTACTTTGACTAACTTACTAGCTAAATACCAATAAATATATTATAAAACTAATTCTTCATAATAAGGTTAAAAAACTAATCACGTTACACAAATCATACAACATTGTAATTCATTAACACCGCATTTATTACATAATACAGTTCGCAATAAGAATAGGAAATAGATATAATTATGTACTACATGACAACCATGTGAATTACAACCACGTCTTAAATATAATACAATCATACAAAGTCTAGATATAAATATTCTTATTCGATAAGATGATTTATTGGCAAGCGTTTGTAATGGTTACTGGTGTTTTAGTGAATGTAGGTAGAGTGTGTGCATTGTACGGTTAAATTACACAAACTTTCAAATTCGAAGATAAACCGATTGTAATATATTTTTTAATACAATAAGAGTTATTCCGTGCACGTTCTAGAAAATTACTGAAATTAAAGTTACCGGTGAATGGGAATAGGTGCGTCCCCTATTGCCCATGGGTCCTGAAATAATTTGGCGAAAAATGGGTGGTAATACACTTCTGCCTACTCCTTTGGGGAAAAAGGCGTGTTTTATGTAGATAATATTATATGTTAGAATTATTATTGCAGGTATGCAACTTGAGTTTTATTTCTCTGTACTTATAAAGTATTCTGTACATAATTTAAACAAATTAATGGGCGATAAACGAATTATGGCTAATAACATTAAAATATTTCGTACATTGCATGAACAACCGGAAACGGTAAACGTTCGCAATATAAAATTAGGTTGGTCCGTCCGAGGATATTATAACAAACATCTGTGCAATAAATTACAAAGTAACTCATAAATTATTTAGTGAAATTGTCGTGACAATAACATGGTAATACAAATGGTACTTGAGAAATAATTACACATAATAATATAGAGTTGATTATTGAAAAGAAAAATTTACGTTAGTAAAATTAGAGTTAGATCTCCAATACTATAAATAAAGCTAATTTGAAATAAATCTTCTTCTCCCTGCCCTCATCCTACTATAAGTAGGGTCAGCACAACATGTCTTCTTCTTCCACTCTCCTCTATCAGACGAGAGCTCGGCATGAACTCCTCTCTTCCTCATATTATCTTTCAGACGATCCATCCATCGCTTGTTCGGTCTTCCTCTCATTCTAGGTCCATGCACATCCATACTTAACATACCTCTAGTTACGTAACATTTATCCCTCCTTACGACATGCCCATACCACGCTTAGTTGGAATAAATGTCAGTAAAAAATAATGGTGTGTACTTCCAAACTGTTATCGATTTGCGATTCGCAAAACTAAATTTAACTTTAATTGTCTTCTCTCTTTTACTGAACCAGAATGAACGAGCCAGCACTAGCTATTCTAGCCCGTTCAGGACAGCGCTATAATTAGTGCATATCTATTGGTAGAACGAAATCAGTTTGTTTTGGTTCATTAGACATTCACATCATGTGTCTAGTCTAAAGCTAATTTACAAGCACTACTCAGAAGTATTAATAGATTAATTGAATTGAATTTTATAACTTGAATTATGTAACATGAAGTGTTAAAAAGAAATACTATTAAAATATCTATGAGATACATACGAATAATAGGTTAACATCAGCAGAATCAGGCCCCACAATGAACATTTTGTGATCCCCTTTTTCTTTGAAATTTCTACTTACACAAAACCCATTGTGAAAATAGTCCGTAGGTATATTTAACTTTACTTTTTTGTCTTAATTGTTGTAATTTTGTGTATGTGGTGGCGTTTACAACTTAATAGTTATAAAAATATGACAAATGCCTTTATAAAAGTATATTGCAATTTAATTTTTTTTAAATATCACTGAAATTTTTCGTCTAGTTACTTCAACAGTTATCATCCCAGTCTTACTTGTAATTCGATGTTTAATATATTGAAAATAATATTCCACGTTCTGAACCTAAACGCGAACCGAAATTTCAGTATTCATATTAATAAAAAAAACAAATAATAACTTTGGTAACTATCGCTTTCAAATTCAAATTGTTTATTGCTTTTGCTTTTTGCTTTCTCGCATAGACAATTATTCAGGACATAATTAACCTTAGTACAGCAAATAAAATTAAAGTTCAACGCTCGTTACTTTGTTATGAACGACATAAAATATTATTTATTCCTCGTATATGATTGAATATAATTGAAGTTCCGAGAAATATCGATGGGCTATGAGAATCCGCTTTTATAGCTTTTGTAATGTCTAATATTAGGCCAGTAATGTAGTTCTAGTAGATTTAGATACCAAGAAAAATCTAAAGCGATTACCTAAAGCATTTAATCAAACGCTTTAAATGTTGAAACTAGAATTGTTTTCTAACTGACGAATACTTTTTACCTTATAATGGTAAAAGGTATTCGTCAATTAGATCGAGTGAACTTTAAAGTAAGTATACATATTAATGCATTCATAATTTGACTTAGGTAAAGGTCAAAATCGATTAAGGAAATTTTACGATCTCTTCAATTTTTTAATTTTGATTATTGATTATTGTCAGATCTGTTAACATCCGTCCGTCAACATTTACATTCATAATTATTATTTTCTGAAACTGACTGAACGAAGACATGGAAAAAAAGTTAAAGAAATACATACATACATAAATCACGCCTATATCCCCGAAGGGGTAGGCAGAGGTGATCTAGCACCCACGTCTCGCCAGTTATGTTAGGTCCCATGTAATAGGTGGCGAGCCTATTGCCATTTATCGGGCACAAAAGTCGCAGTAGGTACATAGCTAGATGGTATAAGAGGAACGCTGCTGCCCATTCCTCATCACTGATTTATCCTTAGTCGCCTTGTACGACACCCACGGGAGAGATTTGGGGTGGTGACAATTGTATTCTACTCTGCCGTCACCACACGGCACGAAATAATTAAAGAAATAGCTATAATTATATTGTAGGTACATATAATTTTAGACTTCATTAAGTCTAAACTATGTGTCATATAGGTACTAATCTTGTCCAGAGTAATTAATCACTTAAACCGTTACCAACATCTGTTAGAAAAGGATACGCGGGGGTGTCAATACACCAACACGTCATTTCATCGCGTTCGTTTATCTGCAATAAAATATGTTGGAACTAATTATTTGGACTAATCTCTTAAGCCAGTAGTAAAATGTGATAGTTGATGTAAAAATCTAGCGTTATTGCCTATTTTCAAGATATCACAGTATCCGATCGAAGGAGCGAAATGTAATCAGGTGGCTTCTTTGGGAAGCTTTCACCGGTAGTACCTAATGTGTGTTTGCATTATAAAGATCGACGAAACATAACACAATGTAAGATTGTGTCGTCACTTTTGATTAACATGTATACAAAGACAGTTCTTAGAATAGAATAGAGTGTATAAAAGCAACGTCGTTTCCTTTGGCACGTTTTGGTTAAAAACGTTGATAATAATGTACCTTTTATGATAATTAGTTGCTGAAGATAAATGTAAGGCAATCTGCCCTGTTGTTGGCTATGGTTAAATTGTGCATTACCTAAGCATTGAATTAAACATAGAGGCCGGAATTTTCGTCACTAAGCAGACTATTATCTCCCCCATGGGGCCCAAGTTGACATACGCTTCTCCATGTTTACTTTGGTTCGGCGCCGCCGCCGTGCCATTTCTAAAGTAGGATGTTATTTTAGACGTACCTAGTAAACTTCCCATATTTTTTTGTGATGCCAGTTTTTGTCGAAAAATAAATAGGCAGTAGTTAGTGTCAAGATAAGGGGATTAACTCCATCAAAATAATATACACAAACTTACAGCACTAGTTAGTAATTTATCTCACCTTAGTCACGCAGTAAAAAAAATCTTCGAATATATATTATTCATTACCAACTCTTTAATGTCCACACTGCTGGGGGCAAAGGTCTTCCCTATATGGATTGAAGAATATTGGAGGAATGGGCAATAACCCACCACGCTGGCCCAGTGCGGATTGTTGGGTATATTGTTATAGGTACCTAAATATTGAGGTCAAATAGACCGAAACCAAAAATTCTCTATGGCTAAGGAAGGGTTGAGTAATCGTTCAATATCTGTGTTCTTTCTATTGCGAACTAATTTTGTATCAAATAATTATTCTTACTCACAATAATTCAGCGAGAAACATTTCGTCGGTAGTCATGTCGGTATTCGGTAGTACAGTAACTCTCGCAAATCAACCCACTAGGAATCATATACATGCTAACTGTTATAACTATTTTTCTGGATAACTTTAAAATGTTAATTGTACCTACTTCCATAACAAGAAACAAATGTTTATACTGGTATAAAAGTGTCCTGATAAACTTCAAAGAATAATTTTAATTACCAACTGAGCTCGTCACAAAGTTGATTTCAGGGTGAAAGCGGGTCTCGCTGGCTTCTTTAAAAAAGACAGCCGAAACGAATGGACAAACTTAATTTCCAGGGATTACTTTTGACTCGTTTTGCGATTAAGAAAAAGAATGAGGATAATTACGAAGTCTCGAGATTTGCCACCTGCCTTTTAGCGTTACGCAATTTACGGGGTATTCCTTAGTATTCCTGTTTCTTGTAAAAACACTCGTTTCTAGGAAGGATGAAGTGATTCTGTTGGTATTATACCTACTATAGGTGGTAGTGTAAGAACAAAAAGTAGAATTAAAAGGTCCTTAAGTGACACCCACACATTTTAAAATAAGGTGTATGGAAATAAAATGTATGGTCCTACCTAATTGAATACAGTATTGACATTATTGACATATTATAATCACATACATACATAAATCACCAATCATTATTTTAATCACTTTTATGTTTAACGTCAAACAAACAAATTAATATTGCCCAGTAGGTATATACCTACCTACTAATAGCTAAAATCAGAGCTCTATAAAAGTAGAAACAAATTTCTACTTTTATAGAGCTCTGATTGCAATTTGCAATGGGTTTCGCTTGTATACAACTGTCATGTCTTTAGCTAGCCGTGTGGTGACGGTAGAATAGAATGCAATTGTCGCCATCCCTTCCGTGTGTATCCTAAAACAAGGGGCTAAGGGTAAAGATAGCGATGAGTAATGGGCAGCAGCATTCCTCTGAGACTAACTAGCAATACCTATACTGTAATTTATGTGCCCGATAGATGGCAATAGGCTCGCCACCTATTACTTGGGACTTAACTTAATTGACAAAAAGTGGGTGTTCCGAGTTCAGCTCTGCCCTCCCACAATACAACCCACCCCTTCGGAAATATAGGGCTGATTTATGTATGTATGCTTGTAAATGTCTGTAACAAATACGTAATTTATCCTTTAAAATAAAGTGAGGATTTAAAAATAATAAGAGGCATATCATAATACTGTAGTTTATTAAAAAAAAAAGTAAATAACATAAGATTACAAAATTATGGCAACTGAAATATAAACGAAAGAATAAATGGAAATTCATGTACATAATCTACTTATAATGGAATATCGGTGATTGGCTAGTTAACATTTGTATACAGCCAATAAATGGTGGAAACAACTTTCCAACTTAAATTTTCTAATAAATGAGTATTCCAAAATGAGTATACCAAAATTATTCAGATATGTTGACTATAGCCTAAAGCGATAGTACCATTACATACTTTACTTTTGCCAAACCATTTTGCTAGTAAATTAGTTTCATTCTCAGAATTAATATGGCAAGCCAAACAAACATTTTATCACAAACGAATAATGATTCATAATACTGATACAATATTAACAAAAAATACTAAACAAGAGTTTAATACAAACAATACAACTTAGAACATTAAAATTGTAAATGAACCCTATTTTGCAGAGTAGGGGTCCTTTGCGATTTAAACAGAGTGATGTCGAAAATTTTATTTAAACCATTGGAATTTTAGTTGGTTTTTAACAACATTTTATATAATGGACTGTACTAAGCGGCAGCTCATTCGAACTTCTGCCTTTGTTTAGATGAATATTCTAATTTAAATTAGATTAATTCAATAAAAGTCATCGTTGGGAATGATTCGATAGGTTTGGTCTAATAAAGTTACGTCAATTGGCAACGTTTATGTAATTACATATAAAGATGAATTACGTAATAGTTTAATAATAACATTTAGGACCTTTGTGTCCTTCTTTACTGGCCTTAGTAGAGGAAAAAAAACGTATTCTACGTGTGAGGCAGCCCTGACTCATCCCAGGGATGTCGTTTAAGTCTATTAAATGGGAGATTGCTCAAAAAGGCTGGGTGTCAGGCAGGCGGCCGGCTGTTAGACTTAAACCAAACATTGAGCAGTATAGATTGGAATGTTGTCATCACAATCACTCTCTCCGTTCATCGATCTCGCGACATGGACTGATCCAGCACCTTTTGATACAATCATTCACCACTACCACTAGCACTTTTCTGGTATGACGGATGATATGAATGAATAGGGAGCGGATGGCTAGATGACGTCTGACCTATATGAATGGAAGAGGAATCATACTGCGCCGACCCCATATAAATGGAAACAAGTTTACAGCTGTTGGAAGGAGTTTTTCAAAAAACATAAGATTAATACATATGTATACTGAGTCACTCACTGATTTGTAAATCTTTTTTATAAATAAACGGGTTTTAACATATTCCCGCAAATATATTTAAACAAGCAAGCAAAATTAACCCCAACAAGTACAACATTAAAATAAAGTAATGCCATGAAATTTGGAATTTACTCTTTGGTCATGGACTTCGCATAAATTTTCGACTGAGAAGAATTATTCCATTATGGACGTGAAGCCACTTAAACATTTGAACACTCACACGTCTCGAAATATAAATAGGTTAAACAACCAAATCTTAAACATAACCCAAATTCACCATTACCGGTTGAACAGGTCGTATTAACCAAACTTAATGTAGATATAGATATGCTAGTTACTTAAAACATAAAACTTAAAAATAACGAACAGTCCCCCGAATACTGAAACGCTACTAAAATTTTACTTACCTATCAGAATTTTGTATCGATAAACGACAATTTTGACAATACTTAAATGTTAAGCCGGACTCGTAGCGTTTCAGTATTCGGGGGGAGAGCGTCTCAACTGACACATAGGTACTAAGCGAAATTAACGACTACAATAGTAAAACAATTTGTACTCAAAAACAACACACGCAAAAGCGAGTAACAAACAACAAAAAAGCACGAAACAATTACAGATACATATTAAAGCCATACAAATATTGCAATAAAGCATAACAGTCCTAACTTAAAGCTACAACAAAATGTCCCGGCACATAATAGCCTATACATTGACCCGTTCCAATATTTCGATACAGATACAGATCAAGATCAATAGGTCATAGTTTAGTTAACTAGCTTTTTCAGTAATTCAATTAACAGAGTTATGAGTTTTAGGCACTGATCCCACTTATTAGAGTTAAGTTTTGGTCTCTTGATCGTAACGCACAACGCTGCGGTGTACGGTATGCGGTGTCGGACACAATCTTTGTATCAAAAATTACTGGAGTGGTCTCTTGTTCCGTCGCAGTATGCGTCTGCGGCAAAGAGCAAACGCCGCATACCGTATACCGCAGCATTGTACGTTACGATCAAGACCAAAGCTTTATGCTACGGACAAATAAATTACGCGCGGCAAAACCAACGAACTCAGTCTCGCGGCAGCCGCACATCATTTCGAATATTGCCGCGTTCGAAAGTGCCGCACGATGAACCCATAGCATAGTTATCACTGACAACACTGACAACTATGCTGTGGGTGTCAGTACGGTTAAATTTTCAAGCTGTCTTCAGATCAAACCCCATTGGTATAATTGACTCAACCCGGCTCCGATTATAATTTCTTTGGTATTTGAACATGACGTAAATGTAGGTAATTTATTTAAAGAATTATGTACATGATAAGATAAAAGTAAAATGTGTTACAAATAGTACCAGGACACCTATGTTATAATAAATATAATTGCACAAAAAGCTACCGAAATACGTATTGCAACAATAATTTCAACTAATTTATTATTAATTAACAAGCAGTAAAAGCTGCGTGGAAGCTGCCCATACATATTCAAGCGCATAGCTGACGGCATATTATAATTTAAGTACATAAGTATTACATTTGAAATGAAATACGATATTAATCACTTTGTGGATCACATGTAAAACGGTTTATGGTGAAAGATAACAAGCTTAAACTCTATCGCATAGATCTCAAACCTTTTTAATTTCCCTAATCAATAAGTGTCAATCTTAAAGCATTGGACGTCAAGTGCGAATTCAATTGGAATTATTTAACAGTTTTTGTCGAAATTAAAGTGCTCTTGACATCACAGATAGTAGCTGGACTAGCAAAATAAAAAAAAAGTTAAGCAGTGAGCAACCAAAGAAAGGAATTTTAGAAAAAAAATCTCTGTTTTATTTTTGTCATAATCATTCATCCTCCAATGTTCCCACTGCTGGGTCACAAGCTTTCCCTTAACCCTTTGGAACTAGCCACGGCGCTAAAAATAAATAAAAAAGGAAAAAAAATTGTGTTCGAAGAGAGAACATTTTCAATTACAATAATATTTTGATTATTCTCTTGTGAAAACTGTGTGGTTCGAACCAATTGAATTAATTTACTCTTTATTGCACATAATAACACAAAAATAACAATTATACAGTGGTACAGTTTGCAAGGGCGAACTTATCTCTAAAAGAGATCTTTACCAGCCAACCCAAAAACGTGGTTAGATATTAAGCCATTAGATATTAAGTGCATTGAAAATCTAAAGAAAAAAAATATTAGTAAAAAAATAAAATAAAAACTTAAGAAACAAAAGTATGTACCTACATACACTATATTATAATATAATAAATAAACAAATAATAATAACTATTCGATTTTAATTTCAACATTGTATAAATGTTAGAAAAATAAGAACAAAGAGTTTCGTGGTTAGAAAAAGAATTTCGAAAAAAGTGTCTTGGTTGGCCGAGCGGTCAGGCACCTTCGAAATGGATAAATGCCTGGATAGCAGCGAACGCGGGTTCGATTCCCGCATCAAGACCATAATTTTTCGAAATTCTTTTTCTAACCACCAAAATCTTTGCAAATAATAATAATAATAAATACCATACACATACTAAATGCTACATATTATTAATAATTCGCGTACATTAACTCACAACCACGCAAAAATAAGTCTCAATCACATCTAAACAATATAATTGCAAGTATTATTTGCAGTTATTTTTTATCTCGCGTGTGTTAATCAAGTCACGATTCTGCCCAGTCATAAGCATCCAAATTTTTATTGCTATCGATACACGATGTTACTAGTCTACAACGAATATTACTCACAATTCACACATGCACCTACACAATTATATTGCTACGGTCAACGTAGTAATCATTGAAGGAATTTTCAAAATAGCAATTATCAGATATATTATAGGATGATCATGAAGATTTATAATATTATTTTAATTACGTTAACAAACTCACAATATTCCACAACCAAAATCTTCTAATTATACCTAATTAGGCGTTCAATAATTATGAACAATAAGCACTATATTACACCTATTGAAAAATCCTTATAAATGACGCAAATATAAAGAATTCGTTGTATGAAGCGCATAGATCGCTCCTTAGAACTAGATGCCTAACAATGTCTAAGATTCATGTAGGTTTTTTTTTTTTTTGTTTTGAATTTTACGATTACTCTAATTACTGTGGATATATAAATACATCGAAGTTATCTATCGATACTAAGTTAAATATGTTTTTGAGTATTATTGACTAGTCAAAGTAATAATCATCAATAAATCAGAAAATCTTGATTTTAATTTTTGTGTGCTACACAAGATGAGACGACTATTTTGAATAATACGAAACATTATAACAGTATAAAGATCAAAAAATATATATTTAAGAAATATTTCCATTATATTATCAATTACTCACTCTTGGCGTTACTTGAGGAACATTCGCAAAAAATATAAAAAAAACATGCGAATAATGTTCAACAAATAACAGTTTTTGGCTTCTAATGAAGTGTATCACAAATGGTGTATAGTTAAATAAAAAAATATTTATTCTATCCAGTTTTGGTAGGCAGCATTAGAAAATGTGAAGCGTAATACTGAGACAAGTATACAATAGCTTATATAGCTATGTACACAATTATAATAATTGTTGGAATCGTATACAAAAAGACGATAAGAGTATGTAGCTTGCTCAAAAATTATTTATAACAAGTAACAACTAATGCACAACTATACCTTTCTTAGAAACTAACATACACAGCCATAGATAATCATTTATCTAACATACCACAGGTAACTAATCATGATGATAGAACGAGGACTCTACGCTAGAGATATTACAAAATTCACTTTGACACAAGATCTAGAACATCAATTATTATGGATTTAAAGAGGAAAAGAGCTTAAAAGCTAAACATGAGATCACCGTACGAAATGCTATGAGGATAAAGCCGATCCTCCACCGCCAACTAAACCAAGTTAGTTTAGCTTAGCTCGCATAGTTGCGCCAGTTTCCATACATGTGCGTCTAATAAATATATAATAAACTATGCCAGCTAAGCTAACATGTATGAAAAACTGACTCAACTATGCGAGCTAAGCTAAACTATAGTCTCACAAGTTCGTGCGCGACCTTCCTGCGGTATGGGGATATAGATTATATGTACGGGGCACTCCAGATGCCAGCGGGAGCAGGCGATACGGGGACGGGGGGAAACTCGCTCCTCCCCGCATCACCCGCCCCCGCTAACATCCAGGGCCCGGCACCGTTTCTCATCACCCGTTTTCGCATCACCCGCCCCCGCTAACATACAGGGCCCGCCACCGTTTCTCATCACCCGTTTTCGCATCACCCGCCCCCGCTAACATACAGGGCCCGCCACCGTTTCTCATCACCCGTTTTCGCATCACCCGCCCCCGCTAACATACAGGGCCCGCCACCGTTTCTCATCACCCGTTTTCGCATCACCCGCCCCCGCTAACATACAGGGCCCGCCACCGTTTCTCATCACCCGTTTTCGCATCACCCGCCCCCGCTAACATACAGGGCCCGCCACCGTTTCTCATCACCCGTTTTCGCATCACCCGCCCCCGCTAACATCCAGAGGCGTTACTCTGGAAGTTTATTTCGTTCGATCGAGTCTTTGCGTCTTTGTCGCTCTTATTTTCGCTCGCAGTGGCGTGAGAAAGACGGAATGTGAGTTGATCGTTCGGAGTTCCAGAGTAGACCTCCTGGGCCCGATACCGCAGGCAGGAGGGTCGCGCACGAAGTTGTCGGACTATAGTTAAGTTTAGTCGGCGATGGACGATCGGCCTAATTGTGGAATGTTTTATTTAGTTTCAGTTCTTGCTCGGCGGCTGGTTACCCTCGCTGGACGCGAGCAGAGCGGACAGAGTCGCGTGAGTGGCACTCAGCGTGCCCGAAGTGGGACTCACGATGCTGGAGGTTGAGAGGCCAATGTTCGGACTGTTTAAAATGGCCCCGTTCGGCCCCGAGCTGACTATCGTCACGTTCGGGGGGCCAGTCACCCCATTAGCGAAACCAGTCGACAGAACCTTCTGCGTGTTATGCATCATGAAAGACTTGGCGGCGCCAGCGCTGCCAAGCGTGAGAACCTTTTTCAACATCACAGACGAATTGCACGCATTATCTATCATGTCTTTCGTAGTCGAAATGCTGTCGTAATCATTCGAGCTCACAGATACCACGGGACTAATTTTCGGCGCCGTCGTGTGCACCGCCGGTCTGACAGCTGACACGTTAAACGTCACACCGGAGGTGACAGCGTTGAAATTGGAACGGTTGATAATGTTTCGCGATACAATCGCGTTATGCAGAATATTGCCGGTCGGGAAAGATTTGGAGGATACGTTAACATACTGCGCTGGCGTGCCGATTAAAGTGGCGTTGCTGGTCCGAGTGCCGAAACCGATAATGGTGCTCGCTGTGCCTTGTGACATCACCGTGCTGAAGGCGCCCGTCTTCGTGCTAATGGGGATGCTGTTAAAAGAGAAATAAGAATAGTTAGTACTCGAATCAAATCAAAATCGATTTTAGATATTTAAGGGAAAATCGTGTAAAATTAACCACTCGCCAAATTAGACCACGTCTAATTTTCGTTACACTGCTTTTGTTTATTTTCATTTATAGAAGACATTTATTTACTTTATTGTTCTAATATTAATTTTATTAATATAATAAAACGCTAATTGTTTTTTTAATAAATTATGATTTGGTACAATTTCCCTCAATTTCCCGGTGAATTTTTCAAATGGCTGAGCTTGTTCAAATCGGACACGAAGGCGAAAAGTACTCATCATGCGAGATGCGGGCGAGTGATGAAAAAATTGAGTATCCTTTTGAGCTACCTCTAATGTAGATCAAAATTTAAAACTGTTGGTTTTTATGACTGAAATCCATAATATCGGCCAGTATGATCACGCGGAGCTCGCTAGCGCAGTGCATTGCATAAACTTAGCAATGTTCGCTAAGGCCGGTCATTGGATGGGTGACCAAAAATTTATTATCTCGAGTTTCTCCGTGCTTCGGAAGGCACGTTAAGCCGTTGGTGGTGATGATGATGATGATGAACACGCGATGAGATTGTAAATTTAATTTACTTACCCACGGATCATTTGGGATGTGGTGCCCGGAATGCTTTGTATAGTGACCGTAGCTTGAGGTAAGTGATGTATGGTCCTCTGGCCAGTCTGTGGCACCGAGGTGCTCGTGTAATAGTGAACTGTGCTGCCAGTTATGCGGGGAGGAGCAATTTGTGCTACGGGCACACTGTGAATCATTCCCGTGGTTGTGGAAGCCACTGTTATACATTTCGGTGCTGGGGAGCTTGTGAACTGTAAAATTATTTAAATTTATTACTCAGTTATACCAATTTATTAAAAAATTAAGCAGAAATTAACATGCAGGTAAAATAAAAATCATTAGTTTTATAACTATTACGTAGATTATGAGTAATCGTTATGGTTACCTTGGATAAAGTTTGTTTTATAAAGGCTGACACTCACTTGAATTCTTAGTTAAATTAAAAACCGATTAAAATGCAACCAATTACAATATATTCCTATAGTTACTTACATTATTAGTGTTTAAAGTTGAACCCAAATCAAATTCATCCCCAACCAACGTAATAGTATCAGGGTTAGCTCCAGTCAGTTTTTCTATTGTCTTCCTTGCATCTGCATCACTTTCGATATTCCCCAAATTTCTGCTCAAAAACTCTATGTCAGCTTCAAGTAGTCCATCCACTAAAGGATTTTGATCATCATCACTATCCTTACAGAGTGCAAATGCATCTTCATTTTCTAACTTAATATCCTCCACTTTTATTTCGTCTACATTTATATCATCAATGCTCTCTACTTTAATGTTTACATCTAAATCTTCAACCTTGATACCATCAACTTTCATTTCATCCAAGTCCTCAACTTTTATCCCATCAACTTTAATATCATCTATATCTTCAACCTTGATATCAGCAAAATCTGTATCATCTTTCATAAGACTTGGTACTTCGGGAAAATCCCTAGTGTCATCAGTGCTAGAGATGTATTGACTTGCATTGAAGTTGTTACAATCATAATTTTGTGGAGGTTCTATTTTAATATCCTCTAGCTTAATTTCATCTTGTATATTACTAGTCGATGGCTGTGGACTGTCAGCATTATCAGAACTTAAAATCCTTTTCATAACATAGGTTTTGATTTTTCTTAACATAAATGGTGGCACTTTGAATCCACTTAGCTCACCAAGCATTGGTAATGAGTTGTGTCGATACGCTTCACTATGAGCCAGTTCTTCTATATCCTCTAAAATCTATATAATAAAATTAATATTATTAATATACAAATCACTATTATCAAGATTATAATTTATTAATTACATGATTACTTAATACATACCATAATGTATGTTTTGCCTCCAACAGCATTGACCAAATTATGACTAGCTATCCACTCCTTGTCAGCACTGTCAGCTGGATAACGGAGCAATCCAGCATGTCTAGTGTATAAGCGCCCCCGAGAATTTCCCAAACCCAAAACCTGGAACAAAATCAATACTTTGGCTAATAATAATATATTCTAGTACGTATTTCAATGTTTATAAAATGAATGAAAAATACTCAAATGCTTTAAGATTTTTTTACATCAGAAATGTTTTAAATGTATTATTATTATTCAAGAATGTATTATATCATTAAATTGAAATAAGCAAACTAAATAATGTGGAAATATCTTTAAAAATCTTTGAATGAGCCTACCAACATTCATAAATTAAATCTGACGGCTGCCTTGGTTGAATGCTCATATTGCTGGGTATTGGCCAACAGGTCCTGGGTTCGAATCGTTCCTGGTAGGGGCAAACTTTGTGATGACCATAAATGTTTGTTTCCGAGTCATGGTTGTGTATATGTTTATGTAGTATATTTCAACATTTTTTTTTTATTTATTTATTTATAATAATAATAATAAGCCTTTTTATTTCCCAAACTTATTTCTTTACAGAGTTTTTGTTATTGTTGTTAGTGTATGTTTATAATATTTCTCTAAGGTTAGTTGTGTTAAATTTTAGTTTTATTGTTGCTCATAAATTTGGGACCCTTGTTGAGTAAAGGCCTCCTCCAACCTTCTCCAAGTTTCTCTGTTCTGTGCTGTATCCATCCATTCGGTCTTTGATATAGGTGTGATGTCGTCTGACCATCTTTTTATAGGCCTACCTACTTTTCGTTTCCCTGTTGGGCCTTTCCACTTAGTTGTTAGTTTTGACCATCTCTTGTCTTTTGTGCGAGCCAAGTGTCCTGCCCATTGCCACTTTAATTTTAGCGCCCGTGTCAGTGCGTCTTCAATTTTTGTGGTCTTTCTAATGGTTACGCTGTTTATTTTATGTCTTTTTGTAATGTTTAAGATACTTCTTTCCATTGCTCTTTGGCACGTTCTAATTCTTGCCTGTATGTGTTTAGTGAACACCCATGTTTGGCAGCCATATATTAGACACGGTAGAATGCAAGTATCAGCTACCACTTTTTTCAGGTTCAGACTGTAGTTTCCTTTAAAGATCTCTTTGTGGGCCCAGTATTTCTTCCAAGTTATATTTATCCTTCTTTCAATTTCTTCTTCGTTTGTCTTCTTAAAAGAGATATATTTCCCTAGATAAATGTAGCTAGACACATACTCTGTTTCTTTTATTTATTTATCAAACATAATTATATAATTACATACAACATAAAAACATTTACATAATTATATTAAAAATATGTCCGTCATCTAGTATCCATAACACAGTGCTTAGGCTACTTACTTTGGGCTAGTTGATAGCTGAGTGTAAAGATATAAAAAAATAATCTAGGTATGTCATTTTTGTTTAAGTGTAAGTTTATATAGTTTGTTTTTATATATTTTTGTTTATATAGTATGTTGTGCATTATTTGAACAAATACGTAAATGTTATGAGTGTTGCTGTATATGTATTATATGTATACCTATTAGTGGGAACTTTATTGATTTATATATTTTTTGTTTATCTGTGTATGGAATATTGTATTTTTTCCAAATAAAATAGTGAAGTTAACCATTTATGATGCCACTACAGGACAAAAATAAGCTAAGTGTTGCTTAATAAAATGACAAAACTTAACGTAAAAAAAAACTTAACGTAACTTGACGTTAAATAATGTTTAATTTCTATGTAATTATGTAAACCCTCACAACAATGTAGGCCTTGAAAATACATTTTTGTAACCTATTGTAAATCTTCATCTACTTGTTGTTGAAATAATATTATTATTATTATTATTTAGTTATCTATGTTATAGATTCTCGGCTTTTGAGCCGGTGTTAATGCAATTTACTTTACGGGTGTTTACCAAGTAAATGGCATGTATATAAGTGTTGATTGAGCAGATGTAGTGTGGACATAAAGATGATGATGATGATGGATTCTAAAACTGATTATGAATTTGTGTTTGTGGTAAATGAGTATCTATAGTGTGGTTTATATTATGGGGTGACATCTAATTTTCTTCTATTTGCATACATTTTCGGACAATTCTGCAAGTGTTCAGTATAGCGGCTTTTGTAAAATGTTGTTATCTATTTCCAGTAGCTTAAGGCTATTTATTATTATTATATTATTTATGTTTATTATATTTTTATTATTTATTTATTATTATTATTATTTATTATATTTATTATGTCTCGTTTTATTAATGTTACCTTATGTGCATGAGAACCCATAATGAAGAGGGTGTCTTGTGTTAATCTTGCTGCATTCCATTTCTCAGGGTCTCGAATTGCTGGTGATGGCAGTGGTGACGAGGAAGCACTGTCAGAATTTTCTTCCTGTTTTATCTTCTTACGTTTGAATCCCAATTCTGTCTCCAAATCAGTTTCTTTACGTTTTTGTGATGGACTCTGTAAGTATAAAATTAATATACTGAAGATGTTTTTACATCCTTTTTAATTATTTGTTTATTTTTTGTCAGTAATGAGCTTACTTGTCTTGTGAATTTAGAATCAGAACTGTTATTGGATTCAGAGTCACTATTTTCCTGTGGAGAAGGTGTGGGTTTTGGTGGTGTGGTATACAGGAGACGGGTGGCATCTAACATAGCACGACATACTGCTCTAACCTGAAATTATAAGCAATACAAGGTAAATGCAGAGCAGAATATATTGGACCCAACCTGTCCAATGGGTGTCATAAATGCAAATAACGGTGAGGAATGAATGAAAACAAAGGCAGTAACAAACATTGCTAATGTTGAATTACAGACTAGGGCTATTAGGTACAAAATGTGTACAGCTGGTCAAAAAATATGCATAATCAACTCAATTTTAAATATTTTATGGAATACCCATAATGTTAATAAAAATATGTAATACCTGGTCTTCACTGACAGATTCATCACCCAAATTCAGTCTTATGTTATTTACAGCTGGTACAAAGAATTTCTGAAAACAGAAATAAACAATAGGTATTTGACTCTTCACCTAAAAGCTATATGTAAATCCATATTAAATTTATACATATAAATTCATACATCCCTTTTCATTTAAGTTGACCTCCAATTCTTTCATTGCACACAGTACAATTAAATTGACACATTTGCATTGGTCCCACGTCCAAATGGTCACACTCAGGTAAAAATTAATAATCAATATTTCGTACACTCACATCTATCATCTAGCCCAAACGAAGTCACATAAGCATATAAACATAAATAAGCATTTGAGTTGATAACAAAATGTTACAACTGTAACTTTACAAGACATTAATAAACTGCTTTTGCAAATACTTTTAATTCAATAATAATATAAACAATAAAGCAATAGCTAACCTCCAAATACTTCTTGATGACCTGATCTATCTCTCTAGTCACTGCGGATTGTATGGTTTGCCGTAACATATCCAATGACTTGTTTGCACTTGCTCGAAATTCTGCTATGGGGCGTGAGTGTGGCTGAACTGGTCCCGGAAGACTGAATCTCCTGTGCATTGCTGCTAAAGTGTTTATAGCAATTTGTCGAGTAATCGGTTGCTTCTGAAACATTTATACAAAAAATAAATTATGTGAACATAAAAATATTCTTCTAATAAAAATGCAATATTTTTACTTAAACAATATTAATAAACATTATTAAGCAACATGTATTCAATAACAACCATCTCAATTACATTTCTTAATCACTTGATTTTCAACACAATTACCTGCATTGTGGTTACGGCCACTGCGTCGTTAGGACGAACAGACACTTTTGGTGGAGCTTGGAAATTCCATGAACTACTTTCAGAATTGTTCTCCGATGAATTTTGTCGTGACGCTTCTACATTATTCCAATTCTTTTGAATAACCATTTCGAAAAGCACTTGTTGTTTGAATGAATAAAAACATTGGAAATAAATAGCTTATTAGCTCTGCGGAGTACATTCAGGTTACATGGTCATTTATGATTACAATTTGTGAGTTTAATCAATCAGTATTCAACACAAAACACAGGACTCACAGGAGGACAGTCTCAATCAATCAATCAATATTTTGTTTTGACAGAATTTGACAGTTCCATCCAGTTACACACAAAGAACTAAAAGTAACGCTTTTCATTCTAAACGCAGCTTACCATAGCTTTTTCTATTAAACAAAACGCAAAATGGTATGATATTATTGGACTACCCCGCAGCACGCGACTTGGACACATCTCCTACGGGGGAAAGAAAATCTTTTCCTCTCGCTCTAACTCCCACTAAATCCCGAGACAAAAGATTGCCAAGTAGTGGAGAGAGACTTGTCCACATCCCCCTATTGTTTCAGAGGGGACTTTGTGCAGTAGTGACCATAGAACAATATTACCCTGAGTAGTGACAGTGCCAGTGGTATTATTTTGATGCATGTCCATCCATGTTGATTTTCAACTTTAAGGAATCAATGAAATAAAAGTGTTTGTCGTTGAGGATTGCCGTGTGGTGACGGCAGAGTAGAATACAATTGTCACCACCCCAAATCTCCCGTGGGTGTCGTACAAGGCGACTAAGGATAAATCAGTGATGAGAAATGGGCAGCAGCGTTCCTCTTATACCATCTAGCTATGTACCTACTGCGACTTTTGTACCCGATAAATGGCAATAGGCTCGCCACCTGTTACATGGGACCTAACATAACTGGCGAAACGTGGGTGCTAGTTCACCTCTGCCTACCCCTTCGGGGATATAGGCGTGATTTTATGTATGTATGTATGTATGTTGAGGATTGTATAGTGGTCTTTACCACCTCATAAGTCAGCATTCACCTGTTCACAGAGTTCATTCAGTTCATCCGTTGACCGCTCTGTTCCTATTTTAGACTCGATTCACGCAAAGCACAAAGATGCGATGAAATGTGCGTCCTATTTACTCCGAGCCATAGGCGAATGCTACACGCTCGATAAATATCGTGATATTACGAGAATCACGATATTTATCGAGTGTGTAGAATAGCGTATCACTTATCGTGATACGGATCACTGGATTTCTTGAAATCTTAAAATCCATGATCTGAATCGAGTATCGTCGATTAATATCGAGCGTCTAGTCTCTAATCGATATTTATCGCGTCAGTAGAGGAGAGTAACCAGTCAAAATAATCACACATAATTTTTTTTCCAGAATAATCTCGAAGCACTAGCCCATTTTTAGTTGGCCGTGTGGTGACGGCAGAGTAGAAATTTTTCTTACATCTATAGTATCACTGGTAGTATATTTTTGTCAGTATAAGACAGTTCCAGTGCGAAATTAAATAAACAATTGAACTACAATTGGGTAAGGGTACAACAATATTTATCATTTCTTGTAAAGTGGTATAGGCCTACCAGAATTTCATGGCAAATTGGAAAATAAAAAATTGTAGTATGCAACCCTGGGGAAATTGGACTAAATGGGCTTGATACTTTTTAATTTTTAATTATTTTTCAGACGCAGAGTAGGCGATATATTATTTATAGTAGGTTAAGATATAATTATTATGATTATCAACATTTTACAAATTAGAACAAGATTGAGAGGGGCATAATCAGGGGGAATAATCAGTTGGAAATTTTATTATACAAATAGATTAAATCTTCAATTAGAACTAGAGAACGATTCTAAAAACTCCAAATTCATATCTTGCTCTTCAGAATCTGTAGAGGAAAATAAAGTGGTTATTATTTTAAAGCATTCTTCCAGCATCTTTGATATTAAATCTTTGATGATGCTCTATAAAATCATTTTTAATAAGTATTATTTTACAAGTTCACAACATTTACGCCAATCTTCTATATCAACAATGT
Organism: Cataclysta lemnata; assembly: GCA_963931975.1. Lineage (NCBI taxonomy): Eukaryota > Metazoa > Arthropoda > Insecta > Lepidoptera > Crambidae > Cataclysta > Cataclysta lemnata. Next base: position 11,789,749 of record OZ008344.1, on the reverse strand, counting down.
AAAATTCTTTTATTTTATTTTTAAATAACTCTAAATTACAAAATGTCCAAGTTGATGTTTTCTTTCCAAAAATAGGAGAGCCTATTTTTACCAGGCGTGGAAAATACACCATAATTCGATACGCTTTCGCCTATGATTGGCCGTATAGCCGAAATATTGGAAACCCCTACAGAGACGTTGTAATATTAATATAAGTGACAAAGAGTAAAAATATAGGTAAAAGTATCAATACGGTATATATCAACGACGATTGCGATTGATTTCCTTCATGTATTTTACGATTTCCACAATGACAAATTATATTTTGAGAAAATACACAAAAATATTTGTGCACTTGACAAACCTTGTCATTTGATTTGAAAGACGCCAGTTGACGTTGCCATATCAAAATCCTAATTAAAAAAACCAAAGAAATTCTGGTAGACCTATATCATTCCTAATGTCACTTTATTATATCTGAATAAAAATCAGAGTTTAGACGTCTTTTACGGGATGATTTGGGACTGGCCAATTCTACGTTGTTTGTTCGCTCCCAGGCCAGAATAGAAGACCCAAAGTCATTGACTAAAAAAAATACTATGTAATTGGCGACATTAACACTCCTTAGCACGGTCGTTTCCTCGAGATTTCCTCCACTCGACTCAACCTCAAGGAAAACATAAACTTAAATAAATAAAATTTAATGACGTCATTCCTGCACTCAACTTCAACTTGACTTAACAAGGATGTTTTTAAGATTTCGACTAAGGTCGAGTGGAGGAAGTTTCGAGGAACCAACTGTGCATGAATGTAAATAGTGGCAAATTTTTTGAGATTACTTACTTGATGACCCCGTAACACAAGTTCAAAACATAAGCAATTCAAAAAGTATAGAGTAATTTAAAAAGTATCCAGTACTACTCAGTATCTAATAAAAAAAGTATTGATACCGTAATTACTCGGTTTCGCATTCAGAACAAAAATATCGAGTATAACTCAGGTATGAATACTTTTTTCTATGCCTTAGCCCTAGCTGTCAGTCAGAAAAATAAAAGCTGGAGGAGTGTTTGGCGCGTTTCGTGGTGTCAGTCAGATTTTTTTTCGATAATTCTTAAATTGGTTCAGAGTGGATTTTGTGCAGTGAAAGTGGTGTTATTTTGATGCACAAGCATCCGTGTTGATGTGCAATTATGCAGAATCATTGAAAACAAGTCTTATGATGTGTTTGATGTTGTGGTGAAGATCACTATAAAAAGTGGTTTTATCCATTTCATCAGTGACCATCATGAACTCTGTTACCATTCAATTCGCGCCAAGCACTCCCTAGATGCGTTAAAATGTGTGACACCCATATTTTAACGTAAAATTCATATCATTCATTCATTTCACCCACTCATTATTTCATAAGACTACAGATAAAATATATACTAAAGACTTGGCTGTATGGGCTAGACCCTTTGCCTTCCCTAAAATATAGGGAGAATTTAAAACTAAAAAATAAAATAAAAAAGCTGACAAGAGTGACAAGCAAGACAAGACCAGTCATTTGATTGAATCAATCAATCAAACAAGAGAAGAAACAAGACAGTAGAAGTCAGTTTGTAATAGAATTTATGAAAAGAAACGCGTCTTTTTTACTTTCTATTCGAAATTTGAATTTAAAATCCAATAAATACTAGGTACTGTAGTACTGTTATTTTTTTGTATTTGCATTTGCGAACAGGAATAGCAGGTGAGGCATACATTGAATTTTCAATTATTTTCTTGTGAGGCTTTTATGATAGTATTCTCTTTATAAACATGTAGGTTTTAGGACTTAATATTGCTTTCGTCACGTCGCATAGTAAAGTAGGTAACAACCAATCATTACAGAAACTTAGGTAATCGTAAAACCGGCCTCTGCCACAGTGTCACCAACTTATCTGGTCAGGCGGAGAAAAATGGAATTACAATTTACCTATAGATTTTGACATTCTTTGTTCACCACTAGCGACACCACCCACTAACGAGTTAAGTTAGTGGCGCTTAAGTACCTATCGGGTAAATAGTGACACTTTGACATTCACTTTTTTCTTTAGTTCCTTTTGCGACGTGGTAGGTTGTTGGTACACCAAACCGAGCTTCTCCTTTTACGTATCTGTACTGTACCGGTAAGCTTATTAATTTTAGATTTGTTACTATCTTACCAAGTTTAATATTAAATATACTTCTATATTCGTATAATTGATCATTAATTATTTAGTCTCTTTTGCATATTATCTACATAAAATGTACTTGCCATAGTTATCCAATAGAAAACATGCACCTACGTTATGTTCTTGAACTTTGTACCTGGTTGTTTAATACAGCCTAGAAATATTCAAACAGAACAGTAAATGTGTAAATTTAGTTATTGTTTCACAGATTGCTTGAAAGAAGGGGGATTTGAAATTTCCTTTTAAATCTTATAACATTGTGAATGTGTTTATTATTCTATTTTGTATTTTATTTCTTTATATTTAATCAAATAACACAGTATCAGTGATTTAATGGTATAGAAATTTTTTCCAAAAAGTAGGTAGGTATGATTAAGTAAACTATCAAGCACCTACTATGTTCCCAATAAATAAAATTTTTTGTTTCACCAAAAAAGCACAATACTTCTTGTGGACACAATTAAAACATATTTTTCTAAGAAGAAAACTACAAAAAAACCTCTATCATGAATGAATTGAGTAGGAATGAGTAATGAGCAGCAGCATTCCTTTTATATCATCTAGTAAAATACTGTGATTTACATGGCCAATAGGTGGCAATAGGCTCGCTATCTTATTAAATCACCCCTGCCTGCCCCTTCGGTGATAAATAAGCTTGATTTATTATAAGTTATTTTCATAATTATTTAAAAAAAATCCCCATTCTAAAGAGTGCTAATAATTCATTAAATAGATTGTATATTACACCTTTTTTACAATAATATTAAGAATTGGTACTTGTAACTGTTTTAAATCATTTCAATTTTTTCTAACATTGATATAATATTAAAAATAGACAATTTAACAACTAAAAAAAGTTCAGTATTTGTCATGTTTTTTAAATATTCTCAATATTATTTAAAAAATATTTGTTTGTTATATTTCTTTTTTTGCCAAATGAACTATTCATTCATTCAAAAATTACACAACTCAATGAAGGCTTCAAAATATTGTTTATTCTTAGGATATTATATTATATGCGACTTTTCCAGAAAATAACTAATATACATTTTAGGGTTCAATTATAACTAATATACATAATTAGAAGAAGCAATACAGGGAAATTAAATGATGTAAAATCAAAAGAACATCCAAGAGTGTTAAAGCTTCTTTTCACTTCTCATGCTCTGAAAGTGCTTATTTGTGCAGGATATAGCCTGCACAAAATCGAATTTTGTGCTCTAGAGCATTAAATTAACGTATCTACTCATAAATGTGTCTATATTAAGGCAAAGAAAATAAGCCATGCAGCCAAACACAATAAGAAATTCAGAGATAGATTTGTTATTTTATAATATCTACTTAAATTTATTTGCCTAATGTGTTTTAAGACATAAAAGATATCAAAATTTTTATTCAAGTAGGTACGGTAGGTTATAAAATTAATTAAAAAAAAAATATTTCAAAATTAATTTAATACTTGGCTCTATAGGTCTGCAGCCCAAGCCTAATATCAATGGGAATAACAATTTCCTTCATTATCCAAAACTGTACTAATTTTAGTTTGAATTTTAAGAAATGTTATGATAAACTACTGTTTTATTTCCTCGCAATCGAAGTGAAAAGCAGAGTTTATAACTCGTCCATGAAACCATTTTTATCCTCGACATTACTATCAGTCTAACTAAAAGTCTCGGACAAAAATGATTCATTTTGTGTACTTGATGGAAAATCTATTAATGCACCCAACATTGTAAAGAAGTATAAATAAATACATCTTTTTCTTATAGTAGAATAGAATAGATTTTTAGTAGGCTGTGTCGTAACAAGTAATTGGCTATTTTACTTGTAATTATTATTATGACAGTAAAAACTTAGGTATCAAAGCTATTTGGACTTATAACAGCATAAGTCTAAATGTTAATTTCAAATACATAAGCACAATAATAATATTATAGTAAGTTGCGTTATTTTGACTTCACTTAATTGTAATAAGTTTTATTTCAATAGTATTTATTTATTTTCAGAACCAAAATGTCGAAGATAAAGTCTGGACCAGTTGTTGACATCTTGGGCGATGAGATGACCAGAATTATCTGGGATCTTATTAAAGACAAACTCATCTTACCCTTCTTAGACATAGAATTACACACATATGATTTGGGAATGGAAAATCGTGATAAGACTGATGATCAAGTCACAATTGACTGTGCTAATGCTGTCAAGAAATACAATGTGGGAATTAAGTGTGCAACCATTACTCCTGATGAGAAACGAGTTGAAGAGTTCAAACTGAAGAAAATGTGGAAGAGCCCTAATGGGACAATTCGTAATATTCTTGGTGGCACTGTATTTAGAGAAGCTATCATTTGCAAAAATATTCCTCGCCTTGTAACTGGTTGGGAGAAACCAATAATTATTGGCCGTCATGCCCATGCCGATCAGTATAAAGCTACTGATTTTGTAGTACCTGGAGAAGGTAAACTTGAACTTATCTGGACTCCTCCATCTGGAGAACCCATCAAACATGTTGTTAATGAATTCAAGGGAGCTGGAGTTGCACTTGGTATGTTTAATACTGATGCTTCTATTGTTGATTTTGCTCACTCCTCTTTCAAGTATGCGCTAGATAGGAAATATCCTCTATATCTGAGCACCAAAAACACAATCCTCAAGAAGTATGATGGTAGATTCAAAGACATTTTCCAAGAAATTTATGATAAGGAATACAAATCTCAGTTTGAAGCTAAAGGTATCTGGTATGAACACAGACTGATTGACGATATGGTTGCCTACGCAATGAAGTCTGAAGGAGGATTCGTTTGGGCTTGTAAGAACTACGATGGTGATGTGCAGTCCGACTCGGTTGCCCAAGGATACGGTTCTCTGGGTCTAATGACATCTGTTTTGATTTGCCCTGATGGAAAGACAGTAGAAGCGGAAGCTGCTCACGGAACAGTAACAAGGCATTTCCGTTTTTACCAACAAGGTAAAGAGACATCGACCAACCCTATTGCGTCTATCTTTGCATGGACTCGTGGTCTTCTGCACCGGGCTAAGCTGGACGAAAATGCGGCGCTCAAGAACTTTGCCGAAACTCTCGAGAAAGTATGCATTGACACAATCGAATCTGGGATCATGACAAAGGATCTGGCTATTTGCATTAAAGGCATGAGCGGTGTTCAGAGGTCCGATTATTATGAGACCTTTGAGTTCATGGACAAGTTGGCAGAAAATTTGAAAAAGAGCTTGGGGAAATGACTCCACCAGAAACTGGTAAGGAGTAATCTTTAAATGTGTAATTAACACATGATTTATTACTGTCACAAGGGGATGGTGGGTTTTCTACTGTATGAAACTTATATTTAAAGCATTTATTTATTGTCTCTATTTTATTTCGCAATAAATTGATTTTAATGTATTCATATCGAACTATTATTTCTATTTTGTTTATCCTATATGTGTTTGGTTGGCAGTAAATTAACTTCAGTTTGTAAAAGCTTTCTTTATTAACTGAAGGGCTATCTAAGAACAATATTCATTAATAGTTAAATCATGCTGCATCAATATAGACCTTCTTCACTTATGAGGCTCAAAGTAACACTGCTCAGTTTAGTGATTATTTATTGCAAAATGGTCTTCACATGACTCTATAGAATAAAATTTATGAAAATATCAATCTGTGATAACAGCCACTTAAAATTGACGTCAGTCAAATTTCGCCCACTTTTAATGAAACTTCAAGGCTACTACAAAGTAATCTATCTAGCCTTTGCCTATCACGTTGCAATATTTATCTTGCCCTTAAATGTCGAATGATAAAGCAACATAGATTGTTGAAATTGACTGGCTGTTTGAAATATTTTAAAATTCAAAACTACCTAAGCCGGTCGGTTTTTATAGATATGTAAATGTTTACTTGAACGATAACCCTTAAAGCATTGTTACCGACTCTTATGTTTTGGTGTACCTACTAAAAAGTGTCATTCAACATACCAACATCTCATTAGAAATGACAACAACGATATGTACACAACTTATATTAAAAGATACATAATAATATAGATATTATGAATTTTAAAACCACATCATGTGCTAAATAAACAGGGACCTACTCTATCAGCTCATATCTGGGGCTTGTGGTAAACAAATGATAGTATAAATCATAAATTGCAGTATAGTGTACAAAATAAATGTTGTTTTGACTAAGTTTATCTACCATTTACATCTCGCTAACATATTAAGTACGAACTTTGGAGACAACGCTATTTACTGTTTCATTTCATTCATTTTGCAAAAGCGATAACCCTATATCTTAGAAAACAAAACATAAAATCCCTAATGGCTTTTAAACCTACAGACATACGTATAATACTTATTTATTTCGTTAATACAGCCAAAAATGTCTCTTGACATACAGTGTTTGTGAACTAATCGTTTGTCGTCAAGTTAAATTATTTATGCAAGTTAATTCGTTGATCAGGGTCGTTAGTAGGTAGGTACCTACTAAACATTACCATTATTTATAAGTTGTTACCGACCATTAGTATGTGATGATAATTATTATGCTTGACTACATTACAAACGTACTATACAGGTAGACTACCTGCATATTATTGGATAGCAACTCACTATTACTTGAAATGCTTTAGTGACTTGCCATATTATTTGATAATCTAAGGCCCGAGTTCACCAAAACGTAAACCTAGTGATTAAAAGATATCCGTAAGTTTTCGACAGCTACATACTGTTATAGGGTATGTCAAAAAGAACCATACATACATACATACATAAATCACGCCTATATCCCCGAAGGGGTAGGCAGAGGTGAACTAGCACCCACATTTCGCCAATTATGTTAGGTCCCATGTAATAGGTGGCGAGCCTATTGCCATATATCGGGCACAAAAGTGTCGCAGTACATTGCTAGGTGGTATAAGAGGAACGCTGCTGCCCATCCCTCATCACTGATTTATCCTTAGTCGCCTTGTACGACACCCACGGGAGAGATTTGGGGTGGTGACAATTGTATTCTACTCTGCCGTCACCACACGGCCCATTAAAAGATAACCGTCACTATTTTTCACACTTCTGCCATACGATAAAATGTCAAAAACTGACGGTTAAATAATAATCGCCTGTTATGTTTTGGTGAACTCCAGCCTAACTATACTTAGGCTGGAGTTCGCAACACGTAAAACAAGCGATTAAAAGTTAACTGTAAGTTACAGTTCTTCTAACCTGTTAAAAACCGACGCTTAAATAATAATCGTGCCGTGTGGTGACGGCAGAGCAGAATACAATTGTCACCACCCCCATCTCTCTCGTGGGAGTCGTACATTCAATTTGATTATGAAAGATCTGCCTAGGCCTTCCCCTTCCCATTTCTCAATTCACTTCCGCCTTATAAATCCTTTTTGTCATTCTCCTTTCATTCATTCTTTCGACATGACCAAACCATATTTAGTATTAATGGACGAAATTGGATTAGGTGTCTTTGTTTTTATATGATATTTTCTAGTGTTCTTCCAGTATATCGGAAAAAAAATTGTGGTGCTGTATTAGTGTGCCCTTTTTACAGCCAAAACCCTGTAAATAAAAGAATACCTTTATCAATTTCAGTTATATAAATAATGTATTTCTAGATAAGGCCCATTTATCTAAACATTTGATTATCGATGTTGGCCTTCACAAACACATTGATTACAAATTCAATAATCTGTTAGAATGTCCAATATCATGCAGCTTTGCAAATCAAAAATGACACATACCTATCTACTTTAGTAGGTTCTAACTAGTTAACTAGTTCACTAGTGTGGCGAAATTTTGGTGATTTAACAGATAAGACACCTCTTCCCTTCCCTTGGGGGGATAAAAGTGCGTGATGCATTAAGACCACATGCAGATAAAACAAACAAACATACATCATCGAGAAACGTCTTAATGTTATCGCTGTGTTATCTCTTAAACTTAGCTATAGACAATTTTGTCATTTTGGTCGTCATTTCGGATAGTTACCGATATAACTTCCGCTCAAATGGATGGAGAAAGCCTAAAAACAAATTTTCTACAGTGTACTTACACCAAAAATTATTGTTTAGTGCCTGTTTCACAATCGACGAGTAAGTTCTGGATAGCTTAGTTGGCAGATCATTTGACAGTTATAATATATGTCAATGAACTGCCAAGTAAGCTATCCAGAACTTACCCGTCATTGTGAAACAGGCTTTCAATGTCTGAATTCTTTGTTTACCTTATAACAGCTGGTTGTAAAGTTCAAAATGTAATCATTGATTTATCATTCTAACATCATTATCATCATGGGGCCTCCGCATTTTAGGGCTTAAAGCATGCCCTCAGCTCATGGCTGGGCGTAAACTAGACTTCGCCCCCGAGCTCAACCTTGATCTGGAGAGCCGCCTACGGCGTGGTATACCTACCCATAGGTACCTACCGGGAGGTTTACTATTGGCCCGCCTAGGTGCCTGTGTGCGGGCCCTGGCTGGCTTACACCATGTAAGCCAAAGACGAGAGGAGTGGAAGCCTTTTTTTGAAGGTGAGTTTGACCGATGATGACGACGGATGTAGGGGCTCGTTCGTTACCACAATTTATCTTAATCTGCATATTACTAATGCTGATCAGAAAAAGTCATTGCTTTGTAGATATGTAATGTAATTTTCCAATTAAACAAATGCAAGACACCTTATTTCTAAGTAGGTATTTACACATTCTCTACCTTTGTCACGTTGAACAATAAGGCAAGATTCTCCGTCTGTTGTAGCATGTAACATACGCTGCGGCACTAGAAAGTTATAGGTGTAATGTGTTGAATTCGGACTTATTGTCTTATTATTTTGAGCCTGATACAAACAATTAGCAACGTGCCGATCTTGGAAAATTGCCTATCAGGAAACAAAGGCCTGATGTGAATATTGTTGTATGATTCGACATTGTTTTCCGCATTGGCACTTTGATATCATTAAGCTCCATTGCTAGGGAACAGGGGGCTTACCGCCTAACTCGATTGCTAAAGCAAAAGCTATAGTTTATGACGTCAAGCTGTCATTTCGGACCAAATATACCTAAACTATTAGCGATAGCTTTGAACAAATGATTACCGAATGATTTTGTATGAATTCGGCAGAAAATCCGTACCGCCTAAAAATTCAGGATGGCTGCTATAGCCGTAAGCAATGCATTGTTTTAAAGCTATCACCAGAAATCGAGTTAGGAGGTAGGCCCCAAGGTGTCATAACAGTTATTGTTCCATTCTTCGAGGAATGGTCCTTGCGTGCCCTGTTCGTGGCTATTAACTATTGCATAATATTATGCATAGGCTTATTACGCTTTCGGAAGCGCTTCAAAACTCGAGGTAGGTACCTAAGTACACCTATTACATTCGACCACCATTAGTGTGATCTTCGAAAAATTGCTTGATTTATGCAATCTCAGGGCACGGGCGGGAGGAACGCACACGCCATCGTCATTTTTGTTAATAGTTAGCAAAAAATATATGTGCATTAGAATAGTTAAGAAATATTTAACGTTACGAGTTAGACACACATCGACGTCGTCCTATTCGCAGTTGGACCCATTGGAGTCACTTATGTATGTATGTAGACATCTTTATACAAAATATAATTTTTACATTTAATAGTAGTACTATTTTCTATTTAATAGTTGGCAACTCAACATTTTATTGGTCACTTTTGGTTAGTGCGGTGCTTGATCATTTGAATACAAAAAACTAAGATCGATACTAAAAATATTACACATAACATTGTTAGATCTTAGAAAAAATATTTATTACACATATAATTAGCCAAATGCAAAACATAATTTTAATGTCTGATATCAACGTGTTTCTTAACAATTCTCATTCGCACACCAAGTAGGTACCAGTGTCATGTTTGAGATCAGGCATGGCCTATTTCAGAACTGCAGTTTAAGTGCCCTTTTCCAATATTAACAGGGTTCAATAGGTCACTAATCATGTAATCATACTTTCAGTAAATACCGCACTAAATTGATCACTTTGATGTTTAGCAAGACATCAATTTCGATGTCTGTCATCCGGGTTCCGACCGCAGCGAAATTGCTTTACTTTTACACAATTAAGTCACAGCTACCTTGCTCAGGGAAACGTAACAGACTGATCTCACTTTCTTATTTATAAAACTTATGCTTAAAGAACCTACCCAGAAACATAAGAATATTAGTACTTATTGATAATTAAATTTATCAATCATACCATTTATTAGGTACTGGTAACACCACTGCCTTATTGGTTTTAATTAAAGATCTGCTTGTTATCTCCAGACCTTACTTAATTGGTAACCTTGTTCAGGTTACCAATTAAGCAAGCCAGGCATCAAGAATAGATCGATGAGGCACTGGCTAGACGGCTCGGATTTTGGTTGCATAAATTGTTCATTGCATAGCCAGGTTACCACAACTGGTATATATACCAACATACATGAAATCACGCCTATTTTTTATCCCCGAAGGAACAAAGCTGCTGCTGCCCATTATTCGGCGCTATCTTAACCGTTAGTCGCCTTGTACGGCACCCGCGTGAAAGATTAGGGGTGGCATTCTATTCTGCTGTGTACACCACACGGCACAACTGTCAGTTATTACTTTTTTCGAAAAAAAATTAAAGTTCATAATTATTTGGAGAAATTTGGCGGTTTTGTCTTAACTAATGTGCTGTCTATTGTACTTCCGCTAATGCTACAGTCTCCTCGTAGCAATTTCACGTAGCGTGTGTGACCGGTGACCTCCTTTATTCTTTTTAATCGGGTCTATTAGCCGCCTTTGCTTGCTTATTATGTTGATATGAAAGTATGTATTGGTATTGTACGCTGAGCTAAGCCCACTTATGTCACAAGTGTAATAAAAACGTCCGTGTCAGACTCGTCTTATTCTGACGTTAGTAAAGTGTGTTTGTCGGTGAAGTTCACGAGCTTTTGTTTTACTTTTTAATGTTTTTTTTTAATTAAATGGCATAGATAAGCATCATCTCACCCGACATTTGGTGAAGATGCGGCTGTTGGATGGAGACGTCATCAGTTTCACCTGTGCCGCCTTGTACCACCCGCGGGAGAGATCAGGGGTGGTGACAATTCTGGTCTGGTATTTTTTAGTTAAATATTAAGTGATATGTTGTAATTACATACATAATTCTATTTATTTTTTATGTCTACGATTGTTCACTGCTGTGCTTATTCTGCGAATCCGTACAGTAAACAATGATAAATTTAGGGCCTGTTTCACAATCGACAAGTACCTAAGTTCTAAATAGCTTACTTAGCAGATCATTTGACAGTTGTAAAATGATATATATGTCAAATGAACTGCCAAGTAAGCTACTCAGAACTTACTTGTCGATTGTGAAACAGGCCGTTAGTAACACCACTGTAAATAATACCTTGAGTTCCTCTGTATACCTAAGTGTCAAAAGTGACCGCTTATTTCTCCACGATTATACAGCTAGATGTTACCTAGACGCTTTTTTGTTTGAAGATGAAAGCATCCGTTCCTAAAAGATTGGATGAATTATGATTTATATTCAAGCTGCCGATCAAAAAATTTGTTTAATATAGGGACTGTAGGTAGTTAGTCCTTTAAATACTTTATAGGCCCTATAAGCATACCTACCTACCTTACAATATGGTAGTAACAAGTACCTGCACAAGCGTTGTCGTTCGCATGCTTGACAAGATAACCAAACTGATAATTCATAGTCACAAAATTCATGCCATGTGGTGGCGACAGAGAAGAATACAGTTGTCACCGTTCCCATCTCTCCCGTTGGTGTCGTACAAGGCGACTAAGGGTAAAGAGCAACGCGATGAGTAATGGGCAGCAGCGTTACTTTTATAACAGCTATAAGAACTAGCTGGTTATGTTAAATAGTTTATAGCAATAAGTATACTGCGATTTCCGTGCCCTATACATGGCAATAGGCTCGCTGTCTTCTAGATGAGCCCTATCCTAATTGGCGAAATGTGGGTGTTGATTTACCTCTGCCTACCGAGAATATAGACGTGATTTATGCATGTACAAAATTCATATTCCAATACCTACACATAATTTTAATAATTTCTTCTTGTCGGTTGGAATGAAATGACAAGTGTTACTATCAAAAGTGTTTTTAATGTGAAGTCACGTTCTAATACAATTCTCTTAATCAAAAAAAAATCTTCGAGCACTTCTGTCTAGATATAACGAAGACATTGAATAGCACTTGCGATGAGCTTTAATTAACCTTTCCGCATTCACACGAACACGTAGGTATGTATTTTTAATTTCTTGTTAATCTACTCTCACTTCCCCCGACTAACCTTCAGTATCGAAATTCAGTTTTTACCAACACCAGTAACGGGGTCGTCATTTCCTAAACAAACTTGCATACGGAGTAATGACAACTTTCAACACTCACTCATAAATGTAGCGATTGTCAGATATAATTAAGAAATTTTCCTTTAAATAAATAATGTGGCTTATTAATGTATAAATATAAATGTAACTTATTAATGTATTTCTCACATAAGTCAGAGATTAAAATCAGACAGATCATAAAATAAATAAGACTGGCTAAAAAAATATTCTCTATCTGCAAGTTGTTCCAAGTTAAATAATTATTTAAAAAATGTCATGTCCGCACATTTAGATTTTTTGAAGGCCAATAAGTACATAATTTATTATAAGACTTTTTTAACATAATATTTTAATATTAGAAAAATATTACAAAAAATGTAAACTTTCGAAAAAAATCTTTCAAAAAATAAGTTCTGATGCTTATTTTACTAACGTATAAAAATCGGAAATAAAAATCGGCCTTGTCCTTTCGGTATATTTTTTAATGTCCTAGTTGGCCAAGCGGTATGGTCTGCCGCTCGGATTGCTCGCACCTGGGGGCTTAGCCATGACAATAAAAGTATGAAACTAGAAAGTATGAACTAGATGCCGTGTGGTGACGGCAGAGTAGAAAACAATTGTCACACAAGGCGACTAAGGATAAATCAGTGATGATTAATGGGCAGCAGCGTTCCTCTTTTACCACCTAGCAATAGTACTGCGACTTTTGTGCCCGATAAATGGCAATAGGCTCGGCACCTATTACATGGGACCTAACATAATTGGCGAAACGTAGGTGCTAGTTCACCTCTGCCTACCCCTCCGGGGATATAGGAGTGATTTATGTATGTATGTTTGAAACTAGAAAGAAAGAAAGATACAGTTTCATACATTTGTTTTCAATGCGTTCGAATAGATTTTCACTTGGCTAGGGCCACAGGACATACCTACCTACTACTTACATAATGTTTCATTTTTATATACTATTTATTTTTAGGAAAAACTTTTTGCTTTAATTTCTGGAATTTAATAAAAAAATTATAATTAAAAAAATAATACTTTTGACTTGAGCTTCTTCGATATTTAACAACACAATTCTCATTTTAAAATTCGTGTTTAGTATGTAAAGTTACATCAGTAAAATGATTATTTATGCTTAAAATAAACCAAGAATTCTAAAAATCTTAAATTTTTCGAACGTACATAAACGGTAGGATGCTTATTAGTAGTGGAAAAGTTACTTTTTTAAAATTATTATTAGCTGACCTAGAAGCACGAAAACATGGAACAAAATCTTACATAAAGTAAAATTCTTTTAATAAGATTATGGTACAAAAGAGTAATTTACGACTGTTTCAGTCTTGTTTAAGAGCTGATAGTAGCCCTCTTGAAAGTCAGTGAAAACTTTTCTCCATCATTTCGAATTCATTCGCACAAACTTTGGATAAGTAAGTTATGTTACTTTTAACACCCGAATGAAACAATATTTAAATGTTAGAATATTACAAAAAATAATAGACATCCTCCCAGATTGCACAGAACACGGGTTCCATTCCCGCATCAACACATTCATTTTTTCGATATTTTTCTGACCAAAGTGTTGCACTATTTAATTTTGTTAATGTCATGTTACTACAATTTTAGTGCGTTTGCGAATATACCTCGAAATATGCCTTGAATAAGATAAATTGATATAATTACTGCGACAAAATTTTTAATTATACTTTAATCAGTTGCTAAGAATTTTATTTTTTCGTCAGTTATATTAGTAAGATACATGATTTGCTTTTGTTTTTTGTTCGGTCAACAGTCAGTTAAATGATCGTTTTTTATTAAGCGTTGGTCTAGTTCCACTAGTAAATGCAGTCCATAGATAAAGCCACTCGCCCGGCGGATGCGCGATCATATTTTTCTATCGCAATCGAATTTCGAGGCAAATAACTTTTCTTAGTGAATTACCGCAGGTTGGCGGTTTCCCCTACGAACGTCCCTCCCATCTCTCCCTCCGTGTGGGCCATTCAGAGTATTCGCGAAGCTCTCACTAGGCTTGTGCTTCTGTGTTCAGTTTGGCGGGCTACGTCTTAAGCGGCGGCCGCGCGTTCCCAACACGCAAGTTCAGTGAACGTGATAATGTCGATAAAACACATCCACCTTTTACGATGGCTCGTCCTCGTGTTTGTCATGGCGGTAAGGATTTTCCTATGAATTTTTTGTAATTTTGCACAAAAATTTGTCGTCACAAAAACACAAAAATGTATAAGTTACGCATTTCGCACTCTCGCCAACAAACTAAGGGTTATAGTTTCAAAATTTATTTGAGGAAATGTCCTGCTTTTAGAAGAATAGTTATTTTGTCTTAGTAATGTGTACGAAGATTTGTTTATTTTATTTGTAAGTGTTTAATGTTTACAAACAAAACTAGTTGATTAAAATAATAGTAGAGCAAACACAAAAACATTCATCAACGTTTTGAATTTTTGATTCTACAGTGGTCTAGAAGTTTTCAAACTTATACAGATTAAAAATAAAAACAATCCTTAGCTAGATGCATGCAACGCATGTTTAGTTGAAAACATAAACAATAGCCTATTCTTCATGTTAAAGCAATTAATTTAATGCATTTCTTTCGTGTTTCGTTTTTCCGAAAACGTAAAAACTGTAGGTAGGTTTGTTTTACTAGCCTCATTATATTATTTTGATTATGAAAAGTTCGAAATATTGTAGTCTTGATTTTCTGATCTATTTTTCTTTTCTTTGTATAATTTTTTCATTTATTTATAAGATTATAAAATGTTAAAAATATTATACCAAAGACAACGTTATAGGTGCCGGTGGCTTAAGGAGCCGCTAAACGAAGGGCGCAGGTTAAAATCCCCATTAGTATTTATTTTTGAGTTTGTTTTCTGATAATGAGCTTAATTAATATCTATTTGCAATACATATAAAACTACTTGAAAGTTCATTTCTTCAATAAGCTCTCATTGATAAGTCCAACTAAGTGCAGAATTTGTCGCAGTTAAGTCTTACAATAATTTCACAATATTAAATTGAGAGCTGCAATATAAGTTACAATAAAAGGTTAGATACCTAGCTTTACATAGTTTTAGAATTACAATTATTTAATAGAAAATATAAGAAAGATCTAAAATAATATTCATACGTAAATGATTGATGCCGTGTGGTGACGGCAGAGTAGAATACAATTGTCACCACCCCAAATCTCTCCCGTGGGTGTCGTACAAGGCGACTAAGGATAAATCAGTCTTGAGGAATGGGCAGCAGCGTTCCTCTTATATCACCTTGCAATGTACTGCGACTTTTGTGCCCGATAAATGGCAATAGGCTCGCCACCTATTACATGGTACCTAACATAATTGGCGAAATGTGGGTGCTTTTTCACCTCTGCCTACCCTTTCGGGGATATAGGCGTGATTTATGTATGTATGTATGTATGATTTTTGGCAATAGGCCTGTCTCCACTAAGAATAAATCGGTTGGCTTAGAGTTTTTAATGATTAATTATGATATGTAGTTAACAAAAAATAACATAATTTATTATAATATTTAAAGATTATTTAAAATTTTTGTAAAATAAAACCTGCAAAAAGTAGCATGTAGCCACGTGACACTCAACACCAATCAGAAGCCGCAAGTAATGTGGAGAAAATCTCCTCAAAAGAAAATATTTTCCTATTATCCTCTCGCTCTAACTTCAACTAAATCCCGAGACAAAACACTGTCAAGTGGCGGAGAGAGATATTGTCCATGCCCCGTGCTAGAGAGCGTGACGTCATTTGTTTATTTCACTGGCAATGTAGACGTTGATTGTCATTACTACATAGAGGAAATGGTATACCTTGACGTCATTCAAGACGCCATGATAGTCTTGGCCGTTTTCGAGGCAAATTTAAAATTACATACATACATACATACGTCACGCCCTTCTCCCACAGGGATAGGCAGAGATCACTTCCTTCCACTTGCTACGATCCTTACATACTTCTTTCGCTTCATCCAATCTCATCAATCTCTTCATGCATGCCCGTCGGTTTCGGGTACTCTTGACCTGGCCCTTTTTCAATAGACTTTCAATTTGATTATGAAAGATCCGCCTAGGCCTTCCCCTTGCCATTTCTCCATTCACTTTCGCCATGTAAATCCTTTTTGTCATTCTCCTTTCATCCATTCTTTCGACGTGACCAAACCATGCGAGCATCCCTTTCTCAATCCTTGTCATTACATCTTCTTTCAAACCACACCTTTAAAAACGCCTAAGCTAAACAATAACTTATTATCTTTTAATTTTAAATAAAATAAGAATTTAGTTTGTAAGAAAAAATAATAAAGGTGGAAAAACATAAAAGTATATAAATATGCTAATAAGTATTCAGTAGTTTTTAATCCTATAAAAAATTTATACAGCTATGGTTAGGTAGGTACTGCGGCTTAATACTCACAAATAGCTATTGGAAATATCAATATTTATTTCGAAAACAAATTGCACCTTAAATCATTATTGCATGACCTACCAATTTGTGCCTCAAGTGACCTACCAGTTCTAGTAGCGGAATAATTGATGATCTTCGTCAGAAAAAAGCCCTCGGCAGGTATCGGTAGGTGTTTTATTAACAATCATGCTACTTGATTTATAGGTTCTGGTGGACGTACTTAAAACCATTAACTATTAATATATGATAGCATCAGTTGTAATTGTATCCATTGCAACACCGTACATGTGCCCGAATCGATCTCCGCCTGCCGTGGAAGCCTGAGGAATACTTTACTTTTGTTACCTTTATGTTATCAAATCCAGATTTAGAAAAAAACGGGATCCCTTTTGGTTTTTTTAGTTTTCGTTTGATAAAAATCTTTGTCAACATTTAGGTACCTACCGACATAGAAATAATTTATTATCTAAGTGGTACTCTTTCTGATTTTCAACAACAACAATGCGAGAAATTAACCACTAATTTCTGCACTAACTTCTGCATACATAGATACATGACGATAAATCCTACGCCTTGATATCCATGAAATATTAAGATAATTTATCGGTATTGATTTTTCTATTTTTCTATCGCGGGAGATCGCAAATGTGAAATTTAACACGAAATAATTCCTAATAGATCTACCTAAACAAACACAGGTGCGTTTCACGTTTTATGTTGTTAAAACATTGAATCTATCAGAAACGCAGTGTAATTTAAGCAAAGGCTTTGACCTCAAATATTTTTACTCCTAGAATAATCGGTGGGGCATTCAATCCAATTTCTTAGCTTCAAAACATGGCATACGAAGGGCGTGAACGCACACGCTGCAAACCGCTACCCAACAACCGCGTATCAATTACCGCACTATACCACGCTACAGCAGGCGGTTGCACCCAATTACTGGGCCTGGTTCACATAATTCCAATTCATAATCGAGATCGCTGAGAGTATGTATCACTCAATAAAATTCTACGCGTTTTCTAAGTACATAGTTTCGAAAACCGAAATCTGAGCTCGATTTCACACTCGCACAAAGCGATACCGGATTAAAATTTTCGCGATTGTTTCAAATCTCTCCCCAGAAGTTATTTATGCGTACTTCTTTCTTTGTTAACTTTTGTGTAATTAAGAAAAAAAAGCTAATTGGACTTTTTTACTTTCGTAACGTTAAAATTGCATAGGTATAGAGGTGTATCAGTAATTTTGAACACAGATTTGAGGTGCTTTTCAATACTCTACCTACAAATTAAGATAAGCCTACCACAGCTTATTTACCTAGCGACCTCTCTTATTATTATTTCGATTTTTTTTTTACTTCATATAAATGTTAGAAAAATGTTCCTCTTTTTCTTTGTAACCTTTTTTATTTTTAGTAATTTAACGAACAATACCAGGAACTTCAGGAAGGCTACGTCTGTCCGTGGATAGAATATTGCGGATTGCAATCCATTGTTATGACCAGGAACAGTTTGCTGCCAGAAAAACAAGTGAACGCGTAGGTTTCTCAGACAATCAAAATTCATCGGTAGCATCGACGCGACACACGCTCTTTGCCCTAGGTTTTTCGCAATTCCGGGAATTTTGATGTACATTGAGTTGCATAACTACCAAACGGAGACTGATCTGAGGGCCGCGCGTGGGAATCGTCTCCAACTGTGCAATTAGGGCTCGACGGGAGTGAGGGCGCTCAATTACCTCGCGCAATGTTTTTATTGTGACCCGCCTTTCGATGTAATAAAACCTTCCGAATCGCTTAGGCGCTTAGGCGTACGGTCGCGCGTCTTCTCGCATAGTTCGCACTTGTAATGTGGAACGAGTAAATGCTTTTGTTTACGTCCGTGTTCATCGAACAAAGATTATCTTTTTTTATGACTTTGAGCCATATCTTCATTTGAAAATATCAATTCTTCATTTGATAATTTTCTCTTCAAAAACTAAAACCACAGAGGATAATAGGTACTACTTTATTAAAACCCAACCTCTTGATCGACAAGCCAGCGCAGTTCGGATGCCGGGTTCATAGTGTTGCAGAGAGGGAAGTTAAGGGACTTGTTGTGACCCAAGTGTTTACCCTTCACAACATGCCTACACTCACTTACTGCTCCTTAAGATAACAGACAATAGGGCGAGAATATAATAATTTTAAAGTGATTTTATAGAAGAGTGTCCATTTCAGGCAATATACCCTGCTCTGCGAAACATTCCCCTATCATTTTTTGTTAGGAAAAAAAACGTGAGTTGTCTAAATGCTGCGGTCTGGTATTGCAGACTTTGAACAATACACTATGTTATTGATTGATTGTAGCCACGCCGTTGTATAAAATAGGTATTCTTAGTTGGATTTGGCACGTAAAATATTAGGTGATTGTTGCTATGAGAATATAACGTAATTTGACGCCTCAGCTTTACCAATAGGCTGAAGATACGAGCAAAAAAACTGAAATTAACAAAAAAAAAGCATAACCTAATGGCAATACTAAACTCGAAACAGTA
Organism: Cataclysta lemnata; assembly: GCA_963931975.1. Taxonomy (NCBI): domain Eukaryota; kingdom Metazoa; phylum Arthropoda; class Insecta; order Lepidoptera; family Crambidae; genus Cataclysta; species Cataclysta lemnata. Next base: position 11,770,250 of record OZ008344.1, on the reverse strand, counting down.
TATAGTACCATATTCTTAGAAAAATATTTGCAGAAATTATTTTGGTTTTAAATTTCCTACTTTCTTTAACATTTTGTATGTTTACTTTTTTGTTACAATAATTGCCATTTATGATTTAGTCTGCTGTTTCGAAATCTAAAATGCAAATATAAACGTGAGATAAACGCCTTACGTAATTGTTTAGATTCAAGACCTATTCCACTTTATTAATCTTAATTGTGTGGCGTGTGACATATCCATATATTTGTTTAACTAAAATAAATTTTGTAGAGTGTTAATTACTATTTTATACATGTGGTTTGGATGCTAAACGACTTTACTGACACATCACTGATTTTATTAATACAAAGGTTACTTCTCAAAATAGGAACCAGACAAATGTCATGCCGCTGACTAATGTTAATAATTATTTTTTATTTACTAATCCCAAGTTTCATCTTAAAAACTACCATATTCAATAATACTGTAATAATAGAGAGTTATTCTAAGGCTCGCCAAGATAACTTCTCCATTAAATAATATTAATGCCCAAACAAATTTATTTTTACTTTTATCGTTGTAATAATTCTACTAACATTTATATAGTGTTCGAATAAAAATCCAATTATAATTTATTATGCCCATTAAGCTTCTGCACGCCGATGTGTTTTCTAACTGTAATTTTCAAAAAAGTGAATTTTATATATTTACGCGCCATAAATCGTGCGTATCGGAACACATTAGGCCAATCAATGCAAACAAATCACGCGTCTCTGTAGGTGAGAAAGTGATTTGCAAAAAACATAGAGTATCATGTTGTATGTGTTGCCGCTTCTTCAAGCATCAAGTCGTCGACCCTAACCAATTATCGTTGCATAATAGCAACTTTTTTCTCAGATCGGAATTGGTTTTCTAAGTGTTAACTATTTCATAATGGACACATACACTGGTCGTATCGTACCGATTTATTAATTTAAAGCGGCAATTTCGGAAATGGTATAGCGTTATAGCAATAGGGGTCGCAAAGTTTTCCTTATGACTTTTGGAGTCTATTTAACTAACCTTTGAAATAAAATTTACGGGCGACGTACTTAACATGTATTTGTGCTTATTAAAAGTTATAATCCGCCACTTATTACATGGGACCTAACTTAATTGGCAAAAAGTAGGTGTTTAATTCACCTCTGCCTACTAAGAGCTGAGCTACGAGCATGATCCACATTTTGCCAACACCACTGTTCATTAAATATTTCAAATATTTTTCGTCAAAATATTTAACGGCTTCTTATTTTGTTGACTATTTAAAAAAGACAAAAATTGAAGAAGATTTGTAGAATAGTTTCCTAAAAATTTTGGAAATCATACAATAAAAAGAGATTTGTACAAAAACCAGCATTGAAATTTAAGAACTGCTTGTACCTTGCCCCATCAAGCTTCAAAATAATAAAGTAGATGCTTAAGCGCATTTTGTTGCATAGATAATAAACTTCATAAATATAAAAATGAATTGCTGTGCGTTTGTTTCGCTAAAACCCAAGAAGGACTGGGCCGATGTAGCTGATTTTAGTTTTGAAATGATTGTCTTGGGCCAGGCAAGGCAGGAATGGTGAGAAAATGTGGAAAAATTGCGAAGAAAACAGTCAAAACAACAATTTCATTTTCCCATATAAACTGCTCTTCTGTAAAACATTTGAGGTAACCATGGCTACGGGATCATTTATATGGAATAACAACGTACGCCGGGGCAGCTAGTTGTTAATAAATATTGCAAATTACTACATAAACAATCATGACTCGTGGAAAAATGCCTGAGGTTCAATTCCTGCATTTTCAGCATTTTCATTTGCTCTTACCAGCATTCGAACCTCTGGATCAATTACCATCTGACCATTCGGCCAAGCCGGCCGTCAAATTACAAGCATACTGTTGCATTCATTTTGTTCACTTCTTTAATATTCTGATGTAAAACCTAGTGTAGACCTAACATAATAGTACTTTAATTTTCATTTAAAACCCGGAATCAGCCTGTTCGGTAATCCATATCAGGTTGAAATAAGATACGGGACGGCGGCATTTTATTAGATTAACCCAAATATTAGTAGGGCGTCCTATCTGAATATTACACATACATACATTACATACTCATATTAAAATTTACAGTAACTAATTTCTTAACTAGTTGTGTTAATTCAGCCCAACGGTAACACAGGCACAATAGACCAAAAACGGAACCAATTTAAATATACCCACTAAAAAAACATTCCGCACGCGTAGAGGAGAATTCATCAAGTCACAATGACTTGTATCGCACCGATCCAAATTGGTGGGCTGTTATCTCATATAATTTATCGCAATGCCGATATTAAATACTAATTCCTTTTAAATACTGGTTTAGTGTAATGAACATTACCGCTAAGTCAATTAGATACATATATTTAAGAACTGTATCTAGATAACGATCGTCTAATTCAAGAGGATCATATTGAAGGATAACGCGGTCCATATTATTTGAATACCTTCAATAGAGGCTCTGCAATTTTATGTATCTTTCCGAGATTTTCTTTCTCACTGGTAAGAGAAAAGAGTTAGAAAGAAGCCTATTACACATTTCTTTCTCTAAGCTATTGAATATTATATAAATGTAAAAAAAATTCGGCCGTGTGGTGACGGCAGAGTAGAATACAATTGTCACCACCCCAAATCTCTCCCGTGGGTGTCGTACAAGGCGACTAAGGATAAATCAGTGATGAGGAATGGGCAGCAGCGTTCCTCTTATACCTACGACCTAGCAAAGTACTGCGACTTTTGTGCCCGATAAATGGCAATAGGCTCGCCACCATGGGACCTAGCATAATTGGCGAAGCGTGGGTGCTAGTTCACCTCTGCCTACCCCTTCGGGGATATAGGCGTGAATTATGTATGTATGTAAAAAAAATATTATTACAAAAATCAGGACAAAAATGTTTTCTTTTTCATTGTCATAGGTTAAAAAAATTAAAACTTATAGCATTTTTGGCCCCAAATTTAACATCACTATACCAAGATCTTGGAATAATACTGTAAATTTTATATCAATGTTAACGTTTTGAATAAAGAGGTTGGTAATTTTGATTAACAATAAATCAACATATTACAAGTAGTGGTAAGTAACAGCTCTGAACTTAACTTTAAGCTGTCCTCTTAACATTTAATTTTGTTTGTATTAGAATTGAAGTATAAATTATAGGTAATACGAACTCTATCTTTAAGCATCTCTACTTGTAGCTTGTATTTGTCGTTGATGCCATATTTTAAATACCTATTCAGAACATTGTGTGTGCTCATTCTACTACAAAGTTGTACATAATTTAACGGGTCTATAAATAGTAGTGCCAATCTAATAAGTGACCGTCTAAAAGCGGGATATCGAATCTGCAGTTAGTGTGTATGGTGAATGAGCATGTTCAGTGCATGGGTACCGTTGCGCGCGTGTCGTTCGAGCCGTCAATGGCCGGCTTGGACGGTGCGCCAGCGACCCGTGTGCCCTATCGATCCATATAAGTGCAACCTAGAACCCGCAGGCATACTTGCGAGAGACATCGAAACTTACGAGGAATAGCCAATTACAACATGATCGTAATTGCCGGTTTCAATTTGCATGATTTATTTCGCTGCTACGACTGTGAATTGTGATTCTGAGCTGGTTGAAATTGGTGGGGAATTTATTTGGTACCAATGTTGAAGACTGTCCAAACAACACAACTGCACAACTGAATGGAATAAAACCATTACATACATCTTTTTAGACACATGTTACTAACATGATAGCGAAAACAAAAATGGAGGCTAATAGGTTCTGATATGGACCAATTGAACTGAGAACCGGCAGTTATAAAAAGAAGGTCCAAACGTTTAATCTGATACTTTTTTGTGAAGTTAATTTAATTAAATCGGCATTATAAGTGACAGGAGGTGTCAACATTGAACCCGCAAAAAAAAAACAAATGCGGCCGTATCCGTCAAATGTGGCAGCGGTGACCCACTCACCTGTTTATAAACATCGCTAATCAGGATAGCTGTAATTAATTAACACAGTTATGCTGACACAAAAGAATTTGTACTGCAAAAGAAATTGCCGATCGCACTAGAGATATCTGTAACCGTTATTGTTATGGATAAATACATATTGTTCGTGAATGTAGACAATTGCAGACACCGTTGACAGGTTGACTTGCGATGAAACTTAAAATTTTGGAGTAGAGGTATCGTCGTGGTCTCGTGGTCTCGATAAAAATAAAAGTGAACGATTTTGCGCAGCGGGGGGCCCGCTCGTGACACCGTGGAGCATGGCATTACCCAAATTATATGGTCATTCAGTCAATGAATGAATCACTTTTATTCACAATTCAACCCACATGCGGCAACCGAAGGCAATAATGTTACCGAATATTTTGTAAAATTTAGTCGAGCCGGTACAACAAATAGACAAACAAAACACAAGTGTGCTGTGTCGAATGTTGTTTGTGCCTTTGGTATGGATCCGCAAAATACTTACTGGCTGCTCTGGTGACATTGTAATATAAAAACTAGAATCTATAAAACTTTGATACCGGTACCGGTACGGTACCGAGTGTAGCGGAGACTGTTGCTGCGATATTTATTTTAATATTATTTAAAATGTTATACAATAAATATTATTTAGGATAAGCAAGGTAGCTGCACTGACCTTGGTTTCGATTTGTGCTCCACTCATGGTCTTATAATGATCATGAATAGCTTCTACCATAACAACATAAAACCATTAAAATATAATTTTAAAAGACGCGTTAAAATCAAAATTCCGAAAGCCATTAATGCTGGGGATCACTCACTAGGCGACAAGCTGCCAACGCATCAGATCTTTCATATCTACCAGTTTGAGTTTGTTAACATTAGGATACTCTTGACATCACCAAAACAGACACAATGACAATCAAATCAGCTGCATTGACAAGTTAACAATTTGGTGAACCTTCCAGAATGATTTATGCTCGTAACCCACAAACGTCAAGAATCACATCAAGCGGTTCAAAACATCTCCCGTTTCCAGAAATCAATGTTGTGTTCGTAACGTTGGTCAGCTCCCCTCGAGAGGGTGGACTGGCCACCCCCGCTCTATAAATCACTGTCCAAAATACGGCTTTTCTATAATATTTGTAATCCGTTGGCCACGGACCCCCAAGGATTAATTCCAAGTGGTAAATTTGTCAGCGCTATGTTTAACAATGAATGCATTTTTATTTGTGCAAGCGCATGCCGTGACTTTGATTACTTTTCGATAATTGTGGCAGCGCAAAACGTTATGTAGTTGGCTACGATTTGATATCGTACTATTATTTGATTGTTATTTAAACACGTCTTGAATGTTTTCTTTGAAATGCAGTGACTAAAACAATACATGTTTGGCCCAAATAACAAATTAAGGACGATTTTGTATAATTCCAATCACACACATAAATATAAGGATCTCAGAAGCTACTTAATTTCTTCAATGGAATTTCAACTGTGACTAGTTTTCTAGACAGTGCATAATCGGTCTGAAAATATTAAAGAATCAGTTTGTGGTGTGTGCGGATCATACAACTGTTTCCGATGTTTATCCAAGCACACCATTATTTTAAGTATTCTGTTGTCTTGTAATTTATTGCTTAAACGTATTTACAAAATAAATTGTATTGCTCCTGCTCACATTGTTGTAAAGTAGCGATTTTTATTTAAAACGTCCAAGTGTATTTTTCATGTTTGATATTATATACTTTTCGTTAATTAATTCGACAAAAAATATCTTTAAACTTAATAAAAAAACAGCAGCTACTCAATCTGATTAAGTTTTACGTGTTACATCTGATAGCATCTCGCAACGTCTAAGTGCATGTATCTATTTGGCTGGTAAATTGCGGGGTCGCCTCCGTAGGAGAGGTATTAACGTTAATACCCAATTATAGACTGCGGATCAGATCGGCACAGGCTGGGAAGATTAGGTACTCGCAGGGGTTCCGGAATGTGCCAGATAGGTACTCATCTTTGGCCGTATCAAAAACCACGGAGCGGTATTACGCAACCCCCGTTTTGGCTGGAATCAATTTTCCTCTAGGCTCATGCTAAAAATTGTTTGATAGTTCAAATTTCTTGGTTAAAAAAAAAACAAATCATGTATCTATGTAGGTAATCTCTATTTTATTCGTGGTACTATAATCATACTATGAAAGTGTAACAAAATTACAGTATTATGAGTTATTTATTGTGTCCGGTCCTATGAGGCAAAAACTCTAGTTCGACAGTACCGCTTGGTGACCTTACAAATTACTCATTTTACAAGAAAAAAGTAATTTTCCTTTAATCGGTTTGTAGCATCATTATTTTTTTATTCAGCTGTAATGTTTGTATAAACACATACCTCTTACTTTCCGATTCGTTTTGAAATTGAGAGCTTGGGCATTACTGGGGCACTACTAATAGATACCATTTTTTGTACAATTTCTATGTCGTCATGCGTAGTGTTCAAAGAATTGCACTAGACCTAAGAAATAGACCGAGCATAAAAAACGGCTAGCAAACTCAGCCATATGATTATGTGCTTCAACGATTCAGTTTTTCTCCGTTATCGTTAACAACTTAATTAGTATCAGTATTTTGCTGTTACCAGTCGCAAATTAAAAGGCTTCTATTCAATTAGATAAAAATGTCAACGGACACTTAGAAAATCAATGTTCACAATATAATGATACAGAAATTATTAATTTCAGAGGAGAAAAGTTCGAATATAAAATTGACGTTGAAGATATCTCGCAACATATAAAAGAAAAATCTAACAACGCTAAATCGTCCTATTGAAAAGATGCTTACAAGTGGTCTTGGATGTTTAAAATAAGTTGACTTAACTCCAGTCTAGACGAAAGAGGGTGCGTGCCCCCGGGAGATGCCAATATTTCGAACCAATAAAGTCATATTCAATTTATTTCAGTATACGCAGTGAGACTCTTTAGCTGCGATTAATTGTAAATTGAGAAGGGTTCGGATATGTTTGTCATTGATGGCTGGCTTCTGTGTTCAATCAGAATGGAAATGTTTCGTATTTTATGATATTTTCTTTAGTTTTATTTGGCTTGTCTATCTGATTTTAAATCCATGTTTACGTTTTGTATAATAAGCTTCCAATCCTTATAGACTTTTTAAGGGTTTGTTTCGTTACAAATGCGTGGAACGTGGAAGTTAGAGTTAGAAACTCGTATATTAAATGATATCCCATCGACATTCTCCACAGAGGAAATTATTATATCGCTAATCCCTTTCCTAGTCCTGCCAATGGATAAGTTACGAACACCGCATCCCACTTGTGTATTAAATTAAAATCGGCTGACATTCTATCGTGATAAAGAGAAAGCTGCAATAATTTTTCGCTAATAATTTCGAAGTCCATCGTGGCGAGACCGTACCTACCGATAGTGTTGGCGAAATGTACCTACAACATAAAGCAAAATCCACGGTCCAATAAGTTAGTGCAAACAGCAGTATTTGATTTGTCGAAAGCCGGTGTGCCGCCAGTTCTCTCAGGCACTTTTTGTCTTTTGCCTTAGTTAGGCAAAGAAAATAGAATATTTTAAAATGTCAAGTTTACAAATGCTATTAATTTTACATGATTTTATAGATAACTTATAATTGTTTTATAGATCGTATTCAGCGTTTTATAAATGTTAAATAAAGTTATATAAGAAAATAGTAAAAAGTCTATTCACATTTAATTTTGTAAAATGCACGCCATTTTATTATACAAAAAAACGTTAATTGCATGCTTAGGACTCCACAGGTCAATCAGTTTTGTATGACATCAGTCACGTTTTAAATAATTTTGTAAACTTTTTTTCAAAGTGAATTAAAATTTAAGCAGTTCATAATCTTAAAAATGTTTTTCCTACCCAAATCAGCCATATTGATTGACCATACGGATGATATAAAAAAGAATTGTCTAATAAATAAATAAAGAAAAATAAATAAGAAGAAAATAAAGAAATAAACAATTGATGCGTATATCGATACAGTAATTAAAAATATTAAAGTGAGAGTGCGTCGCAAGTATAAGAAATAATTACTGTTTCTTTACGTGTAGAAAACGACCAACGACGAAGATAATAGTGGAATGACACCTATCGTGGGAAACGTGCACAAGAATAAGTATGAACAAAAGTAGGGAAGCTTTTCTGTGCTTACATGAGATTACCGAAAACTATTGTCTTGTTTAATGATAATTTTCACAAATAAAAACGATTGTAAACGTTGCATTAACTATTATAGTAATAGTATAGTATAGGATTCTTGCAGCATCTTTTAAAATGATCTTGTTTGGTATAACATTTTTATAATTTTAATTGGCGCTTTATAGACTATATTCAGGCTTTATTAGGCAACGCAAAGATAAATAAAATTTAAACTAAATCGTTCTTTAAATAGAAAAACGACACAATTAAAAACACACTCCAAAAACACTTTGTAAGAAATCAGTAATATAGAATTACCGTAAGGAAGGACTCCCAACGTATCAACGTGCATTAGGCATTAATCTCGTATATAAAGATGGGAGAGAAATTTATATTTTTGGCTGTACCCTTGGTACAGTCGACATTTTAGGTAAATTTTTATATTTCGATAAAATTATTTTCGAGTGTTCGCTTATAGAAGTATGACTCGTTTGGGCCTCATTCCCGTACCTAAAAATTTAGTAGGTACCTACAGCATATTATTATTCATATGCTGACATTTTTAAATATTCTCTCTCTCTCTCTCTATTGAAAAAGGTCAGCTTTAGAATACCGAGTTACGCCGTTAAACCCTAGAGATTTTTCTGATAGCTAATGTATTAATTGCGGCCGTGTGGTGACGGCAGAGTAGAATACAATTGTCACCACCCCAAATCTCTCCCGTGGGTGTCGTACAAGGCGACTAAGGATAAATCAGTGATGAGGGATGGGCAGCAGCGTTCTTCTTATACCTACCACCTAGCAAAGTACTGCAACTTTTGTGCCCGATAAATGGCAATAGGCTCCCTACCTATTACATGGGACCTAGCATAATTGGCGAAGCGTGGGTGCTAGTTCACCTCTGCCTACCCCTTCGGGGATATAGGCGTGAATTTTGTATATAATGTATTAATTGCTCATGCTTAATTTCATAAGTAAAAATACGATTGGCAAACGTATTTTTACAATTTGCCAGTCTTTAACAATTTATATTTGGTTCTCGTAATATTACAAAAACACTGATTACGGCAGACACAGATTAAGGCGGACATCTTGCTCTCTTTTTTTTTGTTACTTTCAGAATTATACAAAGGTGTTTGGTTATTGATAAAGGAATTTAAAGCCATCGGACTATGAATATTTCGCATCCACCGCTTCTGTTAGGCGCCAACAATAGAAGGCCCCCTCTACCTCCAACAACAAACGATCGCAAAGAAAAAAGGAAAATTGTCTGCTCCCCCTAGGGTTGGGGAAGTACTCGCATTGCACAATTATACAATGCTTTTCTCTACTTTTGTTGTTATAATTACGTTTATGGCAATTTTGAATGTTTTTCTGTAGAAATAAAACAATATTCTGACAATCGTAGCAAAGTGTAGTGTATAATAAAATAAGGTAAAGCCACCAAAGAGTAAGCTCATACTCATACAAATGAGTACTCGACGCTTTTTAATCATAAATAAATGCTTCATTGATGTTGATAATTTTCACAGTGCCAATGTTAAACACAAGAAAAAACATTTTGGTAATAAAAAACTCTTTGGTAGTGTGCACTCTTCGGTGGATTTACTCTACTTGAAGAATAGATAGTATACCTACCGAATAAAGGATGCGGAAGAAGTAAATAGTGAAATGACTATAAAAAGTCGAGAATGGACAAGGAGCTCCATGGCACAGTGGCATGACGCGCTCGGCCTGTGATTGCGTAAACTAAGCAATGCAATCGCTGGCCAGTCATTGGATGGAAGACCAAAAATAAAATTATCTCGGGCTCGTTGGTATATAACTTAGTTACTATATAACTAAGTTACTATATAACGTAAAACTTTAAAGTGAATACTTTTATATAAGATATTGTAGATAATAATGAGTTACCAACATAGACATTAATATTCCATGCATGGAATTTGCTACTACAGCTACTCTAGCAACATATAAACGATTAGATACCTGTGCCGAGCGTACGGTAGGTACGGTGAAAACGGGTAAACTGAAACGTCATCGATATGTTTTTGTAATTTCGTGATTTTTTTAATAATGGAGGTGTTGGCAATATAATTCCATTGACCTTAAAGGTTATCTTTTTTCGTTTCCTAGAAAGAACGGTGGGTAAGTCAGTCGAGCCTACTCGCTGCTACAGATTCAATTGTCGGGTGGCGAAATCGTGAAGACGTATAGTTAGTACTAACGGTTCAACTTTGACACACAAAAACAGGAGGTTCACATCTAACCACTTGACTGAACACCTGGGTCAGTTAAAGCAAAATCGTGAGAATATCCAGTTGCCTAATAAAAAAAAATATAATTTAATTAGCTTTATCAATAATTTTTAGTAAGTATAATCGCATTTTCCACTATGTAGAAAAATTGAATAATTAAGTTAGGTCATAACAGTGACGATCAAGAACCAAAAATTTCTAATAATTTATTTAGAATTGGATAAAATATACAAATAGGTCACGTAATAATAAATAAATAAATAAATATTTTTACACTCACACCTATCATCTAGCCCAAAGTAAGTAGCCTAAGCACTTGTGTTATGGATACTAGATGACGGACATATTTTTAATATAATTATGTATATAAATGTTAAAAATATACTACATAAACATATACACAACCATGACTCGGAAACAAACATTTGTGGTCATCACAAAGTTTGCCCCTACCAGGATTCGAACCCGGGACCTCTTGGCCAATACCCAGCAATCTGAGCATGCGACCAAGGCGGCCGTCAAAATACGTCAAAATATTCCTCGAAAGTAGATTTAAGCAAGTAATGGAGTAGGTAAAATACCTCATAGGATAACTAAACGCCGGAGATAAATTATAGCCGTAAATAATTAAGCTGTTACCACGCATAATTATCAGCTCTTTATTGTTCCTACTGCTAGGGCAATAATAAAGCCTTCCCTATATGGATGGAAGAATATAGGGGCAATTGGTCCACCACGGTGACCCAGTGCGGATTGGTGGGTAAACTACGCATAGTTTATCCTAATTATAATATAATACTTCTTAATACTTCTAAGACTATTTAGGTAATTTATAATTATCTACAACGTATTTAAGATAAAAGACCCTTTAAATTACTCATTTCCAAAGAATACGTTTGGTGACTGCATAAATAACCGGAAACTGCATTTGAATGCATTGACTGACAAGTCTTAAAGATGCAAAGGCAGCATCATCCAGTTTTACCAAAATGGTAATAAACAGTTTTTTGGTTTTGTCTTTACTGGCATTACTCTATTGGTCAAACCTAAAATTTTAACGGCAATTTTATACGGGCTATTGCTTATTTTACAAACTGCTGATTTTACACTGACAGACTGCATTCAAAGTTGCTATCTTGAAAAGATTGGATGATGCTGCCGTGGCATCTACCTATATATGACTCTATGTGCTGTCCCACATAAAAGTAGATGTAGGTAAATGACAATTTAGCTAAATCCACCAGCTACGAGAGACACGAAGATGTGTGGTGGGATAAAGCTAGGCGCGTGCGCGGTCAACGACCACGTAAGTTCAGCGCGCATGGGAAGCGCACAAGCAGCAATGGATACGTGCGCGCGAGCAGCAATGGAACCGTGGGGTGTCGTGCAGATTATCAATTGGTTGTTACATTGAAAACCTAACACTTTTAGAATTAAATTTGCATAATATGACATTTAAATATAGAATAGAATACACTTTATTGTACACCAAAATACAGGAACTGACATGAAGACCGTTTCCTCTGCTCTACAAGAAACGTTCTTATCGCTAAAAGCGATATCTTTCAGAACTTATGAATGTGTTAGTTAAAATATTATTTGCACCGCGTGGAATGAAAATTAGATTTATGACTTTTGTAGTGCAAAATTAATTTCGAATGTATTATTTTTTTTCCCATGCTTCTAAATTATCTGTGGCTAGTACAGTATCTCAAAAAGGTTAGGTAGGGCGCAAGGTGCCAGTAATTAGTTCAATATCGAGGCCGAATGAAACAATGATATCGTAACGATGACCCCTAAATATTACGTCGTATAACTTCATTAAATCACTAATAAACCATATCTTATTAAACTATATCTTAAAAACCATATCTTATGTATTTTGTTTAAGTTTTTACTTAAATGAAACGCTAATAAGTAAGTATTTATAAAATTTATAAAGAGTGGGTGCTAATTCACCTCTGCCTACCTCTTCGGGGATATAAGCGTGATTTATGTATGTATGTATGTATAAAAAATGCTTAGTCACTCACCACAATAGTGCCAGTTTGCGCGTGGTTGATGCAGAATGTTTTTACATATTGAAAATGTTTCTACAAGTAGATTTTTTAAACACAAGTCTCTGACAAATTATTACTTAGGCAGCCAAAATTAAACGTGATCAGCAACAAATCAAACAACATAAATCACAGCTCATTTTAATTTACTTACATTTATAATATGTATAATACGAAATCTTAAAATAATTCTACATAAGGTCACGCCATTATGTTGCCATGAATGATAAAAATTACGAAGCAATAAAATTTTGCCGTAATCTTTATAACCAAACCGCAAAATTACTTGGAGTTCTCTGCTCTCTATAATATTGCAAAGCCTCACATTCACATCCCTTCTTTTCGATAACCAATTATTAGATATCGATGCCTACTTTATAGTTCTAATTACTTCCAGTATATAGTTCCCTTAAAATATACAAACTTAAACGCCATTAACAAAGAAGCAGAGTTCTAATTCTGCGACGGATTCTTGCTAAATACTAGCTGTTATAAAGAGAGACAAATTGTAAACAATTTTGATGAAATGATGGCTCTGTATCGACGAAATGGATCGGAAAAAGAGAGATATATTTTAAAATACATCATCCGTTTAAGAAAATCAAGACGATTATCTACTTTGGAAAATTGGTATTAGGTAGGGTATACTTAGGTATTTTTATTTTTGTATTTTATATTAAAAGGCAAGATTCTCTCTACGATGGCTGGAGTATACATTACATTTCCTACGCTAAATGTCAAAGCCCTCTTTACATGGAGCGAAAAAGCTGGGCAGAATGACCAATAACGGTTACAAAACAGAAATATGCATTAATAATCATCTCTGTTAATGTTAACCCTTTTAAAATTATTAAAACAAAAATATGAGTAAAAACACGTTTCTCGCGACAATCTTTGGACCATTAATTATATATGCAAAATTATTCAACACGAATAATTTATTATTTTACAGGACGGAAGACAAATGAGTTGGATTATATTATTCTATTTTCAAATGTTTATATCATATGGGCATACTACTCACAGTTATTTGGTCATGAAGTGATGAGTCAGACCTGCAATTGTCACCCACCACCCCCTATCTCTCGCGCCGGTGTCATACAGAAGTAAATTATGTTATGTAGCGACAAAATGTAGGTGTTAATACACTTCTTCTCAAATCCCTTCTGAAGAACAAGCGTGACTTAATATAACAACAGATGTATGAACTAATTAACGTGCTACATTACTACATTTTAAAACTAATAATAATGGCGAAAACATTTTTGACGGTGCTTAAGACAACGCTTCCGCTGTTAAAACAGAAATGAACTCTATCTTCCGAGCTTCAAATATAATTTGGTTCTTTGTGTTGCAATCTTGGTCGTCAAATGAGAAGGGAATTTACTAAACACAACAGTTAGTAATATAAGCCTGAGCACCATAAAGCAAGCCGGAGCCGTTCACGCGATAGCTTCCGGTGTAATCACAATGAGATGGGAAACAAAAGCAAATGTAAACCTAAGGCAAGCCACTCAGCGTTTAAATTGCAATGCGTGCACACAGTACAATAGTCAATAAATGCTTGAATGTATTCTCTTGAGAATCTTCGTCTAATTGGCAAACAATACGATGCCTCTTTGATGCAGTCTATTGCATCTTTCATGATATGAAAGACGTAATCAATTTGTTCCGTCATTTCTACGAAATATTGGCATACATTCTTTGAAATTCATGAGTGCGATTACAATTTCTTAATAACAAGACAAGTTTCCGCGTTGCGTACATACATAAGGGGTAGGCAGAAGTGAATTGACACCCACATTTCGCCATTTATGTTCGGTCCCATGTAATAAGTGGCGAGCCTATTGCCATACATTGAGCACATAAATCGCAGTACATTTATTTTGCTAGGTGGTAGGTATGAGAGAAATGCTGTTGCTCATTCACCCTTAGTCGCCTTGTACGGCACCCACGGGATTTATGAGAAACTAAATATCTGTGACGTATTGAATAGTTTAGCTGTAATAAAGCTAAAATAATAAGCTTACTGCGTTTGTATAAGCGACTGCTTATAAATACTGACCAGAAAAATCGTTTTCTGCATTTTAATTGTAACATTTTTTTATATAACTTTAAAATAAAATTAAATATCAAATAATAATCATCATTATTAAATATAACAAGAATGTTGTATCACATGAATTGATCTAAAACATACTAAACATCCTATTAATTAAATATTTTAACCCATTAAAAATTATAAATATCAGGTTTTACAACTAACGTATAGCTACTCATCACATGTTTAAATCTATTTACTTATTAAAATGCGGTTTTAAGTAAGATAGCAACTCTATTAATCATGATACTTTTTTAAACAATTACAATATTACGTATATCATTACATTTCAGTAGGTATTTTATTTTCAGGTTAAATTAGTAAATCATAATAGTCTCATTTCAGCTAAATACTCCTGTTAATACCTAAGATCTATCCACGTATCTTTATCATTTAAAAATTCATAACAATAAAATTAATTTCTGATAGCCCACTCAGGAGTTGGAATCCGTCAATCCGTATTTTAATTGGTAATATGAATTTATAAGTTTGTATATACAATTCTTAGTTATGTACGCATTTGTCAATCTCCATACCGTTCTTCAGTTCCGTGAGACCAATAATAGATAACCAAGCTACATACAAAGGGTTTAATAATACTGCTAATGTATCACCTATAACATTCCCGGCACGTTCTGATATGTGAATGACTGAACTTTCTCAAGCTATCTATAAAAATACAGTTAAGTTTGTCGTATTGAACCTTCATATACCATATAAACCCAATGAATGTTAGGTGGTAATATCAGAAACTTGCGGGAATAGGTAATTATATTTGGCGGTGAGCATGGAGAAATTCATTAAAACAAGAATGAGAAGACAACACACTTTGCTAACCCCAAATAATATTAAGAACTTAAGGTTTTTTTTTAAATTTAATTTGTACAGTTGTGTATATGAAATGATAAGCTCGCATGGACAATTTAGAAAGAGAAGGTAATCAGATATAAAAAGCAGATAAAGTTTCTTACCCCTGGCTGTTCCAATCCAAGGTGTTTGATGTAACGCTCTCATGAATACGCTAATAAGTAAATTCTCAATTCATTATTGTAGAGATAGCATCGTCAGTAATTACAACATAGGTAAGTATCTAATCATTCCGTGTTGTGTCATCCAACACGACATGCCTAATTATGTGATTTCGCATCAAACGCGACGCCTAAGGTGCGTTTAAATCTCAAAGTGCATTAGCATTGAATAAAATGTTTCTCACAAATTAATTGGAGGCGTCACTTGGATTGTTCTAATAATACAAAAACATCGACAGTAATTTGATCAAACATGAACTTACCAACTTCTCTAGAACTTTTCTCTTTTGTTTTGAGGTTTAAATTAAGCACCTTACGTGAGATTTGATATCCTAATTAAGGAATATCATGAAGTTAATTAAACGTCAATATAACCAATCCTTTATTATTACACCGCCACTAAACGCCATTTGTTGTTTTTTTTAAAGTACTTTGTATAACATAACAGACTTCTATGCTGGCCTGGGAGCGAAGAAATAACGTCGAATAGGCCAGCCGCGACTCATCTCATGGGTGTCGTAAAAGTCGACTAAGGGAGAGAGACCGGTGTAGACCATTAAGCACCTTGGGGCACCCGAATGGTAGAGGGCAAACCACCAACAACAGCATATCCAAAGAGGGTTGGTGTCAGGCAGGCGGCCGGCTATAAAACCTTAGCCAAACTTTGAGCAGTATGGATTGGAATGTCGTCGCTCCAATCACTCTCTCCGTTTCATCGATCTCTCGACATGGTCCGTTCCGTCTCTTTTCTATGCATTCATTCATCACTAGCACCTTTACGGTGTAATGGATGATATGAATCAAAAGGGAGTAAGTAGATGGCATGATGACGTCTGACGTATATGAATGGAAGAGAAAATATACTGCGCCGACCCCAGATAGACTGGAAACAGGTACCTAAGGAAGAAAAAAAAGTTGTATAACGTTACATCCCAAAAGTAAGAGTTGTCATTATTAGTGTTCTTATAAAAAAGTAGGTATACTTTTACTGGATAAACTTGAATTTTCGATAAGTCAAAATACTAACAACGTAAGGTTTGACTGTTACGTAGTTTGATATACTTCGGTGATGATGCTATGTACCTTAAGTTTCACAAACAAATCAAATACCATTACCTATCACCATGAATGGAAAGAAAGTTTTCTCTCGCCTCATTCTGAATTTGACATCCTCATCGCTTTTATCTTTGGATAAATGTTATTGGATTAACTTTTTAGCATGATTAAGCACTTTTGGTTCATTAACAAAGTAAAGAGCGTAAGTATCGATTTCCTTAATTTCTTTCCATTTTTGGTTGCCTTTAAAAATGCCGCTCAGACCAGTTTCAATGGTTATAACAATATTACACCATGATTGTAGTTCACAGTTACTTTTTCGAATATCGTAAACAAGAACTTGTTTAGCTTTGAAGAATTTGCGTGGGAATTCGTCACCTCCAGAATCGTCCTTTTATATTACCTTTAAAGAGATAAATATTTTATAATTCATTAAATTTAATAGTGATAAAACGACATAAAATATTTATAATTATTAGCAGCAATATTTTTTATAGTTAAGTAGATGCGTTGGTCATCTATCATGTGAAAATTAACCATAAGTACTGCTCCTATTGTGGATATCAAATTTACGACAGCACACACAGCATTGACCTCAGATCTGACACACGCTGCACACACGATTAAGTTAGATAATTGTTATATTGCTCACAATCGAATCAACCGCAATCTCCTCCGTGGTTCGATAACGGACGCTTTTTTGCCAATGCTTGTTTGAATCTGGACAATTGAGCCCAAACAAGAAAGTGGCCAGGCTAAATTTGGCTGTCTACGAATTGGGTCACTGTGACTATAAAAAACACAATACCTAACAGCTAAAAGAATTAAAATATCGGAAACGAGAGACGAACATAGTTTACGAAAGAGATACAATAATAATGCTTTATTGATTGAGTCTTCGTGGGGTTTTTGTCGGCTTTATTGAAAGTTGGTTAAGCTATTTCAGAAGAATAAGAGAGTAAGTTACATCGAGACATTGATATCATTATTCATTCGTCAAATCTGGATGCAATTCTAAAGAATGTCATGCACTTTTATTTTTAGGAAGGTTAGGTACAAGAGGAAAAATAACCTCTTATACCTACTTGTCTAATGTATTATGTTTTCTAGTTTGTCAGGGAATGGTTACCAAGATGCATATAGTAGTTCAGCATTATTATTATTTAAGCACACCAAAATGTCTGTCACGCCCCAGCCATTCTATAATCGGGATAGTGTATGGTGCTGTGATAGTGCAGGTATTTAATATTCTAACCTGTGTGCCTGATACAGTGATGAGGAATGCTGAAGCGTTCTTGTATTACCACTTAGCAATATACTGCGATTTACGTGCCAACAGCAATAGGCCCGCGCCTTATTACTGGAGCCTAAAATAGTTTGCAAAATTGGGTGTTAAATATGAATGCCTACATCTTCGAGGATAATTAGATGTTCTACGTTATTTTTACGACGTTATTCTACCGCGTGTTAATGATATTATTATAGTAAATATTAGTCTTGCGTACTAATACTCATGCCAGCTCTTCCCCTTAATAACTCTGAAGTCAACAAATTACAGGGTTCCTTTGTAAATTGTGATGGTTCTTTGATACAAATTAACAGCAAAACGGCTCCAAAATAGTTTACCAAAACGCGTCAAATACATATTTGATGATATGTGGATCAACGAGCGTACTTCCGTTCCCCTATTCCTTGTTGAACAGGTAACACCCAGTTTCCGGCCTTTGAATAACTTACCTAGAGTTATATGGACGGCCGCTATTGAAACTTTAATTTCGGTCGATAATACTTACGCTATGAAATAGTCATACATCGCTTCCCCGGGAAGTGTTTTAAATTATGCATTCTTAGAGTAAGGCATTACTGTTTTAATTTATCAAACCTTATCACAACTTCGTTTTTTTTCTCTCTCTCTACTTGTCCAAATAGGTATAGAAATATCAAATAACTATATGCTAGGCTAGACAGAATAAATCTATATTGGCTAATAGTTAATCCACCAACCTAATAGTAAGCCTTGTCGAGGCGTTGTTTTGCCCACTTAATTCTATTCAGATCAACCCAGCGAAGCGTGATTGATTGGTTAACAAACACCCTAACACTTTAATTTTATATTTATTAGTAGAAAGAATATAAATATATTACTATTTTCCTACTTTTGTTTTTTGCCGTGTGATTCGACACTCATTACCAAGATGATGTATGAGCCGCGTAGGCCAACGGACATCCTCATATAAGCGAAGACAACGTTATAGCTAAGAATGTTACAGCAATTTGCAACTATGACATAATACGCAAATCACCACCAATGAATGCAAAGAAAAATATTAATTAGGTAAATATTTTGAGCATTTTTACATTCATACACACAAGAGCAATAAATCTGAACCCCATGTAAGCCTCTTTCAATCGCTTTTGTCTACCTGTCACTCTCACACTTTGCGATTATTCCCAATGAGTGAGAGATTGCGAAGTGCGATTGAAAGATGCTTACATAATAACCCCGTTGGAAATCCACAAGCTTTCTTCTTTCTGTATTGTTCTGAGTTTATCTGTTTGTTCCTCTTCCATTTATATTGGTCAGACGCCATCAAGACATCCACTCCCTTTTGATCCATATCATGCGTCACACCAGAAAGGTCCTAGTGATGAATAAGTGTATAGAATAGAGACGGAAAGGATCTGGTATTTCGATGTACTCACAAAATTCCTAAAAGAAATACTCCCACAAAGCTATCTTAAACACTGTCTTTTATCTTAAATTTTTAGCAAGATCGACATGAACAAATTTATTAAATTAATAATTTAACGACACATCGCGCGTCTTCTTAAAACAAGTTCTTTTTTTTTAATATTAATGTTATAATTGAATCATATAAATTTCGATGTACAGAATTCAACATTCCGTTAACACCTATTTATCTAGAAATTGTATCTAATAGTTTCCATATTGCAATGTCGGTCACTCAGATATATAATAGGACAAAAAATCGAATATATTCGAACTTCATATCCTTATGCTTTCAGTATTCTAATAAGTTGAAATAATTGACTGTAAAGCGCCAAATATGTTCAATGGGTTGAAGATAAAAGAACAGCCTACAATTTGAATATAATAGGTACTTATTGTTTTTATTTTTTAACCATTAACAACAGGACCATTAACTACAGGACTGTTCTTAGTAAGCATGCCTACAGATATCTAACTACAAATAAGTATATCTAAATAGCGTCCAGCGACTTAATTGAATACAAGAAAAACAATTACCGCCATTTCGCCCTGCATCTACTTACTTATTGTTTATTTTTAAATGTTACAAACAACGACCTCTATTCAATTAATATAGTGATCCAAGGTCGGCTTGAGACCGAGCCCAGAGTGTAAAATGAAAAAAAAAGCATAAAAAAGGGTACAAACACCTCGTTTCTATGTCGGATTGTTGTTAAAGCCCTAGTAATCGTAAGCCACAAGATGAATACACAACATTTCTGCTAGTCATTTGCAAATCGTAAAAACTTGGCCTATAAGTGCAATGCAGACATAATGTTTGCAATATTAGAACATAGGTAGAGACCGTTATCAGCGAAGAAAGGACGTTAAGTATCCACAACATGACGGAATGAATATAATAACTATGCTTTGCGTCAAGCTAACTCAACACACGATTTAAAATAATTCAGTCTTGCGTCAAAAGTTACTTCCAAACTCAGTAATATTAAATTTAACTGATCAGTTACGTATTTATTTTGTTAAGTAACTTGTATAATCCCTGGTAAATAGCACCTTCAACATTACCAGAAAATAAACTAAAACGTTAACGTTCCCACTGCTGGGGCACGGGACTCCCCTATGGATGGAAGAATATAGGGAGATTGGGCCATACTGGTGAATTGCCGCGAGGCAGATCCCAGACTTTCCCCGCTTAAAGGGCTAGGAGGAACACCGGAGTAGTTTAGTGGGTATTGCTGATGCTTCGTGCGCCGAGCGAGTCCCACACACGCCAGTCGCCTAGCTAACGGCTGGTATGGTGCGTAAAAGCATTCCACTCCGACAAAAAAAAAAAAAAACAAAGGGAGATTGGGCCATAACCCACCACGCTGGCCCAGTGCGGGTTGGTGGGTATTAACGACTGCAGATGCAGCCGGGACCACCGTCTTAACGTGCCTTCCGAAGCACGGAGGAACTTGAGTTAGTCCATTTTTGGCCACCCATCCAATGACCGGCCTTAGCGAACATTGCTTGTTTACGCCATCGTAGGCCAAGAGCGCTATGCCACTGCGCTAGCGAGCTCCTCTTGAATATAATCTATTGTAACCCATTTTGTTACAGAGATATCAAGTTGATGGAAGAAAATCGATGCTAGGATCGAACTGCCGATCAAACCTCGACTGCGATGTGTCGCACGCGCAATGCGAGAGAGGCGTCTGCGCATGCCAGCCCTATTACGCCAAAGTAGACAATTCTACTTGTCTTGAATGTAAGTATATGCTTTGTCTTTATATGTTTTTAGAGTAAAGATAACAAGACTACGCCACGTTACGTAAAATTCCAGAATTCATGGATTTAATGACATTAAATAATTGATCGTTTTACTTCCTGCTAGGGCTACCTTTGCATGACCACCGAAAAACGATAATAATGGTAAAGCCAAAAAGCCAAGTTTTTTGACAGTTCAAAGCGTTAAATGGCTGTATCATATCATGTTTCGGTGGTCATTAATTGGGTAAAGTCAGTTATAATTTCTCATTTGATTCACGTGATGTCTGTCTGTAGCCCAGATGTGGGTAAAAATTACTAAGATGATCATGATAACTTATTTATAAAGCATTGTTGACATAATGTATTTATTTCATTATTATGGCATACACAACAGGTTACTGTTATACTTAGCACTAAATAGTAACATCTGAATATCATTAAAACCAGATATAAACCCAAAAATTGTACATATACACAGGCTTATCAAGCCAGCACGAAAACAAAGAATTTAGCAAAACTGAAAATAAAAATTAAAAAATTCTCAAATTATCCCAAACACTGAAACATAAGGTTAAGAATTAATAATTACAAATTATTTTCATTATTCGACTTCCCATATTTTTAATATTACGCTGTTATTTGTTATAATTAGCAATGCGTCACTATAAACTAAAATCGTCATTAATATTACCAATATATCACACGTTACACCCTTTATCATGGACTCGACTTAAATCCATACAAAAAGTTCCCCTAAGAAAATCGTCCATAATAGTCGGAAGAAATCATTCCCCGTCCAATGACTGTTTACTGTCATCAAACTCCAGCGTCCTCCACACTTCATTCAGATCACTCTTCATTCAGATCTATAGGAGTATCTACTTAATGATCTTTATGTGGTGAGCCTTGTGGTGTGGACAAATTACTTTCACTAAAATTATCAGTAATATTATTATCATGATCATAAGGCACCCGAAATTAACCCGGGTTAGACGAAATCCAATTTCGCTTTCTATTTGCGAATAATTCTAAATCATCAATCAAAACATTGATTGTGTATTGCAGGTCCCCAATTTTATTTGTGCATAATGAAAATTTAGTTGGCTTTGTGTTCGTGTTACAAGTGTAATAACGTAACGATATTATTTATTGCTTTCACCTTATAAGCTTTGTCTTAGTTGTTAGCTTTGTTCGGAGTAAATCTATCTTTATTTCTGCAGCTTAAAACTTCATTGAACTTTATTGACCCCATTCCGTACTATAAACGTATATCTGAAGATGTTAGCGTCTAAATTATGTTTTACTAACTATTTGAACTATTATTATTTCTTGAATCTGCCCCAAACCTTAACCAATAATTACACGATGGGGAATAATGGCTAATATTGCTAGCCATTATTACTTACCTACCCTTAAAACACCAGAGGTTAGCCCAAAATTGATCTTAATCATGACTCAGGAGCACTGTAACAGCGTAGGGCCTATGACCCAATATCCCGATAAGGCTTGTGCCCTGGAAGTGGGGACATCAAAGGGCTGGTGATAGTGAAGGTCTTCGCGGCAAAATAACCATTACACTACAAGAAGGTTAGCACAAAGAACGCCGTGACTTCTCAATTCAATGATAGGTAATCAGCGCGATCATTTTGGAATACTTATAGTGGGTTTCGTACTGATATCACGAGCAATAATGTTTGGTATGATCCGATTAGTCGGCAACAAGAGGCTCGCCACGGAACGGATCGAATGCGACACGAGAGATAGAATCAGTCACTATTTTACTGGCCTTTTATTTTTATTGCAACGTGACCCCACGCCCGACTCACTATCAGGGTTGCCAGGTCTTTTCCAAAAAAATACCGAGCATTGAACAAAAAAAACAGGTTAATTAATAATTTAACTTAAAATTCAAAGTACCACCGCCAAAGAACAACTTGCTAACCTAACTTATAAAAATTATATTTTTTCTCAGAAAAAATATCGAAACGTGGGTGCTATTTGCTTTAACTGCCTCATGCATTTCGCGACATGTCAGACTGAAATTACATCGTATACAAAATAGGGACCGATGGGCAGGACGGGGAGCATGACGTGCGGCATGATGAGTAACGTTGCCATACTACGTGCTAAAACACCGAACGATTCGGTAAAATACCGAAAATCTGTCCGGCTAGCATGACCACCGAAACACGATATGATACAGCCATTTATCGCGTTCAACAGTCAAAAATAATTGGATTTTAACACTTAAATAAGCTTGAATTGAATAAGTCTGGGCTATATCTTACGGATATAGTCGTTTAACGCTTTGAACTGTCAAAAATCCAATAATTTTTGTAAGTTCAATGCGATACATGGCTATAGCCTATCGTATTTATATATTCCATACTAGCCGGGCTGGTAACCCTGCTCACTATCCGTGTCCGATATAGGGCCGCCAAATAAAGAAGTGGATCATGGGTGGATTACAACGGTGCTTTAGAAGATTGTTCTGCGAGTCATCTCAGCTAAGGACCGGGGCAATAGTAGCTGTTATCTTTATGGCCGCGGCTCTAAAGTTTTATGCAAATTCGGATTTCCCCTTTTTATTTTTATTGTTGCTGATCGACGTTTGACGTTTACTTTCCAAAGAGGCTTCTTTTTTATATGACGTTTCCTTAATAGTCGTATGTAAGTAACATAAGAACTACATACATTAATCATGCCTTTCTTCCCTAAGTGTACAGAAGTGTTTTAACATCCGCATTTTTTCCAGCTTATTTCAGGTCCCATATAATGGGGGCCGAGCCTATTGCCATTCGCCGGGAATATAGTGCACCAGAAACGCTGCTACCCATTCCTCGTTATATCTTAACTCTTAGGCGCTTTGTATGACAGGGACAGAGGTGGTGACAATTGTATTATCCTTTGTCACCACACGGCTTAACACACACACACACACACACACACACGTGCGCGCACGCACGCAATCACGCACGCATAAGAACTGCTTAGAGAATTCACCATGTGGATATCAGTTCGAATGCTAGTGAAGAATGTCGATCAGTGCCTTCACTTATAATCCAGGTATAGATTTATAGGTCAATCAATACTACTGTACATGTGGAGAATGCAGGCAGTCGATGTCAGCCTTAATCAGCGCATCGCCAAATTGGTAGAGACTCGTTCTCTTATGCTGAACCAATAACCTAAGTCATTTTTCCCGGATGTCGGAAAGTTTAGCATTGTATACGTTGTCCCCGACTTCTACTGCAAATACTGCGGCAACATATGACTATTTGTATTTTGAGCAACCAACAAACGGTTTTAGAAATCAAACTAAGAGATAGCCGTGTGGTGACGGCAGAGTAGAATACAATTGTCACCACCCCAAATCTCTCCCGTGGGTGTCGTACAAGGCGACTAAGGATAAAACAGTGATAAGGAATGGGCAGCAGCGTTCCTGTTATACCCACCACCCAGCAATATACTGCGACTTTTGTGCCCGATAAATGGCAATAAGCTCGCCACCTATTACATGGGACCTGACATAATTGGTGCTAGTTCACCTCTGCCTACCCCTTCGGGGATATAGGTGTGATTTATGTATGTATGTACTAAGCGATTAGTTCATCACGGCTTACCAGCTCAATCAATTTCCTTATTGCTCAACCTTGAATACAAATCATAAAAAATCTTTCATATACTGCGCTAATAAATCAAAAAGCAGTAATAAGTCAACGATTTTTGTTTTATAGAAAGAAATACCACAACCCACCAAGGGCTGGCAGACACAGTCGAAATCAATAGCGTAACGTGACTTCCGAAGCACGTAGGAGATCGACGTAATACGTTTCGGGTCACCATCCAATGACCGGTATCTCCGAAGATTGCTTAGCCTGCGCTATAACCACAGAGCAATAGTCTCAAAACGTGTAAATAGTGCAATTTGAACAGAAAAATGACCTGAGCCATCATGCGGCGTTGTGTGACACACTTCTATACTCGCGAGTCCAGTCTAGCGACATTGCAAACCGGGATTGGAACCAAACCCGGAACCGCTAGTTGACCACACGTTGCCCCCGCAGATTTAAAATAACTGTCTCTGACCAATTGCAGACGTGACAAGAGCTTTATGAAATAAGGTGCATTGTGATTCTCAAAAAGTTACCTACAATGAATTTTATGCCATGCCACAAATAATTAAAACCCAATTTCCTTTCAGGCCAAAAACAGAGACGGCTGTGATGAATTATATCATTAGGTTCAGTCCGTTCGATCGGCTCGTGTGCTTGACACTAATTTCGTTTATCAAGATTTATCAGGCAAGGCCCAAGCTGGTCTTGGATTCTTCAACACTAGAATTGTTAGTGTTTGATTGACGCATTACCTAGATCTGAAGAGTAGAGATTATGACAGTGTAAAGAGGCTACGTCTCACGTCGCTCTGTCATCCTGGAGCTTTACCAAGTGTATTCAACTTAGTTTCGATCTGCATGTGAGACAACGTTATACGTAGAGCAGAGATTTGTCTCACTCTTACTATTTAAAAGAAACATGGTAAGGCACTGGTCAGTATGCCAGCATGTTGAAAACCGTGAGAAATGTACGTTATAGCAGTTCGTGTAACTGGATGGCTGGTATTTGACGACGCCGAACCACGCAACTGAACGCTGATGGATACTATGGTTTTCGTGTCAGTGGTACCGTGTAACAGCGGTAAAAGTTTAGTGCAATCCACATCTAGAATGCATAACAATACTTTATAATATAAAAACTGCGAAGAAACTAAACGCAATGATATATTCCTTGATATGGTCATGATATGATATGGTCAAAAAGTCGCAGTCAACACGCACATCATTCCGATTTCTTTACAGCACCGATAAAATGCGGAAGTGACACTATTTTATTTTCGTTTCAAATAATATGTTTATGATGTTCTAGTAATATTCATACTATTTTATACATCCCAGAAGTAATAGATAATTTAAGAATAAGATTCTTTCGTAAGGATTAATCTGAATATGATTAGGAATGGGCAGCAGCGGTTCTCTTATACAATGTACTGTGACTTTTGTGCCCGATAAATGGCAATAGGCTCGCCATCTATTACATGGGACTTGACATATTTGGCGAAACGTGGGTGCTAGTTCACCTCTGCCTACCCCCTTCGAGGATATAGGCGTGATTTATGTATGTATGTATTCTGTCGTAAGCATCTAACTTAATAAAGAGGAAGTATGTTATGAAAAATTGCGGAAATTTCATTAAGTAGTTATAAAAGTCGCAAGACTAAGTATTAAAATCACTCGACCAATAGTTTATACGAATCAACTACATACCTATTCAAACAAGTCAATAAAACATCAAGTTATAATTACCAGATTTATTGTATATGAGAAAGGTAGCATGTATTATGTAGCTATGCCCGCATTATACGTGATTTGAAAAAGTGCTTGCCCCAGATAGTATTACGTGCTTGCACCAAAGTTGAGGTAAATGAGCGGAACTATTGTTTTCGATTAAAAAACAACTAGTCACGTAAATGGTATCGAGACGATTTTTCTTCGGATACTTATTAAAGTTGACGGCTTCTATTGAAAAATGAACTTGAGAGAATTTACGAACGGAGTAAAGCTAGCTCTATAACGAAAGTAATTTTGGGACTTTCACAATCATTTTGTCAAAAAAAAATTATTAAAACTTACTTCTAGTATAAAATGTGCAGTTTTTTAATATAATATTTATTTTTGAATTTCGATAAATTAAGTGATACAAATATGAGGGTCGGACGAATACATCCAGTGTCGGTGGTTAACCTAAGCCACGGATGCAAACTCTAGCACTAGGACAGTAGTATAACTGGGTGGTTTATATGTCGCAGATATTATTAAATAATCTTTTAATAAACGTGGGTGTTAGTTCACCTCTGTCTACCCCTTCCGGGATATAGGCGTGATTTATGTATGTATTTTAATACATTTTACCGGAAATATTTGACTCATATGACCACACAGGTATTAATAGTAATTAAACATACAGTTAGAAATAAATAAAAACATCTAATCTTTATGCCAATCATCACATTCTTGAGCGGCACATGAAATATGTGTTACAATGACCCCAGGGTAGTACATAATGAACATTTTGATTCGTCTCCAACGCAAAATGAACGACAAACAAAAGAAACAAAGGAGCAATTAGAAACAGGGGCTTGAAATATTTCCATTTGCCTCGGTCAGGTGAGTTCTGTTATTCAAAGAATCTTTTTATTATCATTGAATGGGGCGAGTAACGCGTAGCTCGCAGCGTCTATGATTTAGTGTTAGCATCTTTAACGCTCTTTATATTCAGCCTTTTGATAAATGTTTAAGTATCGATCCAATTTGCTGCTTATAAGCTTATTTCAAGCCTAGTTTGAAGTTCATTATGAAGTCAGTAAAAAATATTGGTTTTGACAAACTTTTTGTGGATCATCTTGGAACAACCATATTTTGCATGTTGTCTGTACTCGTTTTGGGTTAGCCTTCTGTATTGATTTTACGTTTACTGCAACTCTCGACCGGAATTCTAGTTGGTAATCTATTTATATAGATACAGTAAATAACTCATTCCCTTGTACTGAGCTGGACTAAAACTATCCTATATTTCAATTCAGTGCTCAGTCCAATTCGTTCTCGCAATGAAACGTGAACTAGTAACAAAGTCTTAAACTTTGATTTATCGATAGTACGGTAAAAGTTTTCCCTTTTAAAATAACCCTTCAAAGCTAATCTCACAGCCTGCATGACGATCCGTTATAATGATGTGAGTCCCACCGACCGTAAAAGGCTAGCCTGTATTAAGCATTCTTGAATTATTTAAGCTAGATCAACGAATGGTGTGTTGAACTTTTATGGGGAGACACTGTCTCAGTGAACCAATGAGTATGCGATTTTTAAAACAATTCGTCACACGTCATCATCCTAAAACTATTTGTATTTAGTTTATGTGCTTAAAGGTGCTAATTATATTGAGTAACAGCCTCAAAGGGCTTATAAAAGATTTATGTAATGGATAAGACAAACTTAGGTAGTGATGGATGTATGTATGTAAATAGTTATATAAATAATAAGCCATCAAGACCACAATAGCTTGTGACACTAAAAATGTAGATGCAAAACACAGGATAAAAGGAAAGCCAAGTGACCTAGGCATTGAATTGCAGTGGCCGACACAAGGAGAATTACCCTTCTTCCGCTGTAACAGCTCTGCTAATCTTGCATGGGTCGTTTGCGTCTGCATTCGTGTTGTTTATACCAGCTATGTTGTTACGTAACTGGTGTGTACTACAGAAATATGTGTGTATATACAGAAATTCAACACTGAAAGGATACGATGACACAGATTGCACTAAAATAAAAATTATTGCTACTGAATGAAATTCTGAAAACACTAGTTTTTTTAGGTCTTTTTATTCCATATTCGAATTCTATTTTTTTATTAATTAGTTTCTACTTTCATACATAAATCCCCACACATACATGCATAAGCCTATATCCCCGAAGGGGTATGCAGAGGTGAATTAACAACCACCATGTTTCGCCAATTATATTAGGTTATAAAATAATTCGATCCAATAATTAATTTAAAGTTGTCAATTTTGTATTCAAGATTCGAAATATGAGGTATACCATATCTCCAGGCTTGAAATTCTTTCTGCAAAGCTATTAATCATAACCAGGGCGAGACGTCAAATTACACGATGTCACTCACAAACAGCATTTCCCCCAATAACATAAACGTTGACACCATTCCGCTGCACGAATTCGGCCGACATCTTACGGTTCATTGGATCGGCCTTGACTCCATACACACATGAATTCAAAATCGCACTTGTGCACGCGAAGTGCAAGGCAAAAAACTGGCTCATTTTCTACATGATCAACTCGTAGTTTGTGAATGAATTCCGTAGTGATGCGAATCGCTACAAGATTGCTTAATAGCGTCAGGAAATTTAAGTGCTTTATAGTAAATATGTAATGTCTATAATTTGCTAATTAATACGATATTCAATTCTATTGAAGTGACTGATTTGTAAAGATTTTTTTTAATCAACATTTTGTGCTTTTTCGTTGTAGTGCTTTATTTTTAACGTCTTGGTTGGCCGAGTGGTATAAACAGCCGCCCGTATTGTGGAAGACGCGGGTTCGATTACACCGCATCAAGTTTATGTTTTTTTTTTAATTTTTTGTCCTATTTTGTTTTTTTTTATACTATTTTACTCATCTTTTAAACGAAATTAAATAATTAAATAAGTGTATTTTTTTAAATACGTACTATTATATCTCGGTTATTTTTCTTCGGACAGGTAAAGGAGTATTTACTCCTACATTTCGCAACACACATTTAGTTATGTTTTAATGTTTTTAATTGGTCAAATTCTGTAAGTATGCAATCATAAATATCGTTGCCGTCATTTCTATCGGAGTTTTGCATTAGCTAATAACACAATATTTTTGCTACAAACTCTTTTCTATCCAATAAATCAAATAAATGGAAATCATTTTGGTGTAAATTGAAAGTGTTTTTTCAAACATTTCATTATAAGTTTAACGCTACCTATCCAATTAATAAAGTCATAAAAAATGTCTGTATTCTTGCCGATAATTGCCAATCTGCTGCTACGGAAGTTGTTTGGGTCCCAGTACAGTTAATTATTCATGTCTACTCGACTGAATCTAACCGCCACCTATAATTTCCTTAAAAACTACCGATACGCAAGCGATAGTAATTAATTGATGTGATAGTATCGACAGTAAAACGATTGAAAGTTGTGTTATGCAAATTATTAAATAATTTCAAAAACAAACTAACACAGATACAGTTCTATTTTTTTACGAATTATTAAGACAGTTATGGGCCAAAAGTCGAAACGAAGTCAGAAGTATGAGTATCATTATTGATGATACTCATACAAGTATAAATGAAAACTTTACGTTGATCTGCTTTAGATTGCAAGTTACATTATGTTAAATGATAGACTTTGTTTTATTTTAGATATTGTATAAATTATAGGAAAATTATACTATCTTATAAAATATTTTCAACCAATTATATAATACATTATACACATATTTCATAGTTTGTGATTGCAGTATTTGAAGCTTTTATTTTGAAATTCTGTAATGTGCGGGCTACGGGCGAGGGAGACTTTTGCCCAGCAGTAGGATCTTACACACGAATAAATAAAATGTACAGTGTTTGTTTTCTAAGCGAATCACCAACACGGCATGTTTTATATAGCATAAGTATTCTGTCTTAACGCGCCAAATAAATGGCTTTAGTTAATGTTGAATATACATATTTTATACAGACGAATTGAAATCTCCAAATAAGTAGTGTTCAAATGAACATGATTGTATTGGATTATTAGCCCAACATCAGATTTTAATCAAATCTTATATCTCTATCATACTCAAGTCTCGATTTCTATTGACATTATTACTTTTATTGCAGCTACTCTCCTGGGCTCGGAATGCGTCGTGTCCGAGCAGTGTACGCTGAAGGTAGCCTACAGCGCGTGTCTGGAAGGCGTTTGTCGCTGCACTGATGGCCACCTTCAGTTCAGAAAACATACATGTCTTTCCCGTAAGTATTCTTCTGTACTTAGAAATAAGGCCTATTATTTATATTGGATCGAATTTTCCAAGAAAACCCTCATGATTAAATTACATATTTTAAATTTCTAACTCTTAGGCAACAAAATCTTAAAATATTGGATCTGACTCACATCACTGATCACTCTCCCATCCAGTCCATCATACACTAATTCACTAGATAATATAAAAATGTCGCAGAAGGAATATGTTAGATATTTTTTTACACATTCGGGCAAATGTTTTAGATTTTTATTTTTAATTGGAAAACTAAATTTAATTTTAGCAAAGATGGTATATTAAAAACGAACATATCTATTATTAAGTATATTTTTAATATCAATAAAATTCAATACGACTTCATTAATGTTTTTTAATTAATATTCTTTTTTAATCATCTTGGCCATGAAATGCTTTCTGATTAAAGCTGTAATTGAAATAATGTGCATCGTGTTCAATCATTTAAAATGATCAATATGAAATCTGTTCCTCTCGTAATTTTGCCACAGGTACCTATTTTTTACGGTCATCGAGCCACTTGACAAATTACATTTTTAATTGGTACTCTTAATTGGCATCTATCTGTATATTGCCAATCAATTGTACCGATTTAGTGTGATAGTAACGTGGTCTGACAGGCAAGTACGCTAAGGAAATTAATTGTCTTAGCTACATGTCAACAGAACCGCGATTTTGTCCCCTCTAAATGATGTATTGCTGGACTATTTGTTTTATGTTCGTATAAATGCTAGTTGATTAATTGAATGCTAAACCGCATTTTCAAATAAAAAGTAACAGTGATAGTGTGCCGGCGGAAGACTTTAATTGTTGTTTAGCCAGCGTAACGCTGTCATTAATCTTTTTTTTTTGAAAAACTGGCGACAGCTACGCAATGTGACACAATGTGCGTATTATTAGGGTTGCCATTAGGAAATAAGAATCGAGGAGGAAAAGTGCTTGTTTTAATTTAAACACAGGGGAAATGTCATACAAAAAATGTACTGCAAACGGGAAACATTTTTTTTCTACTTTAAATAATTGTTGCTTTAAAATACGTCTAAGCATTTTTCAAGCAGAGGGTCTAATAGGAATATTTCATAGCAATCTTGGTTCAAGAGAATATGTATTTTAATTCCAAAGTTTTTAAGTTAAGTTTCCAAAGTTTTTGGTTAGGTTTAAAGTTTTTAATTCCAAAGATTACGGAATAATCTTATTTAAGCTGCTGTCGTCCTAAAAGTATTTCAAATTTGCAGCTCCCGTTAAAGGTACAGTCAACGGAACGTCAGTTTACCATAATAATTATGTCAAATTTTCTCGATCGAATTTATGCTTTAGGTCAAAATGGCTAGTTAAGGTTCTCAATCGGAGATATTAAAATTTTACAGTGTTGTATAGTCTGACTGATATGCTCTGTTGGCTGTACGTACACACGTGTACTTTTTGATAGCCATATCCCATGACACAATAGGCATTTTTAATACAACAGCTTCCGCAAACAAAACTAAACCCTAACCTTACAATATTAAGGTCGCGTTTCGTTACTAACTTTTAACACTTGCCATGGTCTACAAAAATTGTCCAGCAATGTTCCAACTCTCATTTTCCTTGGTGGGCCACTTACGAATTGGTCAAGTCACGGTATTCTGAGTTATTGTACTGCATCGAAACAAGATAAGCTGCCGTGTAATACTACAAAGCGACTCGATGAAAGCCGGGATTGTGTATGCCAAGAGCAATTACTCTGTTTTTGTGTGGCTCGACAGAGATATTGAAGACTTTATTCTAGATTCGTAAAATAATTATTTCGTGGTTATATTGACGCTCAACCAATAAAGGATATTATTACAGCACAATTAATTCCTGTAAATTATTAGTATTGTAGGTAGTCCTTAAATTCCTTCCATACTGGTCTGGAGCCCCCGACGCAGTTAATAGTTAATTTAGTAATAGTTGACTTGCGGTGATGACTGAGCAAAATTCGATTGTCACCACCCCTTATTTCTCTTGCGGGTATCGTACAAGGCAACTAAAGGTTGTGAATATAATGAGGAATGGTCAGGAGCGTGCCTGGTTACACTACCCATCAATACTGGCAATAGGCTCACCCCTTTTATATAAACAACCATGATTTGGGAAAAAAAATGTGAATACATAAATTTTGTTCCCAAATCATGGTTTCATCAAATCATTCTCACAAACATTTAATTTTTCATATTTGCCCCCTACTAAGGTGTGAACCATGGTATCATCACCAGCCTTTTTAACGTGGGCCAGCTACTGCTATGGAACAGGGAGCCAATTCTCACGTCTTTGACAAAATATCGAACTCGACATTTATCGAAACCACATGACGGATATCAACTAATCTCAACATTCGGTATTCTCGTGATATCAAACGTGATATTTATCCAGTGTTAGCACTCGATATGCAACGAGTGCTCAACCGTAGCCGATACAAAATATCGTGTGTGATATAGCTAAATTGTCAATGCAATTGTATAAGTTTACATAGACTAAAATGAGATCCTCTTGTATTTTGATTGTTTTACATACATACATACTTACATAAATCACGCCTTTATCCCCGAAGGGGTAGGTAGAGGTGAACTAGCACCCACGTTTCGCTAATTATGTTAGGTCCCATGTAATGGGTGGCGAGCCTATTGCCATTTATCGGGCACAAAAGTCGCAGTACATTGCTAGGTGGTATAAGAGGAACGCTGCTGCCCATTCCTGATCACTGATTTATCCTTAGTCGCCTTGTACGACACCCACGGGAGAGATTTGGGGTGGTGACAATTGTATTCTACTCTGCCGTCACCACACGGCCATTGATTTGATTGTTTTGCTGTAGTAAAATATGGACTCTGACGATTTTATTATCAATTTTGTTAAAAATGTCGTTGAATAGGCTGAAATTGCGGCAGTTTCCACGAAGACGAATTTTATGGCGCGAGGACCCTTATCTATGGGATGAAATATTTTTCATAAAAGATTTTCGCCTTTCTTGTGGTTATTGATTTAATAACTGCAATTGTTTCAAATTCATTTCGTAATTAAAATTCTATAGACTATCTTAATTAGCACTCTAATAATATAAATAGTAAATTGTGAAGTGAAAATAAATATATTCAATAGTAAACTGAATTACATGTGATTTAAATAAAAATTTGGTTTTTCATAAAATATTTAATCATGGCTTCTAGGCCTTCAGCCAAATTTGATCCGTTCGTTCCGAAATTGATTAAACAATTTTTCTTTTTATTTGCATTGCTGCCCATCAACTAACTTAAAATAAAGTAATACAAGTATTAAACATAAAAAATATTTATTTATAAACAATGATTTGTATGATCTATATAGCAAATTTTATAAAATAAGTAAAAAACATATTCCTCGATTATAATCTTAGTTTAATAGAGAAAACGGAACGTGTTTTGCAGTTGAAGAAGGCCTGTGATCGATATATATCAAATTTTATATCGAATAGCCCCGAAAATACCATTTTGTCTGTGAATGGAGATTTTTGTGATATTTTCGTTCGATAAAAGATGCTTGATATAATATCAAATTCGAAATTAAATCACATGAATTGGCTCCCTGGCCTTCCCTATAATACATGGAAGATGGGTCTTAACCAACCACGCTGACCCAGTGCGCGTGCACTGGGCCATGTGGGTTTTAACGACTGAAGATGCAACCGAGGCCAACGTTTAATATGTCCTCCGAAGCACGGAAGAACTCGCCATAATAAAATTTTGGTTACCCATCCAATGACCGGACTTAGCGATTATAAGAAATAAGCATAATAATCGCTAAGTTTACGTAATCCCAGGCGCTATGTCATTGCGCTAGCGAGCTCCTCCGCTAGCACCTCGAAGCGAACCTGGGTATAGGGTGGACCGGTCATTCCATTCGACTAAGCTGGTCGCCAAGTCATCCCACTAGGGGCCGAGTCTATTGCCATAATATCTTGTGCACGGTAATCGCAGTATTGCTACATCTCGCAAGAAGAACGCTGCTGAAACATTTACACTTTAGCACAATGCGAAATTAAAATTTACCGAGTTATTTTATAAACCAAATACCTGTGCCTAACTATCTTTGTATGTCGATCTTGCGATCGCTAACTAGCTAGTTTGGATCAGATATCTTGAGAAAACTTAGCGATTGTTCAGACAAATCCAACGGGTCGATGTGAACTTGTCTTACTGTAGCCTCTAATGTACTCCCATTTTCTGTGTGAATTATACTGTAGTTTTCTAGATTAGTATGTTTGGTCCCAGCTCAATGGGCAAATATTGAGAGCACGTTAATATCTTTATATATCTCTATTCACGAAAGGAGTGCATTATAAATAACTGATAATGTTAGAGAAACGACAGAAAATTATAGTCGAGCATTCTAGTTATCTGTATCTAAACCATAATGAACAGTAATAACAAGTGTACAATTTGCAGTCAATGAGATTTGTATGGAAAACCGGAAAAATACACAGGACTGTGCCGCTTCGAAATAAAAATCGACTCGATTATTAAAATTGGGGACGCAGGCACTCTAATATGTACAGTTCGCGTGCTGCGTTTTACGGTACTGCTTAGCATATAATGGAAAGGCCAATCAAATTTCCATTTGTAATTCTACATTCACAACACTTAATCAAAATCATTTTCATTAACCATTACTTAACAAGCATGAGAATCATTACGCCTAGTTTCATCATCCTCAAAATGTACACACATATTGCTGCATTAAAAATTATTTCCAATAGAAGCGAAAACGTTTTTAAGCTATATGTTGCCTATTAGAGCATAATACAATAATGACACAGTGTGTGGTTCCAAAAATAGCTTACCAGTCACTATATTGTATAGAACTTATCTTCAAGTATTCAAATGTGTTATAAAATACTGTTATTTTTGTTAATAAATTGGAGTCGATTTTTTCCAGCTGCGCAACCTGGTTATGTGTGCTACAGCAATGAGCATTGCCGCTTATGGGATAAAGAAAGTCATTGTGAGTTCGTTATACCAAACCTTTTTGGACGATGTGCCTGCAACGCTTATTTCCGACAAGTCGGCGATAGATGTATATCGCAAAAACCGCCGGCATACGTAACCGAAGCAGTTGTAGCAGAACAAGATACAGCTGGCTCGATAAGTTCTTCAACATTGAACCTTGGTTCAACACATAATAACCCTAATCCAACAGCACATGCCAATTCTGGAGCACAAGATCCATTTGCATCTCAGAATTCGGTGCTTGATTCAGATGACATCATACCGAGTAAGCTACCCATGTTCACTAGCAAAAATGAAATTAGTACAAAAGAAGATAGTCCACTTTTGCAAGCTGTTTTGAAAGTACCAACAGCTGAACCAGTTAAGCGATTACCAGTGTTCAACCGAAGGGATGGAGACCCTAATGAGACAGTAGGAGTCGACGAGCTGACTGCTAATTTGCACGCTAACGACCAGCCTATATACAGAGTGGTGACACAACCGTCAGTGGAGAAAAAAGGCAGCAAGAAAGGAAGCTCATCAAAGGAACAAACAGCAAACAAACAACAAAAGACTCATCATAAAAAAACTTCATCGAAAGGTATAACGAGATTCATCTGCATTTTTTATTTAAAAGAGATTTTTATTGATTTTATATTTTTTCTGTCCAGACAAGCATCGTACTCGTACGGATGCTGCGGCGGTATTCGATCTAGGTCCAGCTTCGCTCGGCATGCCCTGCATCGCAGACTCCCAATGTCACATGGTAGACCCACACACCCGATGTCTTAACAAAAGATGTGACTGTTCACATCGAACCAACTCAACCGCTGCATGCTCTGCCCGCAACAGAGGATGTCTTCCTGGTACCTTCCAGGTAAAATAAATATTATAGCTTTGAATTGATAATCCAGCCGCGTGGTGACGGCAGAGTAGAATACAATTGTCACCACCCCAAATCTTTGCCGTGGGTGTCGTACAAGGCGACTAAGGATAAATTTGAATATGATTAGGAATAGGCAGCAGCGTTCCACTTATACCACCTAGGCTAGCAATATACTGCGACTTTTGTGCCCGATAAATGGCAATAGGCTCGCCACCTATTACATGGGAATTGACATATTTGGCGAAACGTGGGTGCTAGTTCATCTCTGCCTACCCCTTCGGGGATATAGGCGTGATTTATGTATGTATTTATGTATGTATGAATTGATAATTCAATAGGCATAGAGTATAATTTCCTATGATGTAACAAGCGTTTATTTCAAGAAAGTAGTCATTTAAATGTCACCTACCATTACTTTTGAGATAGGTTATTATTCAAAGGTAATCTAATTTAAAATAAATATGACGAGAAACATTGTCGATCTAATTCTAAACGGACTTAGGATTGGCAAAGTCATTCATTTTCTATTTAATTCATATCTCTTATGGATTGATATCGCTGAATATTTATTACGGCATCTTGGAATGTCTCCTATTCCAAGATGCCGTAATAAATATTTGTACTACCATTTCAGTGCCGATCAACGGGTGCTTGCATCAGTTGGTACTTCGTCTGCGATGGCCGCAAAGACTGCCCTGATGGATCTGATGAAACATGCGAAGGTACTGGTAAAGGTTGGTGTCTGTCTTTGCACTCTCATGTAACACGAGTGTGCTGTTGACTTTATAAAAAAATATCGTGGCGACTCTTTTTTCTCCAGTGAATGTTGTTCAATTCATTAAGTATTCAATTAGGACAGTCAGCCTAGCACTGTCTGACAATTTTGTATTGTTTTTCACTTTACGTTAAATAGATTTGAAAGAAGAAAATTTTAAAAAGTCAACGATAGTTAAATCAACGGAGACAATTTGAGTTCAATTTCATATTACAAATACTAATTATAATTTGTAAAAAAATATACGAAATTTTGGTAGTAAGAAAATCTACATTTTATTTTTCCAGACTAATTCAACTGACTTCTTAAATTTTCTTCAGGAATAGTTGTTAATTGTACAAAATATAGAACAGTTATGGCGTGTATACATGTACCAAGGAAAAGTAGGTGTTTACCTACTGAAGCACTACGCCTCTCTGTAAAGCTCGTTTTAGTACTTATTACATCCGTTTTCAGAAATGTAATCGATGCAAAACTTTTGAAAGTGTTGCTTGAAACATAAAATTTTACTATTTGTTTTGCTACGGTGGTTTCACACGTCATTAATAGTTGTTTCAACTCTTTTTACGTACACGTATGTAATATAGACACGTAATCTGTGGCTACACTGTTATAAAATTGTCAACCGCACTCGTGTTTACGGTTACTTTTATTGCACGACTTTTCTTCTTTCTTAATAACGTGATTTCTTGTTTTTATATATCTGATTTTTATTTTGTTTTGTGGTATTAACTTTACTTTTATCCAAGTAATTATTTTTTGTTGAATACATATAGCTTACATTTTCTAATATTATGTTAGATTATTCACACGTCCTAACTATGACTAGTTAGATATGGCAGTTCGGCTGTAAAGCGGGAGGAGTTTAATTATTTATTAACTAAAGTACTTTGTTATACATTATTAAATGATTACAATACTGTTTCCACGAACTAAAAAGTTATTTCCATCTTTGTCGTCTCCGAAATTCAAACACTTCTAAATGGGTGCCGATAAAAAAAAGTTAATAAGTAAAACAAAAAAAAATCTAAGAAAAAGTAAACTAAGTCGGAGGTAGTAGCACCAACTTTAACATTATATACATCAATCGTTTAGCCTCCGATGTCGTTTTCTAACATGGAAATAATAGTGTCACATTATTAATATGACTTTTATTTAAAACTTTATATTTGTTTAATAGTTATTTGTTGTACGTGAGTGCAAAGTTGTTTTTTAACCGCGTGCTCAATTTTGATGACCGAGCTAGCGAAGGATTCTAAAATTGAATCACGAGCGTAGCGAGTGATTCAAAAAGAAATTCAAAAATTTTTGCACTCGAGTGCAACACGTAACTTTTCATCCCCCCCAACGAGGAAAATGCAAAATACAAAAAAAAATACAATCACAACAGTTTCTGTTTCCACCCAGAAACTTCCACAACATTCACACCCATCCACTCAGACACACCCAAAAAACACCCATTCACCCAGAAACACCCATTCACCCAGAAAAACCCACAAAACACCCATTCACCCAGAAACACCCAAAAAACACCCATTCACCCAGAAACACCCACAAAACACTCATTCACCCAGAAACACCCACAAAACACCCATTCACCCAGAAACACCCACAAAACACCCATTCACCCAGAAACACCCACAAAACACCCATTCACCCAGAAACACCCACAAAACACCCATTCACCTAGAAACACCCACAAAACACCGATTTACCCAGAAACACCCACAAAATACCCATTCACCCAGAAACACCTACAAAACACCCAATCACACCCAAAAACATTCAATCACCAAGAAACACCCACAAAACACCTAATCACACCAAAAAAACACCCAATCACCCAGAAACACCCACAATACTCACCCATCCATTCAGACACACCCACAAAAACCTATTCCTGGGTGAACACCAACAAAACACCCATTCACCTAGAGACACCCTCAAAACACCCATTCACCCAGACACACCAACAGCCACCCATCCACCCAGCCACACCCGCAATATTCATCCAGACACCTGTAACACTGACCTGTAACATAAACCTGTGACCACCTGTAAGTCCCTAATAAAAATTACCGTCCCTAATGGAGTTCCGAGACGGTCAATCAGCTTGAGTCAAGCACGTTGATTTTCTGTATGTTTTGTTCCGTTGCTAGCGTAAACAAATCAAACAGACCTAAAAAGCTTTTTAAATGCTTGACTCAAGCATCCAGCAAGCGTTGTAGACGATCAAAATGTTTAAAGCAAGATTGACGCCAAGCTGATTGACCGTCACGGAACTCCTAGGTTTTAACAAATTTATGACGTGAAAAGAAAATGGCGCGCGCAAAGCAAATTACAAAAAAAGTACACCAAGAAGGTTCCGAGTCTGAGTTTTTAACAAATTAAAATAGGTTGCATGATAATTTCGGCACCATGGAGGTAGAAATAAATATGTATAATGATGTTTTGAATTCACAAACTCATTGCACACGATGTTCTAAATTCAAATTTACTTTAACCTCTAGAGGATAAAAACGGCTTTTGCACTCAGATATCGATGGTGGGATGAAAAAAATATTTTTCATCCCACCATCTCGGAAAAGGCGTTTTTGCTCTTCGATATCTGAGTGCAAAAGCCGTTTTTATCCTCTAGAGGTTAAAGTAAATTTGAATTTAGAACATCGTGTGCAATGAGTTTGTGAATTCAAAACATCATTATACATATTTATTTCTACCATGGAGGTAGAAAATTTAGGTGCCAAAATTGTCATGCAACCTATTTTAATTTGCTAAAAACTCAGACTCAGAACCTTCTTGGTGTACTTTTTTGTAATTTGCTTTGCGCGCGCCATTTTCTTTTCACGTCATAAGTTTGTTAAAACCTAGGAGTTCCGTGACGGTCAATCAGCTTGGCGTCAATCTTGCTTTAAACATTTTGATCGTCTACAACGCTTGCTTGATGCTTGAGTCAAGCATTTAAAAGCTTTTTAGGTCTGTTTGATTTGTTTACCCTAGCAACGGAACAAAAACATACAGAAAATCAACGTGCTTGACTCAAGCTGATTGACCGGAGTAATTTTTATTAGGTACTTACAGGTGTGTCTGGATGAATGTTGCGGGTGTGGCTGGGTGGATGGGTGGCTGTTGGAGCTGTGTCTGGGTGAATGGGTGTTTTGAGGGTGTGTCTAGGTGAATGGGTGTTTTGTGGGTGTGTCTGGGTGAATGGGTTTTTGTAGGTGTGTCTGAATGGATGGGTGAGAATTGTGGGTGTTTCTGGGTGATTGAGTGTTTTTTGGGTGTGATTGGGTGTTTTGTAGGTGTTTCTGGGTGAATGGGTGTTTTTTGGGTGTTTCTGGGTTAATCGGTGTTTTGTGGGTGTTTCTCGGTGAATGGGTGTTTTGTGGGTGTTTCTGGGTGGGTGTTGTGAGTGTGTTTGGGTTAATGGGAGGGTGTTGTGGAAGTTTCTGGGTGAAAACAGAAACTGTTGTGATTGTATTTTTTTTTTGTATTTTGCAATTTCCTCGTTGGGGGGGATGAAAAGTTACGTGTTGCACTCGAGTGCAAAGATTTTTCACCTTGTGCTCTTTTGATTCCCTCGCTATCGCTCAGGATTCTAATTTTTGAATCACTCGCTACGCTCGTGATTCAATTTTAGAATCCTTCGCTAGCTCGGTCATCAAAATTGAGCACGCGGTTAAAAAACAACTTTGCACTCACGTACAACAAATAACTATTTCAAAGAAAAAGCGGTTACAAATCTATCGAAAAAATATTTTCCTGGTGCGAGAATATTTGTCTTTGTAATTAATTATGTTGATGTTTTAAATCAATGTAAAAAATCAAACAATTTTTGCGACTTTTTCCGACCTTTGGGTCTATTTTTATTGAGTTAACCGTTACGCAGTCAGGTTTTCAGATTCTGTAATACTCA
Source organism: Cataclysta lemnata (assembly GCA_963931975.1). Taxonomy (NCBI): domain Eukaryota; kingdom Metazoa; phylum Arthropoda; class Insecta; order Lepidoptera; family Crambidae; genus Cataclysta; species Cataclysta lemnata. The sequence goes on along the minus strand of OZ008344.1, from coordinate 11,728,882 downwards.
TTTAAATTTGCTACATAGGTATTTTCATTAAATAGATATTAAAAATACATAGTAGCATCCGATATCCGAAGAATAAATTGAAAATTTAAAGTAAATGTAGCTGTATTTTCTAAGGTGTTTCATTTAAATTAAATTATGACTATAAATGCCACTGCGCTACAATAACACTCAGTAAACGACTAAAAACGCAGAGCAGCCGAGCCGATACAATAATATTTTCGTTACTATAATATGTTTAATGGACATCATTTCCATTCAGCTATTAAGCTCCTGAACATAAATAACTTTTGAATATTTATACTGGCTTGTAACTGGTAGGTAATTACTCCAGTCATTAGGTACTTGATGAGGCGGTAACGTCAAATATGAGCACTGTATTTCTGCAAATCTTTTAGTTACTAAATAACAGTACGGTTTATTTATACATATACCTACGGTACAATTATGTATCGACAAGAAAAACTTTAAGCATAAGAAATACGTGTGTCACAGTCAATAAGATTTCTGATATACTACGTCTTTTATTCGTTTAATTCTAAAGACGAACCATCAAGAAACAGGTCCGATCGTTGCCATGGCGACAACACACACATACACTTGTTTTGCAAAGTGAACAAAACGAGGTTCCGGTGTAGTAACTCGTTAGCCAGCCCCGGTCACCTCTGCCCTCATACCGGCCGTTGTTGACACTATTGTGATGTACAGAAAGATAGTAAGCAAGCTTCGTATGTAGGTACGTGCCCAGTCACAAGGGCCGGGGTCAGGGCTCTTTGTCTGACAACATCAACATTTAGATTTCCACTTAGAATTTTTGTTAAGTCAATCCACAACAGGTTGATTAAGCGAGTCCTCAAGGTAATAAACAAATGCTATATACATAATATAAGCTGTGAATAGAAGTAGGTAGTTATGGAACCCCCTCGCCCCTCAGTACTAGACTAAGGGGGCGAACTCAGCAGAACTACGCAACGTTCCAGGAATGCGAGATAAGCGGACTGCGGGGTCGCCCGAGCCTAGAGTTTAAGTTTCACATTCATTGTTAATCCAGCCTCCAAATCGGCAACTAGTGTTACGCTCTATTTTAAGTTAGTTAATAAAATTTGTATTTTTAAAAAGCCTTTCATCCGCTCCCAAAACTTGACTGGCGCAGCCGGTAGGATTCGCTCTAGACTGTGCCGTCCTTCGAAGAGTAATTACGGGTGTCCAAATCCGCCTGTATCGCGATCGCGGCGCGAATAGTCTTAGGAGTGAATCCACGAACCAAACAAATATTGTCAAGAGCGAGCAGAAAGCAGAGTATGGGGCAGATCGGTTGGTGAGTGAAACTTTCGCCTTTTCCTTTACATGTCCCATATTTTATCCCTTCCTGGCTATTTAGCATAAAAATCTGTTAAGTGCCTAATAAAGTAGAGATAGTTTACGTAATTAAATTAAAGTATATAACGAAAGAAAGTAGAATTACCTTAAATAAACTATATTTTTAAAGAAAACTAGAGGAAAGATATTTTATCCAAACTATACAATTATACATAATATATTATACAAATAAAATAGATTTTAAAGAAACAATAGATAGGAAATAGTTTTATTATTTTATTATACATAATTACGTAATTATAGTTAAGAAGAATTTATAGCTCTACTTTTCTAATTTTACTCATTTTTATTTTATTGTCTTATAAATTGTGTTTGTGAAGATTCCATTTCTCTATATCTGCTAAAATAAAATAAAGTTCATTAATAAAGAAAATGGCAGAAGAAATTATAGCCATTCCGAGTGAAATTTTACGTCTCGTTCCACTTTACGGAGGAGATAAAAGACAATTAAATTTATTTTTGCGTAAAAGTGAATATGTCATAAGCAAATATAGAGGCACGGAAGCTCAGAATTTATACGTGTATCACGCAATCACTAGCCGACTTATCGATGACGCGGCCGCCCTGTTATCGGAACGCGAGGATGTTTTGTCCTGGTCTGAATTACGAGCTTTGTTGGAACAACATTTCGGTGACCCACGTAGCGAACAATGCATAGGCATGGAACTAGAGTCATTAAAAATTAAGCACGGAGAAACATATTTAGATTTCTGTAATCGTATACAGAGTGTGAGATCACTGTTAATATCAAAAGTAAATTTATCATCGGACGCAAATGAAAAACTGGCAAAAATTACTATTTACAATGACGTCGCGTTAAAAGTTTTTCTCTACAACTTACCAGAAGAAATGGTTAGAATAGTACGCCTTAATTCACCTGATTCGTTAGAAGGCGCGTTAAAAATAGTACTTCCACGACCAATATAAAATACGTAACCGAATGCACAATCACAATACTCTTAAACCAGTTGCACCGGAAAATCCTGGCCATAAAATTGGTAATATACAACAAAATTACCCTATAAATCCCGGATTTAAATTCACGTCACCTTTTAACAATAAGCCAAAATTTAATTTCGGTATTCCTAACCAAACTAGAATGCCGCTATTTGGCCAGCCTAACCTCGGTTACCGTCCGCCACCGAATCAGAATTATAGACCCACATCTAATCAAGTTTTTCCGCCACAACAAAGATACTACTCGCGTTTATTTCAACCCCAACAACCTCCGCAATTTGGCAATAGAGCCAACGCAGGAGCACCGCAGCAATTAGGCTACCGCCCGTCTTTCGGCTATAATAATCAAACTCAACCCCAAATGGGTTATAGACCCCCACAAGTGCAGAATCCTCGCTACCAAACCACTGACGTATCAATGAGAACGGCAAACCAAGGCAGACCACAAGACGGATTTAGGGTAAACGAACTGACTCTACATAGCGACGATCCTAATCAATACACAGAATATGGTTTCGAACATCTCCCCGAGACATGCGAAGACCCATATTATAACATTGACAATGACTACGACTATAACGACGTGGATCAATATGACCCGGAGATGACGGAAAAGGAGAACTCTCATTTGACTGAAAATTTTCCAATACCGGCCTCAACCAAACCCATGAAATAATAGAATTAAACTGTGACCCCAATTTGAAATTACCATACATTTATCTCCCTGAAATTAATGCTAGGATGATGATCGATACTGGTAGCTCTAGATCGTTCATAAAACCCCAGATAGCATACCAATGTTTCTATAATTATATTCAGTACGAGCCCTTTGAAGTAGTAAGCACCCATGCGGCTAGTAGGCATAGCGAAGTAATAGATATCCCACTTTTACCCTCATTTAGAAGTAATGATTCCCATAAATTTTATTTATACAACGTCGACTCTAGGTACGACGGCTTAATTGGCAACGACCTATTACAAAGCTTAGACGCAGTTATCGATTTAAAGCAAAGCGAGTTACGCACGAAAACCGCTATTATTCCTATAATAAATAAACTTCAACATAAAATAAAATTGCCCTCACGGTGCGAACAACGTGTTAAAGTTCCCACTGACCAGTACTCTGGCGAAGCTATTTTGAATTTTACGAAATTTGGTAAGGATGTACGAATGCCAAGCGCGTTAGTTAGTTGCGAAAGAGGCTATGCATGTACTATAATACAAAACGCATCAAATAAACAGATAGAGCTTACCTTGACGGAACCCCTAAGGACCTCTAAACACATAAGCACTCACTGCGAACTGAACTTCACTGAAAATATGACTGAAAACCAAATCAATAGCGTACTTGACAACAACTTACAGAAACTTAGACTAGATCATGTTAATGATGAAGAGCACGAACAAATATACAAACTATGTAGGGAGTACAAGGACATTTTCCACTGCGAGCAGCTACCCTTAACTTTTACAAATCAGGTCAAACATAAAATTCGTACCAAAAACGAAGACCCTATTTTCGTAAAACCGTACCGACAATCCCCGACTCAAACGGAGGAGATTACTAGACAGGTCCAAAAGTTACTGGCAGACGATATTATTAGGGAATCTCACTCTCCATGGAACGCCCCGGTACACCTCGTACCAAAAAAAATGGACGCCTCCGGGGAAGTCAAATATCGCATGGTAGTTGATTATAGACGATTGAACGACATAACTATCGATGACAAGTACCCATTACCCAACATAAATGACTTACTGGACAAATTAGGAAAAAGTGTTTACTTCAGTACAATCGACTTAGCCAGTGGATACCACCAGATAGAAGTAGAGGAAGAAGACCGACAGAAAACCGCTTTTACTGCGAATGGCCACTATGAATTTGTCAGAATGCCCTTCGGATTAAAAACGGCTCCAGCAACCTTTCAAAGAACCATGGACAATGTTCTCCGAGGCCTACAAGGGCTACATTGCATGGTATATTTAGATGATGTAATAATATTTTCTAGCAGCCTCGAGGAGCATATACATAAACTCCGACTGATTTTTGACCGACTAAGAGCGACAAACCTTAAGGTTCAACTAGACAAGACAGAGTTCCTAAGGAAGGAAGTACTTTACCTAGGACATATAATAACAAAAGACGGACTTAGACCTAATGACGAGAAAATTAAAACAGTGTTAGATTTCCCCTTACCAAAAACAACGACAGAAATCAAAAGCTTCCTGGGACTTGTCGGCTATTACCGACGGTTCATACAAAACTTCGCAAAACTTACTAAACCCTTGACCTCATGTCTAAAAAAGGGAAATAAAATTATAATTAACCAAGAATATATCGACGCATTTAATAAGTGCAAGGAGTTACTAACCCACTCCCCCTTGCTCCAGTACCCAGATTTTGAAAAACCATTTATTCTTACTACCGACGCCTCCAACATAGCTCTAGGTGCGGTACTATCGCAAGGAGTAATAGGAAATGACAAACCCATAGCATATGCCAGCCGTACCCTAAGTGACACAGAGTCACGTTACAGCACAATTGAACGCGAGTTGCTAGCCATTATCTGGGCTATAAAACATTTTAGACCATATTTATATGGAAGGAAATTTTTCATCTACACAGATCATAGACCATTGGCATGGTTAAATTCCCTCAAGGACCCAAATAGCAAACTAACGCGATGGAGATTACGACTACAGGACTATGACTTCGAAATCATTTATAAATCAGGTAAACAGAATACTAATGCGGACGCCTTATCAAGAATTAAGGTGAACGCGCTAGACCAGGACGACGACGGACAATCAATGCAGGTAAACATAGACGAGGACGAGGATAGGTTACAGGAACATATAAATGACGTAATCAAAAATCTGGAACAATTATCAAGGGAACAAAAACGAGATTCGGCTTCAACCATAACAATATCGGACCAAAGTAAAACTACCTCAGCAAGCCCCATCACCATTTCGGATTCCTCCGTATCCAACTCTAAAAGGACGTTAGAATATCCAATTAGATCTCCCTCCGCGACAGACGACGATGCGCAGACCATACATTCAGCAATAGAACTAGAAACAACCGGCATACCTATCTTACGGGAGGCAATAGACACTAAGCCTAACCAGATAATAGTATTCTCATGGTTCCGAAATGAGCTAAACGTTAAGGATATTTCTAGGCCCAAACAAAAAATATTAGAAGTATTCCTGCCCCTGGACAATCTGGAATTAATAAAAAACTTCTTAAAAAAATATATCCGACCAAAAATTAAATATTTTATTTATTTTGAGGAAGAAACACATCGTGCGCAATTTAATAATATAATAATACAATTATTTAAAAAGAACACTATAAACTTCTATGAATGCACCGAAAGGATAGTTTACATCGAAGATGAGGGTGAACAAAGAGCTGTGGTATTAAAACACCATGATGGAAAAACCTGCCATCGCGGTATAAAAGAAACCTTAGTCAGGATCCGTAGGAACTACTATTGGGAAAACATGCCGGAAACTGTCGCGGCTATCATAAATGCTTGTGAGTCCTGTCGTAAAATGAAATACGATAGAAAACCCATTAAACCCTTATTGCAACTTACACAAACGCAAAATGCTCCTTTCCAAGAAATTTTTATCGACATTTTTTCCATCGAGGGAAAATACTATTTAACGCTAATAGACGCATTTAGCAAATTAGGCCAGGCCCTAGAAATTTCTAATAAATCTACACCCGAAGTTGTAAGAGCATTAATGAAATACTTTTCTTTTTACGGTACCCCAAAGAAAATCAGTGCTGACCCGGGAACTGAATTCAATAACGAACTATTAAAGGAATTCTTGAACTTACACAAAATCTCCCTTCACATTGGCACCCCTAACAATCCCAACTCTATGGGTTTAATAGAAAGACTACATTCCACTATCATTGAAATTTATCGAATCGCGAAGTATGAACAGAAATGCACTGATGCGGCATCTGTAATGATGTATAGCGTCATGGCTTATAACAATACAATACACTCTGTAACGGGTTTAACCCCTTTTGAAATAGTATTTGGCCACACCGACACCGATAATCCCTTTAATATGGATTTCGAACGTACATATGTACAGCAATTAGTTAAAGATCACTCTAAACGCACTAAATTTCTGTATCAGTATCTAACAGATAAAATAATAAACGCTAAAGAAAAGATTAGAAACAAGAAAGGGGGTGAAGTCACTCAAGAGTTTCCAGAGGGTCAATCAGTTTATGTAAAGGACGTTAATAAAAGAAAGAGCAAGGACAAGGCTAGGTATACTAAAGCTAAGGTCATAGGAAAAACTGAAAGAAACATAATACCGATTAGGATAGGTGATAGAGAGACAAAAGCGCCTATTAAAAACATAAAACGCCCTCCACAGGTGGTGCATCTTGGTGGTAGTAGTGCCGGCGCAGGCCCTTCATCTGCAAAACCTTGAAGGAAACCCGGGAATATTACCCGTAAGGGAAGGACAAGCACATTTACAGACGGATAGCTGGACCATATTAAAGAATATAAATTTGGAAAATATTCATAATGACCTAGAATACACTGTATCAAAATTTGACGAACTTAACACATTAATTACATTAAATGCGTCATTTCCTGACGATTTTACTGGTATTTTAAGACACGCGGAACACTTAAAAGATATAACCATAGACAAGTACCGTCAATTGATGCCGCAACAATTTAAACGTGTTAAAAGAGGCATTTTAAATCCACTAGGTTCAATCATAAAAATTGTGACCGGAAATTTAGACCATGAGGATGCTCTGAAATATGAAGGGTTAATTAGGAATTTAGATAAGAACCAAATTGTTGTTTCCAAAAAACTTACATTTATCTCTACAATAATGGACAGTATGATTAATAAAACTGAGATAATAAATAATAATGTGGTTAACTTAGATACACGCATGAAATCCGCTGAAGCTAGCATAAGAGAGTTAGTAAATAAAGAAAATGACTGGTTATTATCCTTGTACCTAATGGGACTATACAATGTATTTGTTAGCAATTTTAGAACGATCTTTATTAAATTAAGCGAAGTAGAAACAGCATTAGCATTAAGCAAAAGCTCTATATTGCATCAGTCAATTGTAAACTCTACCGAGCTATTGGCACATTTAAGATTAATCTCTAGCAATGGAAACCTAGTGTATATCCCTAACGAAGACAATTTAGTAAAGCTAGAAGAAACTATTTCTGTAAAATCCTATATAAAAAGAAACCAAATAACATTCATAATGGAAATCCCCTTAATAGATAATATTACATATAATTATTTTAAATTGTATTCTCTACCTATTTTCCATAAACCTGAAAATATAACCGTTACCATATTCCCTAAATATCCTTACCTATTGGCGAAAGGTGTAACATACTTACCGATCGTGAAGTCTTGCAGCGCCCTCGTTACCAGGAACCATTTCCTTTGCACCAACGACGACAGAGCTGTGTATCAAAGACTTACCTGTGTAGAGCAGTTAATGAAGTTCGACAGTAATCTCAGCAGCTGCAGGCCACACCAGATTGACATAGAAGACATAAAGATACAGAAGATCAGAACCGGAAACTGGATTTTATACACGAAGATACCTAGAACATTAACACAAAAATGCAATGGCGAAATAAGTAGATTTCCCGCATCTGGCACATACATACTTACCATGGATCAGCCCTGCAAGGTGGAGATAGCCCACATCGAGATAAATCAGCATCCGGAGTATACTGAAATGGACAGCGTGTCACCTATGCCCGTGATTAACTTGCCGCAGCTACACATGAACGCGACGCTATCCAGTACGCGTGCACTCGATATGCGCGAAGTCAGCCTAGACGAAATCAAGTTGATGTCACAAGTGCTAAAACATAGTGAAGTGATCGATAGTGTTTTTAATGAAGAAAAGAACTTTAAATTCAGTATACTATTCCATATTCCCCTAATTATAGTAATTATAAGTTTTCTTGTATTAATTTTATATGTGTTTAGAGTTAAGATCATTACATGTCTACCATTTATGCAAAATTATCGGAAAAATAACCAAAGTAACAATTCCGATAATTTTTCATCTGGGGATGGAGGAGTTATGGAACCCCCTCGCCCCTCAGTACTAGACTAAGGGGGCGAACTCAGCAGAACTACGCAACGTTCCAGGAATGCGAGATAAGCGGACTGCGGGGTCGCCCGAGCCTAGAGTTTAAGTTTCACATTCATTGTTAATCCAGCCTCCAAATCGGCAACTAGTGTTACGCTCTATTTTAAGTTAGTTAATAAAATTTGTATTTTTAAAAAGCCTTTCATCCGCTCCCAAAACTTGACTAGGTTGATGAAGACAAAATACTTATTATGTATACAGACGTCATAGTATGTTATAACACCTATAACCCAAAACGGAAAACACAGACATACTACACAAATCACACCCATGTATCCCCGAAGTGGAAGGCAAAGGTGAATTATTACCCACGTTTCGCCATATTATCGGTCTGATGTAAATTACTCAACGGTGTCTTTTTTATACATTTTAATATGATAATTACATTTTATAATTTACGGTATCTATGTACTATTTTACCACTGCCTATAAAAACTGTAATTATATTATTTGCAGTTTTATTTAAAGCTCAATGTTGGTGTTTGAACCAACGCAGCTTTTTACAACGACAATCAAAACGTACAGTCGTCGACAAAAGTAAGAGCAGCAGCTGCCTGGATTGCAAAGGCCGCGGGTTCAATTCCCGCATCAAAACAATATTTAAAAAAAAGGGAATCGAAATATCTGACCACTTTTACTTTATTTTTCTAACATTTATGTAATGTTCAAATAAAAGTCAAAATAATAACAGACACAGCCGCTTAGGCAGCATGCACGCTTTGTACCACATTCCCCTTATATTGAAAAAAATATAAAAATAAATGGGCCATATCACAAAGACCAATAACATTTTTTTGTCACATAAAGGAATCATGGCCGACCGAACTTTCACGCAATTCAGAAATATATATTTTTAAATATTTACGTCGTAATATGAATCAAATTAAAAACATGTTTGTCAGTGACTGTACTCTAAGTCGTTTATGTGGTTTTATTGACAGACACGATGCTTAAGCTGTTGTAAAATTTTACAGTTAGGCATAGCTTAACATAGGGAGAGAATGACCACTAATCCAGCTCGCAGTTCGAGAAAGGTGGAAGTACCTCTACCTTACAGAAGTCCATAGTCTAATAACGCTGTTGTTGTTATGTAGCACAAAGTTAAAAAAGGGTCATAAAATTATGAAAAAATATATTTAAAAAATCAATAAAAAATGTATTACAAAGAAAACTGTGGTTAGAAAAACTTGATGCGAGAATCGAAAACGAAGTTAATTTTTTCTAACATTTATTTAATGTACAAATAATAAAAACACAAAATAAATAATGAATAAAAAAATTACATATATTTTGCTCTTTGTAATAATGTTGCTAACATTAATATTACGTTGTAATAACAATTAGTTATGTAGTGTTCCGATCACCTATCTAATGACCACCCTTGAGAAAAACGATTAGCCTATGCAATCGGATGCCGAGCTTTCCGCTCAAAATAAACAACCTGCTTGAATATTATCAGGGCTGATCGTTAGTGTTGGAAAACCAAAAAGAATTAGTTTCGTTAATTTAAGCCTAACCCTGTCTGTTACACTTGATCGAATCAGTTTCTCAGGGTACCTAATAGCTCTGCGCAGGCGCATTCTCGTTAGCGTACGTTCTGAATATAGGTCTGTAGGTACAGGTTTACTCGGACTTACCGTAAAGGTCCGACGTTTATCAATGAGTTGACATTACGCGAGACGGGAGCATGTCTGTACAAGTAAAAACTAAATTTTTATTAAAGTTAACTAAGTAATTTTTTTGTCAGGACATAGTTTTCTAAATAAATATACCTATACAGATTGTATTCTGCTCGGCTGTCACCACACGGTGACTTTTGAATGATTTGATGATAATAAATATGGAGACGCATTATATGACGCCGTAGATAACGCTTTTTGGTCCTAGCTGCATGTGCAGTCGATAATAATCTGTATAACCTGCACTGGGTCAGCGGCTTATGTCCCATGGACATTAAAAGATAGTCGATTTAGTTTTATTTGTGACAGATAAAAATAATGTCGCCTCGCCGAATCTTATCAAATATAGGTACGCAAAGCAAAAATGCAGGGGATAGTTAATCATAGGGGAAGCTTTGACTACATACACGGTCTCATGGCCTCCAAAGCTCCTGGTCTTTCTCCTGTGATTCCTCCCTATGATTCACGAACAATAAGCATATTGTTTAGGGGAAGCTATGAAGCTACACTTTGGTCACACGTCCTGAAAATCTTTTCATCCTCTAATGCTAATAGTTCATGACTTGGAAGGAAGCCATGAAGCTACACTTAGGTCACACGTTCTCCACATCTCTTGATTCTCCTGCTGTAATGCTAATTACTCTGGTCACACGTCCTCCAAATCTCCTGGTTATCCTTCTCTGAAGCTAATGGTTCCTCTTCACTATTTCAGACGGCACAGGCGAAAGATGTCCGATGCACGCGTTCCGGTGCGGCGGCCCCGGCTCCCAGTGTGTTTCGAGAGCGTCCCGGTGCGACGGCACCCCGCAGTGCCCCGGGGGCGAGGACGAGAGGAACTGCCGGGCGACGAGGCGAAAAGGGTGAGTTACTTTAATTAACACTGTCTGCGCTGTGCAGGGCTGTCAAATTGTGGATATCATTACGGTTATTGGTAAACGTATTATATAAGGTATAAGTCATAATGTCGCCGTGTGGTGACGGCAGAGTAGAATACAATTGTCACCACCCCAAATCTCTACCGTGGGTGTCATACAAGGCGACTAAGGATAAATCAGTGATGAGGAATGGAAGGATAAATCAGTGCTGAGGAATGGACAGCAGCATTCCTCTTATACCACCACTTATCAACCTAGCAATGTACTGCAACTTTTGAGCCCGATAAATGGCAATAGGCTCGCCACCTATTACATGAGACCTAACATAATTGGCGAAACGTGGGTGCTTGTTCACCTCTGCCTACCCCTTCGGGGATATAGGCGTGATTTATGTATGTATGTATGTATAAGTCATAATCATAATCAATTTTCTAAGATAATAAATACCAGCAATAATAATAACAACAATAGAAAAATTAATGTAGGTCATAGATATTCCAGACAGTTGGGTTGCCAACCCTATGAAATCTGAACGGCCTTAGGAACATTTTATTGAGGAAGTGAACTGTTATCGCATTAGACTAGCTTTTAATTGTTAAACATGATTCGCTGTTCCAAACCAAATTAGTTCCAAATTAACCAAATCCACAACATGATAATAATGTATTTTATTTCCTCTAAACATGCTATATATTCCACTTGTTTTTATTATAAACAATCTTTAATGGCCGACAAATATGGATCTGAGTCTGGGAGCTTCCTGATTAGGTGTCTTATAATTTATAAACTCTGTCAAGAGACTAGTAAAGAATATCTAATTTAGGTGCTTGTTATTCCAATACCTCTTCACTTGTACTTTATTCGCGGTTTAATTTCGTTATAGCCGTTTAGGGATTAACGAGGACATGTGGTATTCTACTAACACCCTTCGGACAAATGCTATTAGGTATAAAGTAGGTATTAGGTTACAACTAGTGACGTCTTGTTTTTCACTCCGTTTTGTACTTACTGCACAATTTATTTAAGAGCTGAATTCATGTGACTCCTCTTTTACTCGGATCTTGGTCTCCAGAATAAAATTGGATCAAGCTCCCGCCATAATGCCTTTAATGTAAAGTACCTACGAATATACTTTTTGTGGTACCATTGTGAGCCTCCTACCTAATTAATCTAAAATACACACAAGATCAGCGGAAGGGTTGATTATTTTGTAAAATAACACAGATTGTTATTCGAGGAAATGAAATTCAACAAAATTTGCATTCTAAACGCCTTGCCGCTCTTCTTTCGACGTGAAATATTTTAATTTGTGGTAAAAAAAATGTCTATATATGGAACTTAAAATATTAACGAGAAATGTAGGAAAGGACAACATGTTAGACTATAAAAAACGTATAAATTCTTTTAAGTATTTTACATAGAGCCAATAAGCACATCGGACTAAAAAAATTCTAAAATATCTTCGACCGATTTTCAACCTTAACGAGCTTAAGGTAAAGCACAAAGGCGATGGGGAATTATGACATATTGTCATAAACTGACGTGCTGTTACTGTAGAGTACTAAACAAAATCGATTGAAAAAATTTGAAACAGGAAAAGTGTTCACTGCTCTACATGATTATGTTAGCACATTATTAACTAAAAAGTCTCAATTCTTTGAAAAATTTAGTGTTAGACAAAGGTAAAGTAACAAAAATTATTAAAATTTTATTACCACTGGTTTTACAAAGCGACAAAAAAATACTTGGAAGGTGGTGAACAGTTAAAATTCCACTGTTTTACATATTAATAGTGAAAAGATAATCATAAAATGTTGTATCTTTTCTGATACTACTTAATAAAACTACGTAGTTCGCTTGTTGTGTGAACCCCTGGTGATAATGATAGTTTAAAACGGTAACACCACATGGAGTGTATGTAATTAATTCATTTTTAAATATCCTTTAGTTCTTAACTAGTTTTGCGAATAGGTTTCGATTCAACCTATAATATTTACTACCAACCAGATTTGTGTAAGTTAGTTTGTTTTGACGAGTGAATGTCCTCGCATTAGCATTAAAACATAATTTTGACACCAGCAACTTAAAATTTTAAAAATTCTCTCTGGTGACTATGAGTACATAATTTATTAAAATGTTCACTGACAGACGTTTAAAATAATAATCCTTTGACGTTTGATCGAATGGGTAGATCGCTGTTCAACGGCCCAGAGGTAGGTACTGGGTTCTTATGCAGAATAAAACATACCTAATACCCGACGAACGTACCAATTTGTCGAAAGTCAGAGTTGTGTCTAAGTTTAAAAGTACCTATAACATAAACATTTATACATATTCCCGTCATCTAGTTTCAAATAGCGATATTTATTATTGTTAATTATATAACAGTCTTTCTAACCACCAAAATATTTGTACAATTTTTTCTGACATTTATATAATGTTAAAATTAAAATCGAATAGTATATAACAGTCATTAAGTATTTCTTCCAGGGGCCATCTTCACTCTCTACGCGCTTAAAATAAAACTGATAAAAACAATGTAGGTAATAAAGTTTGGACAATGTTTCAGTTGCCCCCGACACACGTTCCGCTGCGGGTCTGGTGAATGTCTCCCGGAGTACGAGTTCTGCAACGCCATTGTCTCCTGCAAGGATGGCTCAGACGAGCCACCTCATCTATGTAATGAACAATCCAGGTGAGTATCACATACCGGTGTATCAGTTAGAGCGGTTACGCACTTCGTCCGATCCGGATCCGTGAAAATATGTTCCGTAGTAGCCGTACAATTAAGTATTTCTATGATAACTTACGCACGAGATGCGATTTCCGTAATCCGATTTCTTCCCGTCAAATCAAGTATTCCAAAAGATAGCTCCTGAATTGCTTGCCATCAATTGCCATTCCCGTCTCAAGATCATAATTTTTCGAAATTCTTTTTCTAACTACTAAAATCTTTGTACTAATTTTTCTAACATTTATATAATGTTAAAATTAAAAATCAAATAGTTTATAAAGCAAACCCAAGCTTAACCGAACGCACGGTATTTGTAAAAATATCTCAAAATTAAAAATCAAATAGTAAATAAATAATAATTATTTCTTATCCTCCCGTCTATCATCAAGCTCCAAATCATACGACGTTAAGGGCTGGTGAACATTATTTGATAATTATTAAAAATAGACTACATGCATACACAACAATAACTCGAGAATAAAAGTAAAATTTAAAAATTAACGTGAGCATTACAAAATTTTTACTGTTACCTTAGCCATGGGGAATGCACCAACACATTTCGTAATCAGCACACGTGTGTAGCGCCTAAGACAATAGCCATCAAATATTTGTCCCGTACACTAGAACTTCATTGTGTTATTTGCACAGACTGTGCCCAACAACAGAGTCCAGTATACACACCATGTGAAAATGGGCTTGCAAACATACCTAGTGTGTATGCCAAAGGTTTTGAATAGCCTTAATTTATAGTAGTACCTACAAGTAAATTCTATTCGCTTTTATTTAATTCTTCTTGACGGCCAGTTTGCCTGAATAGTCATGGGTCAGATGCTTAGGTTTGCTGTCGACCACAGGTTCCGAATTCGAATCCTGGTAGTTGCAAAAGCTTGTGTGACGATCGCGGACATCTGTTCTTGAATAATAGTTGTTTATGGTATTGTAGAGGAGCTCGCTAGCGCAGTGGCATAGCGCGCTTGGCCTGCGATTGCGTAAACTAAGTAATGTTCGCTAAGGCTGGTCATTGGATGGGTGACCAAATTGCTTCGGAAGGCACGTTAAGCCGTTGGTCCCGGCTGCATCTGCAGTCGTTAATACCCACCAACCCGCACTGAGGTCAGCGTGTCGGTTATGGCCCAATCTATATTTTTTGTATATTCTTCCATCCATATGGAAAGCCCTTGCCCCAGCAGTAGGAACCTTTAATGTCCCTACTGCTGGGGCTGGTGATGATGATGATGGTATTGTAGCCCATTTAACCCTATTATATTTTAAGCCGACTGTCGACTAAATCTGCAATTATTAGTGTGACCCATTCTTAGATCTACAGGAAAAGCCTGTGCCCCAACAGTATATCACTGTAGGCTGGTAATAATGATTTTACTCTTGGCAAAGGTGGCGAGCTGCAGACTTCTGCCCCCTACGCTGCGGAAACGGCCGATGCAGGAGTACAGCGGTAGCGTGCTCCGGCAGAGACGGCTGCGGCGACAACAGCGACGAAATCGCGTGTACTGTTTGTAGTGAGTAGACAATTTATACAAGCCCGGCTAGCATGACCGCCGAAACACGATATGGTATACCTAGCCATTTATCGATCTGAATCTATAGATTTTTGACAATTCAAAAGGATAAATGGCTATATCATATCGTGTTTCGGCCGTCATGATATCCGGGCAGGAACGTAATTATTATAAATAGATAGATTAACAACTTATTTGTGTTCATACTGGTTTGAGAGAGAGAAAAATAACTTATAAGCATTGCTCCTGGACGATTTTGCTATTAAACTACAAACAGGCGCAATACCGACTTAAGATTTTAGTTAAATAATAAAGTCGTACACTTATTCAAGCTTACACATTTCACCATTAACTTTATGTTAATAAAAAACATGTCTGTTGTTCGAATAATACCAGGCAAAATTATTGACGTGTTATGAATAATTTTGATTGCAACGTTGCGATGGCATCATTTAAAAAAGATTTTCGAAAAATTATGATCTTGAGGCGGGAATTCAACCCGCGTCCGCTGCTATCCGGGCAGGTGCCTGACCGCTCGGCCACCTAAGACACTTATTAACTTGCCGAAATTCTTCTAACCTTTACACTTCACGTTGTAAGCCAACGGGTACCCTCGCAATGTAGAAATAAATTTCAAATATTCCTTTCCATTGAATAAGTTACGTAAATAATGCTGTCTTTTCAAGTCTGGTCTAGACCGAAGATTAATTCTTAACATTATTTTTGTTACAAGATTAGTAAATTATTTATCTATGATTCTATGCACGCAAAACAATACGTAACGAATTAAGCGTAAAACATGGATAGCTATTGTCTGGCACAGCCATCTGACCAAACATGTAATATGTTGCGGTCGCATTCTTCAAGCAAGCAACAAACTAAAATGAACATTTACCGTTATACAGACAATCCATGATAATATTTTTGGCTTGCCACATGGAGCGCGAACAGTCGAACACATTTTATTAACCTTAGCAACGTTTGAATTCGTAACGGTATCAATTATACATAGGTACCATTTACCATCATAATATGCATTTATTCAGAATCGAAAATACCCGGTAAACTCGTGTGCTAAGCAAACATAGTTTTCTGGTGGTGTGTAATAGTGCAACCTGCGCCGTACTTACTGCCGCACTCAGAGACGTCAATTAACTTTAATGATTATTTAATGTCAAAAAAATTCATTTGAATTTACACCATAGACCCGGCAAGAATAACGACTAGTTTTGAATTGTCATTTTTTGACATTAAGTACTCATTATTGTGAATTGACGTCTCTGAGTGCGGCAGAGTCTTTAATCCGCTAAATATAATATTACACTAATAAAAAACCATTGTATATGCCATTATATAGGATGCTGAGTAAAGATATTCTCCAGTTTATGTTGTTTTGTTTTTGTGTTTTATTACTTTCTTCCTAAAAGTGTCTTGTTGAAGCTGTCTTCAATATTACCAACGATCAACACAAATGTTTCCCTAAATGTCGTGTCGCCTACCAAAACGTTGCTATAATAACTTTTTTTATTTTCAGGATGTCCTGCTCCACCTCAAACACCGTGAAAATTGTATCCAGAAATTAATAAAAATAGGTACAGAAAGGCCAAAACGAACCGATGTATCGTAGCAACGAAGACAAGCTGTAAAACTTAAAATACGTAGAAATTAGTCTTTGAAAACCATTCCACTAATTTACATCATCGTTTTAAAGTTTAAAATTGAGTGATCGTCTACGTAGTTAGTATACATAGTATCTATGAATAGTGTTTTTCAACTCATTGCTGGGCTATTTATAATACTGGAAATTAAAATATTACGAAATAGAGGCTTCTTGTGAGATTATTGTAACAACGAAAAGAAGTGTAAGTCGTTATTTAAGAAAATTGTAATTTATTTTCTATTTTTTAACTTTAATTTATTTAAATGCACCGCACATCAATAAGACTGAGGAAGTATAATTCGAGCAAACATTTTGAATTAGATTAACTTATCTACTTAACAACATTTGTAAATATTAATAGTAATATTAATTAGTTTTAGCAGATAGGGTACGTAACGTAATACAAGTCGATTAAATATAATTATTAAGAAATTTAATTACACGGGGTAGTGATAAGCCTTGAAAAAGTAAGACATAGGTATATACAATTTGAATATTTCAAAATAATTAGAAAGTAAACTGACATGATTTTTAAAATTATGATGTATGTAATAATTGAACATGTTTATGAGATGTAGAGTTGCCTGTTGCCTAATGTTGATATTTTGCACTATTCAAAGACGAACATTAGTTTTTCAAACAAAGTTCAATTTCGTGCTCTATTTTAATCGAAATTCACATAAATGTGTTTGGCATATTCTACGAAAAAGGAATTTAATGTGTTAAAAACGAGATGTTCAATTTATCTAAAATTGCTATTAATCATCAAAAACAGTTTTTTGACTGAGTGTACCGAGTCGATTGTTCCTTTTATATTGCCAGTGTAAAATTCTTCACAATAATGTAAGCAAAGTTTATACCTTGAAAACTTCTGATATGATAAGGACTTTCAATACTGCCGTATAATTATTTATATTTAGTTTTATGTGTAATTATAGTTAATATTTTATTGTTTGCAAGTGTGAAGTAACTAAAGAGAGGTCAAATTAGTAACTTATTGTATAATAGCATGTTTATAATATTATGTCGTGTGTGATTGTGATAATTATTTATTAAAATAATTTTATTATTCCTCCGCTGTCTTTTATTTATAACCATGATTCATAGTTGTAGAAATACAACAAACAAATCAATTATGGGTACGTACGTGAAATTATACGAAACAAATCAAGATGGAGAACCTACCTATAACGATTCGGATAGTATGGAACCACATCGAATCGAATCAAACAGTATCGTAGTACACAAAATATATCGTGAGAGGGCGAGAGGAACATATTTTATTTCCCCGAGGAGATTTTCTCCACGCCCCGTGCTACGGGGGCTGCCTACCCCTTCAGAGAAATTAGGCGTGATAATTATATGTAGATTTATATGTTAATCAGCAAAAGTGCTCACATGAAAGTGATTGAGTGATAAATTATGGCAGGAGCTGATTAAAACATCTCCATATACCTAACTGTTTTAAAATAAATATAAAAGAGTATGATAAATATGTAGGTAATAGGTAAAACTAAATTCATATATATGCGGTCCATAGTGTTGTAGAGGGGTAAACCAGGAGCAACGCTTGGAACTTGAGACCAAATTCTTTTCTAGAGATAGCCTACTACGAAATAGTTTTAAAAAAATCCTACCTATCATCTACCACTAACACAGTTAACAACAAAAGTTTTTAAAATATATGATACAACTCGTTTAGGGCTGATATTTAAGTATCTTGATACTTTTTATTCGTCTACGTTATATTGAAAATAGAAATGTACTTCATGTCCTTCTTTGGTAGGATAGTTTGAAGGTATTGTTGGTAGTAAAGCGGGTGACCTAAACTTTTGATGGGATAATTTTATCTGACAGGTGAGCTATATCCAAGGATTCAAAAAACAGCCCTTTAGTCTTTAAACAAAATAATAAATAATACATACACATACATATAAACACAAATCACGCCTATATCCCCGAAGGGGTAGGCAGAGGTGAACTAGCACCCACGTGTCTCCAATTATGTTAGGTCCCATGTAATAGATGGCGAGCCTATTGCCATTTATCGGGCACAAAAGTCGCAGTACATTGGGAGGTGGTATAAGAGGAACGCTGCTGCCCATTCCTCATCACTGATTTATCCTTAGTCGCCTTGTACGACACCCACAGGAGAGATTTGACAATTGTATTCTACTCTGCCGTCACCACACGGCGTAATAATAATAATAAATAACAAGGTCTCCTTTTTGCGATTCGTTTTAATATTAAGCTAAACTTTCTGTACACAGGCTAAAATTCCTGTATCTCGTCACCACAATGTTTATCTAAAAGCAAATTGCTCTTAGCTGTTTTTAGACACCAAAATTACTACGCATGCGTATAAGGAGGAAAACAAAGATGGTGGCACAGCATCCGCTGCTTGCTTGTTGGCAGAAAATAGGAGATTCGATTACGAATAACTTCAAGAAATACAAGAAAGATGAAGTTATGTAATAATATATCTGTATATTAAGTAATACAATATAATACACTGGGTGAGTATTTCTTATTGATAAGGTTATTCAAATGTTTATAGGTATTACCTACTAATTTATTTATTAGATACCTATATTAAATCAAAGTGAACTTAAAAAAAGCAAATATAACGAATTTTCTTACGTTTGCTATCTCTTTCGCTTCGTGGGCTATAACGGTTATGGTTACGACAAAATGTCTAATTCTTTTGTTTATTAATTATTGGTTGTTATTTGTTTGTTTACATAACAAGTACCGTTAACAAACAAGGTAAGCGTTAAAATAGTAAGAACCTTATAATATATCTACGAAATTGATTCAGTACCTATGTCAGATAACAAAATAATTAAAAACCGGTATTAATTTAAATATATGGATTTTGACCGGAGAGTTTCAAAATTTACTATAGTTCTACATTAATTCTGTAGGTATACCTACTGCCCAGTTATGACTATGAAATTTATATATTATAACATTTACACATAAACATCTAACTCACGAATCAAAACAAAACATAATTGACTTACGGCCGCACTCGGAGTTAATTAAATGACCATTTAAGGAAAATTCACTCTCTCAAACAAATTAAAAAGGTATACTATAACAACAAATATATACTATTGTCTATATTCCTTAAGGTCTAATGTTCTCCTGTGCATCCAATATTCAGTTTTTATCAGTAAAAAACATTTTGAAGGTGATCGACGTTCCACGTTGATTTAATAATAGTAGTCGTGACCATACTCAAACACTTATAGTCACGATAGATAACTAATCTTTATGGAAGACCGGGCGGGATGGACTGGCGGGGCTGATACAAATATAATTATTTTATCACAACAAACTGTTGAAACGAAATAGTAGCTATTGACATAATGGCAACTATTAAAAAATAATAGATTAACTGCCACACTCAAAGAGGTCAAATAACGTTAATGAGTACTTAACGTCAAAAAATGACAATTCCAAACTAGACGCTCTTTTGCTGGGACTATGGTCTAGATTTGAATGAAAATTCCTCTCGGCCCACCTATCAATATACTGCAATTTATGTGCCCAATAGATGGCAATAGGCTCGCCACCTATTACATGGGACCTATCTTGATTGGCGAAAAGTAGGTGTTAAATCAACTCTGCCTATATATAGGTGTGATTTATGTATATATGTTTGTATTAAAAGTCACAGTCTGCCTACCGGACCCTGGTCCTTATGGTTTGTTGGAAGTTTCGGATGATAGATTTAACCCGAGTGAAATAAAAATTAACACTTCATCTGAGTACCTACTGGTGTTTTTTTTTATTTGTCCATAACGTTAAAATGTGTAAACATATTATTTGTTTATTCACGAATTACATAAACAATGCATTGTCATTCCAATCCACGCATTGTAGTGTTCGAGATTACCGAGAACTGTTATTAGAGTTAAGATAAAGTACGTTTCTTATTGAAATGGGGTTCTTTAATATTAATATGATGAAGAGATTATTAAATCCAATACCAAGGTCAGTAATTAGCACATGATTTTTACTACTTTGAAAATAATATTAATAAAAAATATATTATTAATTCTTTTACCGATAGATATTGCAATTTTTAAAAACGTTCTAATGTTTTAAAATTCTCATAAGAAGGATGTCATTTTTTGAATCGCGAATTCATTTTATTTTAGTTGGATTTAATTTATCAGAGAGATGTGTCTGCTACAAATAAATGTCTTCCTTTATTGATATTCACCTTTAAGACATTAGCGTAAACTGCAAGTTGCAGTTTAAGTGCAACTAAGAATAAAATATTAGACACTGTATTTAACGCATCGTACCTAAAAATAAAATGTATTACATCTCGTTATAAATCAATTTCAACCTTCATGGATGATTACTACTACGAGTATTTATATAAATATGTGTAGACTATACATCTCGAGCTCACGATTTCTAGTATGGAACGATTAATTAACAAAACAAACGGCCTTCATGATCACGAATAGCCTACCGTATAGTTTCCGTAAATGTTCCTTGGCATTTTTCTGACAAATTGTCTAGAATACTAAATGAATTAATACATGTGTACATTTTGTGAAAAAATATGTGAAATTTTCAATCCATATGTAATGTAACCAACAAATGTTAATGATTTAACTATTTCGAATTAATGTAACACAACATATTTAAATAAAAACATCAGTCGAGTACTTATTCGTACGGTAGTACGGTATTTAAGCTGAAAATAAATATTACCAACTTTAAGTACCTATTCTATATTTTTACGAATTTTCAAACGATGCATATGTATATTTCGATTAAATTTAAATAAACTTTGTAAATTTAATCGAAATATACATATGCATCTTGAGGCATATACTATTTCTTAGACAAATAGTCATAATTTCAGAATTACTAATATCCCAAATTTATTATCCCAGTTTAAAAAGAACACATTAAAGAACATTGATCTCTATTCACCTCGCGATTTATATGCAACATGTTAAATATCCAGTAATAAGAAAAATATCCTGTCTTTTTCAGATTAAGAAAAATAAAAAGGAAAATAACAATGCGACAAATAAAAGTGACTGTCGGTGCGGTGGCAGCAACGTCCTGCTTCATAACTCTGTTTCTGTACTACTGGTACCACACTACGCCCTCTGTCAAATACCAGTCGCTGAAATCCCCGAAATCAGCCACTACGCTAAGAAACTACCTAAAACAAGTGAATTTGCCGATGCGGCATGTGCCCCTTAACCAGATATATCCGGATGACTCCAACGATGACGAATCTTTCGAAGTTACAGACTACAGCAGAAAAAGTAAGCCAGGAAAGACCCGTTTTTTGCAAAGGCTTCGTCATTCATAGTACCTACCTTTGTTCTTAGAAACGTTCCAAATGG
This sequence comes from Cataclysta lemnata, assembly GCA_963931975.1. NCBI lineage: Eukaryota > Metazoa > Arthropoda > Insecta > Lepidoptera > Crambidae > Cataclysta > Cataclysta lemnata. The sequence goes on along the minus strand of OZ008344.1, from coordinate 11,706,509 downwards.
TAGTGTTTAGCAGTAAATCAATACAATCTTTTAATAAGTTAAAAAAATATAATAATCTGCTAAAAGAAATCTAATCTAATGTTTCATGTAGAAACAGTTGCTACTCGTATCATGAATGATTGATTACAAATGAGCATTAGTGAAGATGTTATTTGGTAAAAAAAAAATTACAAAGAGAAATAATTCAGAAATAAAATCGCAGTTATTCCTGACGCGCGACTTAGATTTTCTCAATAAAAAACATAATGCAGTACGATATGGTTATTTCCAGGTTACTTTGTTAACACACCTGGTTGCCAAATACCCGTAGCAATGATAAAGTTTGCTAAAAATAAGAAAAGACAACAAACGTGTGGTAAAAGGGCAATATTCCTGAAGAAATTCGAGAAAGGATATGTTCGTGTTTCAGTAAAAGCAAGAGCAATGAAACAATATTCTAGAAGAAGTGCAAATTTCGATTGCTGTTATCGTTTCATTAAGAGATCTTCACATAATGGCCACGAACATACCAATATAGAGTATGTATTCTTAGTTATGTTCGTTCATTACATATATTTTCGAGTTTTCCTCTTACAAGACTACTAACTTTACAGATATACAAGCTGCAAAAAAACACGAGATGGTGATATGTTCGAATTGGAAACTGATTTTGTTAATGTTAAGTGTTTCGAACAGGACTCGCGTAATGTGACACATATAATATACAGCGACGTCTATGTGTTCATTAAAAAGATACCAACGCCAAGCTACCAGATTAGTAAAAGAGAAAAATATAACGTACTAATGATTGGCATGGACTCAATGTCACTATCACGGACTGTTCAAACTATGCCAAGAACAGTAAACTTTTTCAAAGAAAATGGGTGGTTAGGCTATAGGGGATATCATAAGGTTTGTACTTGATTATGTAAGTATTAAAGTTCAGATCATGGCTTTCTATTTAATAATTATACAGACTATTGCAGGTAGCTGATAACACATTCCCGAATCTGATGGCAGCATTGACAGGCAGCAATTTGACAACAATTCCAAAAAGGTGTTCAAAACGAATGGACGAATGCAACAATCTTCTAATTTGGAGCAGATACAAGCAGTCTGGCTACGTGACTGCCTACGGTGAAGATTACCTGCGGCTTCCAGACACATTTAACAAGGAATATGCTTTCAAGAAACCTCCCACTGATCATTATTTAAGAACATTGTACCTGCACGGTGAACATGAGCTGTTCAATAAATCTTTAGTTTGCACTGGCAAAGTTTCTTCAGGGCAACATCTCTTAGATTACGCATTCGATTTTACTAATACTTACAGATACAATTCTTTCTTCGGATTATTTTGGATGAACTCGTTCAGTCACAACGTCAACAGTCATCCTGAGGATTCCGACAAAATGTTTGAGAATTTCTTCAATCAACTAACATACACTGGGATTTTAGAGAATACATTTGTCATATTTTTTAGTGATCATGGCATACGTTTTGGCGATTACCGTGCTCAACCAGCCTCTTACTACGAGGAACGTATGCCTGCCTTATTCACGTGGATCCCTCTTAGGTTTAGGGCCGAACAATCTTTATATTTGAAGGCTGCAATCATAAATCAATTCCGCTTAGTTACTCCTTACGACCTGTACAATACCCTTGTTGATATCAATCGTTTAGCAGAATACAAAAATCATACGGAAGTAGTTGCTGACGCGTGTCCTTCTTGCCACAGTTTGTTTACGATCATTTCTGTCAATCGCACTTGTGCAGATGTTGGTATTCACACTAAATGGTGCAGTTGTCATAGACTATATCCATTAGATAACCGTGACAATGAAGGTATGAAAAGCGTTATTTTCGCAGCAAATCACATAAAACTGATGGCTAATAAAGTGAAGACGGAGAGATGTTGGGGCTGCATGAAGTTCGCACTCAGCAATATTTTTCGAATACATTTCTACTACAGCAAGTCAAATGTATACTATGTTGTGGCATTTTCAATGGTGCCAGGTAACGTGTCATATGAAGCCGTCGTCTCCAAGAAAGACTCGAGACTAGAGCTCGTTGGTGCAGTAAGTGTCATATCGCTGTACAGAGGCTTAGGAAAGTGTGCAAAGCTTCAAAAAGATAGGCTTTTCTGCGTATGCCAAAGGAAAGAGAATTGTTAAGCTCAAAATATATTTTATGAAAACATTCTAAATATTTTGTACATTATGTAAAATACAACATTAAGTAGGTACTTAACTAAAACAATTTAAAAGTAAATATACTTTTGTGAATATTTCAACGAATTAATTGTATAATAGTAATGTTTTTCGAACATTTATTTCTTATACTGGTTATAACTACTTATTATTCTTAGGCGGCATCTAAAATAAGAAAACAGTATGGAGTATTTTACCGAAAAGATAAACTAATAACGAATTGTATGCAATATCTGCCAAATTAATTGTGTTTCAAATTAAGATCTTATAAAATTATTACCAAGATTATTGCTAACGTATTGATTGACTAATTAGTGCAAAAATGTGATGACTTGCATAAATAAACTTCTTATAACTATATTTATTAACAAAACCAATGTTGAATAGAGGTAAGTTTACAGTAAAATAAAAAGACTCTGTGATTAAATATTTATTTGTAAAATATTATTGTTTTATTGAACAATCTGTGTACCTATTCAACATTTATGTTGTATTTTAATAAAAGGATTGATTTTCACTATTATTTATCAACAAAATAAAAAATTCCATGCATAATAAAGATAATGAACATTTTGTAATTTTTGTTAAATGTACCTAATTAGAGCAATGCCTGCAACATGCGTTTGTATTTTAAACATTAGAAAAATAATGCAAAAGAATTTTTTAACCCGGTTGGCCAAGTGGTTTATAATTTATAATACAGCCGTCTGGATTATGGAAGATGCGAGTTCGAATATCTATTACATCAGGACATACATTTTGGAAATATGACCTATATTTCTTTGTGAGCAACCTTCACCTCAGGCTACATAAAAGAAAGATTAATAAACATACACACATACATAAATCACGCCTCTATCCCAGAAGGGGTAGACAGAGGTAAACCAGCACCCACGTTTCGCCGATTATGTTAGGTCCCATGTAAAATAGGTGGCGAGCCTACTGCCATTTATCGGGCACAAAAGTCGCAGTATATTGCTATTGCTAGGTGGTATAAGACGAACGCTGCTGCCCATTCCACATCATTTATCCTTAGTCGCCTTGTACGACACCCACGGGAGAGATTTGGGGTGGTGACAATTGAATTCTACTCTGCCGTCACCACACGGCGTTACACAAGTTTAATAAAACTGTAATAAAATCAAACCGAAACGTAAAAATAACGTAAATTTTAACGTTGCAGTTACACTTTTAGATTACCTATGTCAATTACTATTATAACGAATGTTATGATTAGAACTCCCACGCGAAACATTTCGCGCGAGAGTCCTAATCATAACATCGTAATAGTATAAGCATTGTTCCAAAACATGAAATATCTTGTGGCCATTGATATAAATATTACCGACCTCATCTTACTAAGTAATATGATATCAATGTTGGGCTAGCAGTAGGTACAGTCAAAATTACAAAAGATAATTACTATGTAATGCATGTACTGTTTTTATTAGCATTGCCTTTGTTACTGATGGAATATTTACACCTATTTAATGGCACCTATTAAATAACCCGCACGTTCCGCCATTATTTTAGTCTCGCCACCTAGTAAATAAGTACATGGGTAATGGGTGCCGAGCATATTGCCATCTGTGGGGCACATAAATCGCAGTATATTGCCAGGTGGAAAAGGAGAAATGCTGCCGCCCATTACTCATCCCTGTCTTTACCCTTAGTCGCCTGGTACCTATGACACCACGAGTGACAATTGTAGTACCTATTAAAATAGGCAAATATTATATCTCAATATCATAAATGCGACAACAGTTAATAAAAATGTGATATCAAAATTACATTCACTTCAAAAACGCATATCATCACTTCAATTGGAAAATTGTTGTTATAAGTTGGTATATTCAAAGAATTAAGTATCAAAGAATCTATGGAGGAAAATAAAGTGAAGTATGTTTGCTTAGAACTAAAGTTGCCAAAAACGATGATTGCATGCCGCTTGAGTTTTCTATAATGTACAGATATTCTGCTTTGTAAATCCATCACTAACGTTAGCGTGATTCAACTAGTCAGTGATTTCATTTATGTGAAATGCCAAGGTTACGAATATGTATACAAATACGGTTTCATAAAAGAAAATTGGTAACTTTGCTCGAAAAAGTAAAGGCCGCTAGAATGTCTTAATAATGTCATTATAATGCTCGTTGCCAAGAACAATATAGGTACTTCTTAAAAAAAAAACGTAAAAATAACTGGCGTTTTAGCGGATAAGTGGTACCTACTAAATTACGGTCCCCTAACACACAAAAACAAATCATGATCTGATGCAAAACATTCGATCAGTCAAAAGGCAGGCTACGTCATGGCTGACTCACTGCCGCACTCACCCCCGAATACAGAAACGATCTCAAATTTTGAGCACTGCTTAAAAAGTTTAGTGAACATTAGGTACCTGTTAGAATTTATATGGAAAAACGTCAATTTCGACAAAACTTAAGTGTTAAGCAGGACTCAAATTTTGAGTAGCATTTCTGTATTTGGGGGTCAGAGACGTTAATTAACTTTAATGAGTACTTGCCGTCAAAAAATTTCATTTATATCTAGAGCCAGCAAGAATAGCGACAAGTTTTGAATAGACATTTTTTAATGAAGTACTCACATTATCGTTAATTGACGTCTCTGAGTGCGGCAGTAAGATGATTAGCTGCATCTGCCCCCGTAGCGTGGACAAAATCTGCTCGGGAAAATTTTTTTTTTACCTCTCGCTCTGACTCCCACTAAATCCCGAGACAAAACACTGTCAAGTGGTGGAAACATATACGGTGCTACTACAGAAACGTGTTTATGACGTGTTTTGATTTAGGAAGTGTTTGAATCAGATGGCTACTGTTTGGCACTTCTCACAAACAACGTGTGTAAGAAACAACCAGCCATTGTAACACGTGGGCAATCAATCAGCTTCATACAAACATTTAAGTATTCTATTCGTCGGAATAGGTTAGCCACTTGTCTGGGCCTAGGAATGAGGCCGCTGTTCAGAGTCGTAGCCGGTGAAAGACAAATATCAGAATGTACCGTCTGGGAAACAAATTTTCACGTTTACAATATAAGATTTTGAAACAACTAATTTACCTAAAGAATAATGACTGTTTGGCTTGAATTTTTCTAGATTTTTACTCTACTTTTACTATACTGTAATTTTTTACAGTATAGTACATTATAGTACAGATATTCGAAGATTTTATACTCGCTCTAATTGTATTGACCATATTTGAGGTATGGAGTTCAAAAGAAATATGTAGTCATTTCACGAAGGTAAAATTTCCAATGATATAATTATCGGCGTTTATCAAGCTTTACCTACTCGTATTGAGAAAGTAACCAAAACGTCTATATATCCATATTACCCTGCATAATTTTAATTATTAAATTTTATTTTTTTTGTAAGTTAAATATAGTTTCATTTGCCTGACAATGATATGATAGAGTGCGTTTCATCTTATAGTTCCTATGCCGTGATGGTGGCTGCCTAGTCTATCATTAGCATCAACACGTAAGTCATATTTGCAGGTTTTTTTGTTTTATAGAAAATCTTTGAGAAAATCATGTCCGTTTTGGACATGATTGAAAAGTGATGAAAGATTAATTGTGTTAAAAGCTAAGGTCTTTTGTGAACGTGAAAAACGTAAGAAGGTCCCGCATAATCCATATTAGTGTGTACTAGTTCGGATTGCCGCCATTAAATTGGGTTACCAGTATCAGTTTTATTAAGTGTTTGATAAATAAATAAATAATATTTATTTAAGTTTTTTAACTGTAAATAAATAGTACTATTATCGATTTATCGACTGACAAGAGTGAGGAAATGTCAATATGTTAGATGAACACAATTATTGTTAATCATAGTAAAATATTTTAGTATGATTTAACCTTTTTTACTTAATGTGTCTATCCTTCTTACGTCACAACAATTTATATTTATCTATATAATTTCTATCGTACCAATAATATCATGAACTAACTGTTCTCGCAAATTTTCACGAGTTATGGCATAAGACTTTCATAAAAAAATCTAAAATGTAACTACTGCTTAGTAGCGCTAGTATAAGTAACAAAATAAGATAGATGCATAATTGTTTATGTAGGTAATGAAATAAACTCTCCCTGAATTAAAAGTGAGACAATAAAGTTGACATGGTATCATTTTCATGCAATACTACCACCATGACGGCATAGGAACTATAAGATGAAACGCACTCTAGCTTCATTGGTGTTTTGCTGCAACAATCATTTTTATCTTTTCTATTTCTTATATATTGCCTATATTTTTAAATAATGTATTTAAAGTTGAGGAGCTCACTAGCGCAGTGGCATAGCGCGCTTGGCCTGCGATCTGCCGGTCATAGGATGGGTGACCAAAAATGTATTATCTCGAGTTCCTCCGTGCTTCGGAAGGCACGTTAAGCCGGTGGTCCCGGCTGCATCTGCAGTTGTTAATACTCACCAACCCGTACTAGGCCAGCGTGGTGGGTTATGCCCCAATCTCCCTATATTCTTCTATCCATACGGAAGGCCCGTGCCCCAGCAGTGGGGACATTAAAGGGCTGGTGATGATGATGATGATCCAGAGAAGGCATTATTTCTGTGATATTTGTGTGTTGCTTGCAAAACTCTACTTTTTAAATAATATTACCTATGATCTTAAAGGTACTATCATTTACTGATTTTACTTCAATTACAGACTTTAACAGTCCCGTACCTAAGTATTAGAACTAGTCTCGTTCCTAAGTATCAGAATGTTAATTGCATGCATAAACATTCAAAATTTAAGGAGTACGGAGAAGCGCATCAAGTTACCACATTCTGTTAAATTTTTAGTTTTGTTTATGTGCTACTGTATTGTTTGTTTTTGTGCTATATAAATTATTGAAAAACAAAGAAATATTTATGTATTTTATTACATTAGTATAAATACTAAAGTTTTGGAGATAAATAAATTAAAAAATTAAAAAATAAATTCGAAACAAAACATAAACTTTTCTATGTTTTATAATAGTAATTATAAAAAGTTAGCACATTTCTCATGTTCAATATTCTGAGGTTGAAAGAAATAGGATGCTAAGATTAATTGACTATCGTAATTGTGTGGGATTAGAAGTTCAACGTATCTTAAATATTGTAGTCAGTAACGGCTATTCTTAGGAGGAAACTGTTTTTATAAGACCTTGCAAATTATTTTTTCGTGGGCATGGTAATCATCATATTGTAGCCGGCACCAAATGGTCCACTGCTATCCGACATTTAAGGTCATACAAAAGTGACTCTACTACGAGAGAATAAAGTGTAAAATCGAATTGTAAAGACTTAATTTCGGTAGTTTGTTGTGCGCTAGTGGGTGCCCTCTTGCAGTAGTACCAAGACGATCTTAGCTATCGCTCGTATTGTGGTAGGATTATGCAAATACTTAAACTCTTTTTTGACAATGTGAGATATACGCACCATTTCGCTGTGGCCTAAGTGATAATGTTGATGTTTATAGTGCAATAGGATTTACTGAACTGTCTAAAGTGCCTATATTCAAAGAAGGTAGGTAAGTCGTTTTTGCTAACTTCTTTGTGATGATTTTTTTTTCGAGGTCGAATCTTGGAGGTCCAATGGGTATTAAACCAAAATATGCCCTGGAGTGAAGGTGATGTACTAAGACAAAAAATATTCATAATTTCTTCGCTAATAAAGTAAATGCCCGGTAAGCCCATAGTGGAATTTGGGTGGAAAAAAGTACCTTAAATAGTTAATATTCTTCTAAGTGCTTCGTTTATAGGGAATTAAGGAAACATTTTTTTCTTTCAGCGTCATTAGACCGTAAATGAAATGTTGAAGTCGCTGTCGCTGATAGCAGGCCTCGCATGGATAACACTGTCATTAATGTATTATAATATTTTCGACTTCGTTTCATTAAACTACAAATACGATTATGGAACTTCGATCAGTTTAAATTATATAAAAAGCTATAACGGTAAGTTTTTTTTTTTTTATTATTGAATATATTTCAGAATCTCATAGTAGGTAGGTATATTGTTCTATATTACGGCTTCGTTCGCAAAGTTAGTCTGAAATTACCAACAGTATTATTATTTAAGACCGCTTTCAATGGATCCTTCTTATCTTCTGGTCGGTCTTCTATGCTGGCCTGGGAACGAAAAAATAACGTAGAATAGACCAGCCCCGACTCATCCCATGTGTGTCGTAAAAGTCGACTAAGGCAGATTGCCCGGTGTAGACCAATATTAATGGAACAGGAAGCATACTGCGCCGACCCCGGATAGACTGGATACAGGGCAGGGAGAAGAGAGATTCAATAAATCATTCCATTTTTCTTTTGCCAAGGTCTTAAATTTATCTTTGCTACTAAATTTTGTTTTTGGGGACTCTGTCTGTGGGACGAAGGACCATCGAAAAGTCTGGTGGGTCATTTATTTTTAAGATCTAGGTAGGTAGTCCATGGTACAGAAAGGGACATACAATGTTTTGTTATGGTTGCAACTATTTCCACCTTGTTATCTAATTGGTGTGTGTTTTCCACTTACCTGCATAGCGTTACGGCCAACATGATGTGCTTAAATATTTACGCCATGTTATGTAAGTTGTTGGTTCTAAATTTCCAATGTGTGTTATGTCAAGTCACCATTTCTCCTACTGGCATTAGCATTTGTATTACGTAACGTAACTACTCGAAGTACCTACCTAATATTTTCGTTAAAATCACACCATGGTGCTAATAAACGTTTTTAACGCTGAAATTGTTGTTTTTTTATTGTTGAAACTTCTTTAGATTCTCCTATCTTAAGATTTATCATTGAGTAGGTAACATTCGATAGCGCAGTAACTTAGCGCGCTCGACTGCGGTTGCATAAACTCCGGTAATTGGAAAAATGCAAATCTCGAGTTCCTCTGTGCTTCCGTTGATCCCGGCTGTATATTTCCAATAAACAATTTTTTTATCATATACCTACTTAAAAATATTCGGTACAATTAAATTTTAATATTACTCATTGCTGGAATGCTTGCAATAGACTCGCCACCTATTATAAAGGACCTATATCTTATTTGGCAAAAAGTAGATGTTTAATTAACCTCTGCCTACCCCTTCATCCGGGGATATATATAATATGTAATTTTATTTTAATTTATAGGTAGCTAAAATGTCTTTAGTCATAAGAATATTGTGGTAAGAAAAAGTTCTACAAATTTAGTTCTTTTATGAAAACAGGTTTTTATTCTTATTGAGCTTTTTATATTCACTCCTTCCATCATGTTTTCCATGTTTGCTAATTCAATGTCACTGGAACAGCATGTGGGTAATGGCCCATGTTCCCTATATTATTCCATTCATTATGGAAGGCCATTCGTAATTATGAAACAATGTTAAAAGTAAATGGTTGGATCAGTGACCCTCAAGAATAAAGTCTAATATGTGGCCGACCTGTGAATATCTACACCCGAGTAGTACCTACCAATCTGCACCAGCACTTTTACGGCCCGTTTCATTATAATACCAAAAGTTGAAAATAGACAGTTTAGTTGCTTAGCAACTTCCGTTAATTATCGTAATATAACAAAAAATGCCAGGCAACTAAACTTTAGTATGCTTAGGGCCTGTTTCACAATCGACAAGTAAGTTCTAAGTAGCTTACTTCGCAGATCATTTGACAGTTGTAATATGAAATATATGTCAATTGATCTGCAAAGTAAACTACTTCGAACTTACTTCTCGATTGTGAAACAGGCCCTAACTTTTAATTGTTGATAGAATATATTTCGACCCACAGTGGGATACTATAATAGATATTGTTATCTTATAGCTAATACGACCAGTTTCTATACTCGGTGATTCAACTACCTAATCTTATTTTCAGAATCGGCGGATTTTTTAATCAACACAACAGGATGTTACATACCGAACTATGCAAAGACATTTCAATTCACAGAATCACAGGATTATCATCAATCGTGCGGCCAAAGATATGTTTTCATTGAAAAAATATCTAAAGACTCGATAATGTACATAATAGATTGGAAAAAATTAAAAAAGAAATCTGCTAACTTAAAACGTATAACGTGCTGCTATCAGTATGTAAGCCGTTCAACTGTTATATCTCAGGAAGATTCACATATAACGTAAGTTCTGACTTATGTAGGATGTCTAATAAGTTTGTTAAGTTTATAAACCTTGCACATTAACTGCCGCACTCAGAGACGTCAATTAACTTTAATGAGTATTTAATGTCAAAAATTTTCATTCAAATCTAGACCATAGACCCGGCAAGAATAGCGACTAGTTTTGAATTGTCATTTTTTGACGTTAAGTACTCATTAACGTTATTTGACGTCTCTGAGTGCGGCAGTAAGACATTACTATTGTAGGTACCCACTAATATTTTTTGGTCAGTGGATAAGTAATGCCACTTAACGCGACAATGCTGTAAGCACAGATATATCTTATATTGATATATCTGTAGCTGTAAGCCTTTGGGCACGTGATACCTACGCACCTGTGATGGTGTAGAGGAATTTATCGATGCTTTGTAACATTTACTATCGTAATACCTAATAGGTACCTACTAAATATATAATATTTACATTACACACATACATAACATAATTTTTTTTGCATGGTATATTAGCTCTTAATTTTGTAAAAGAACTGACTGTTAGGTTGGCAACTAAAGAAAAAAAGAAACTTTCAAGAATAGGCAGCAGCGTTCTCTTGTTATTAAGCAGTTTAAGCACCTAACAAATACTGTGATTTACATACGTGATAGATATATAGGCTCGCTCGTTTCCGAAATGGGTTTAAATACACCTATATATACCTAGCTCCTTGTGTGATATATGCGCTTACTCTCACTTTGCCTGACTAATCATACACAAACAAAGCAAAGTAACTTAGTAATATTATACATGGTTTTATAGACCCCCTTTTTTAACCTCCGCCGTGTGGTGACGGCAGAGTAGAATACAATTGTCACCACCCCAAATCTCTCCCGTGGGTGTCGTACAAGGCGACTAAGGATAAATAAATCAGTGATGAGGAATGGGCAGCAGCGTTCCTCTTATATCACCTAGCAATGTACTGCGACATTTGTGCCCGATAAATGGCAATGGGCTCGCCACCTATTACATAGGACATTACATAAATGGCCAAACGTGGGTGCTAGTTCACCTCTGCATACCCTTTAGGGGATATAGGCGTGATTTATGTATGTATGTTTTGTAACCTTCTGGGGTAGATATAAAGACGTGAAGATGTATATTCAAAGCCACGACAAGATAAAAATCATTGTCTAGATATTTTAATAAACATTTTATTGAAACACTTTATCCAAAAAGCATATAATGGGTTACATCTACATGTCCGAAATAACGAGTTAAAAATTATATATAACATATCACATTTCCTGCCACAGATATTCTTCATGCGTGCCATTCAAAAATGGAACCAGGACAAAATTGGAAAAAGAAATTGTGAAGGTCACCTGTGGTGGAGACCCCGTTAAAAAACACAAAGTTGTATACGAAGACTCGTATATAATACTTAAGAAAATTCAAAAGAGAACCCCTGAAAAAAAACGGGACAGCTGGAACGTTCTCATGATAGGAATGGATACAATGTCCCGGGGAAGAGCGATTAGTAGTATGCCGAAGACAGTAAGCTACTTGAAAAGCAACGGTTGGCTAGACTACCGGGGGTACCAAAAGGTGAGAGAGAATTATAAAGTACAAAGATTTTGGGGTTAGAAAAAGAATTTCGAAAAATTATGATAATTTTTCGAAATTCTTTTTCTAACCCCAAAATCTTTGTACTAATTTTTCTAACATTTATATAATGTTAAAATTAAAATCGAATAGAATTATAAAGGTTACGTACCACGTTAGAATATACAAAACTGTCAAATATCTCCAGACGTACAGCTTGGCAAAAAAGAGTTTGGTTAAAATCAGGTTTCTTTTTTTGAAGGACCTAGGCTGCTGGCCGAGAGGCCTTTACAGCATCTACCGGGTTTTTTGGGGAAGTCGAAGACCTTGACCTAAAGCCAAACGTGTCCTTAAGCCTTGCAGTCGAGCACTCCCTGTGAGGGTGCCTTCACGGCAGGCGTCCCCCGTGGGGGGACAGCATCTCCCGAGGGAGATATACTGCCGCGGAGAGCCTCACAGGGCGCCACTTGTTTTGTTTTAGTCAGATAACCGGTAAATTGAAGCTGCTAAATTAAAATACAAATAAATCGCAAAGTTACTGAAAAATTTTAAAGTTGAACTACCAGAGTTCGACAGCAAATTAGTGATAACTAATGCAAATAAAAATAAGTTCCATCTGTCACCGCATCTCTTTTTTGCCAAGCTGTAAACTTACTATTACTTATTATTATAATATGCCGAATTTGGTGACCGCTGAAGAGAATACAATAGATTTCTCCCGCAGGGCAGGTGTCGTACAAGGCGACTAAGGGTCAAAACAACTGCTCAATGAGGAATGGGCAGTATTGTTCCTGTATGGCAACAGGCTCGCCCGCTATTACATGGGACCTAAATAGTTGGGAGAAACGTGGGTGTTAATTCACCTCTGCCTACTCCTTCGGGGTGATCCACATATGTATGTACCATTATAGGTACCTAATATTATACTGTGTTTAATACGTTTACAGGTGGCATTCAACACGTTCCCGAACCTGATGTCCGTCCTAACTGGCAACAAGATGTCTACGGTATCCGCGACTTGCAAACCGACAATGGACGAATGCAAGAACTCCATGATTTGGACAAAATTCAGGGAAGCAGGCTACGTAACAGCGTACGGGGAAGATTTCCTCAGGTTGCCGGACACATTCTCCAGTTACGGATTCAGGGTATCTCCTACCGATCACTACACAAGGCCGTTCTTTCTCACTGGCGAAAGAGAAACCGGCAATATTGTGTGCGCGCACACTGAACCCAGCGCTTACGCTATTCTTGATTACGCATCAGATTTTGCTAATGCCTACAAAGAAGAACAATTCTTCGGCTTGTTTTGGCTAAACTCGTACAGCCATAACAAATTAAACTCCCCCGTGCTATTCGATGAGAAAGTAGTGCAGTTCCTTGAAAACCTTGAACACAGCGGTGTGCATAACAATACTTTCATTATGTTCTTAAGTGACCACGGAATAAGGTATGGCAAGATGCGGTTCGCCATGGAGTCTTATTACGAGGAGCGCCTGCCAATGCTCTACATGTGGGTTCCGCCTAAGTTCAGGCAAACGTATGGGGAAAGGTACTACAACCTTCAGCTGAATCAAGACAGGTTGACATCACATTTGGATTTACACATGACTCTGTGGAACATTTTGAAAATGCATAACCAATCAATTAATATAATCAACTCGGAAGCATGCCCTTTATGTAAGAGTTTATTTGAGAGAGTGCCGACTAATAGGACGTGTGCGGATGCAGGGATCAGCGAAAAGTGGTGCACATGCCACAAATTATTGAACGTGAGCGGCGATGATGAGGGTGCCAAACGCAGCCTACAACTGGCAGTGGCAAACATACAGAGCATAACATCGAATATAACAACTGTAGCGTGTACGATATGTAGATCGTTAAGTTTAAAAACTGTTTTACGGCGTCACGTTTATAGTGATAATAGCAATAAGACGTATTATGTGATAGCTTTTTTAATGGCGCCTGGTGACGTTGGTTTCGAAACCAAAGTGATGAGAGACGGTGATAACTATAATTTAGTAGAAACGACAGAATCCATAACGGAATACAACACTAGAGGCAACTGTGTGATAAAAAAATATGAACGTGCATACTGTGTTTGTGCCAAATTAAAAAAATGTACGTAGGTAGTCAGATAGTAAGGAATACAATAAAACTTTAATTTATAAAATTTTAAGTACATTTATTTAATTATAGAAACTTAATGTCTTGGCATAGCTTACCACTACTATATCTAAAGCACCACAATCCTGTTTCAATATTCTAAAATTGTAGATAGATATGCAATATTTTAATACATAACAAGGTATTCCTGCATATTATATATTTAATATGACATTTCATTTCGTTGAAGTACGTCAGTAGTATTGAAAAGTTGGAGACCATATGAGACATGTGGGCGGCGCGGGACCTCGTGACGTCACTACGTTCTCAAATCACCGGCGAGGCCGGATCCGAGCCTTCGGAGGCACTCGGCTTCTCGCCTTGGCACACCACGGCCGCTAGTTGGAATAATTCAAATTCAAATATCTTTATTTGCTAAATATGGGTTAATATTATAAACAGATGCAGCGTTTAACTATAATAAGCTTCTCCATATTTTACCTCAGCGGTGTGCAAATTTATTGTTTTCTAAACATTTACATAATTTAAAAACTCATTATATCAAACTAATATTGAAATAATACGGAATACAGTGCCTATAAAATATTGTTCATATTTTTATTGTATCCCCCTGGAAACTAACGAGTATTATTTCCAGGATGACGTCCCTAGTATATGTTTTAGTACGCTACTATGATATTACGCTTTATAAATAAGTGTTCTAAGGGCCTGTCTCACAATCGACCGGTAAGTTCTGAATAGCTTTCTTGGCAGTTCAATTTACATATATTTCATATTACAACAGTCCAATGATCTGCCAAGCTGTCCAGAACTTACCCGTAAGGAAGGGCCTGTTTCACAATCGACAAGTAAATTCTAAGTAGCTTACTTCGCAGATCATTTGACAGTTGTAATATGAAATATATATTATGTCAATTGAACTAAAAAATTAAGCTACTTCGAAATCACTTGTCGATAGTGAAACAGGCCCTTAATCAATTAGGGAAGAGCTTGGTAGCGCAGTGGCTTAGCGCGCTTTGGCCTGCGATTGCGTAAACTAAGTAATGTCCGCTAAGGCCGGTCCTTGGATGGGTGAACAAAAATATATTATCTCGAGTTCCTCCGTGCTTCGAAAGACAGACTAAGCTGTTGGCCCCGGCTGCATCTGCAGTCGTTAATGTCCACCAATCCGCACTGGGCCAACGTGATGTCTTATGGCCTATTATTCCATCCATAATGAACGTCTGTGCCTGCCCCAGCATTGACCATAAAAGAGCTGTTAATGATGAATGACGATGATAATTCTAAATTAGTAATGTTATTTTTTTTTAATAGATACACTTCACAGAGGTCTGAATAGAATGGCAATTGTGGCGTTTGTTAGGGCATTTGTTTTTGGTTCTGCCATTTTATACACATAGGTTCCCTTATAATATTCATGAAATAAATTACAAACAAAATTGCACATAGTCATCAAGTCATTAAGACATTCGGTCCCAAAAAAAATCATAATTCCAAGAATCAATATATTTAATTCATTGATTTCATTGCTTATTAGACATTAATTTGTATTTTAAAACTGTTGAAAAATTTGTAAAAAATAGCACCTCACATTACATCTTATTTGTATGTTACATTGAAAATTTAATACTTTTTTTTATTTATTATTTTAAAAGGTCTTTTGTTATTCCATTAAATGCCAGTCCCAGTCCAGAGCTCCAGGATTAAATTTAATATTTAATACTTAATTTAAATCAAAGGTCTATGATTAAAGATACTATTGAATAATAAATAATAATGTTCAAAACATTATACACTGGCATTGTATTTAAATAAGCCACATTAATTATAATTTATATATTTAAATAACTTAATCCAGTAAACAATAAAATAAAATACTGACCAATTTTAAGTAGGTAATTATAGTTCATGCCATTACAATTTTACCTAAATTTGCAGATTCAGCAGTATTTGAATATATTACAAATAAAGAGAGCTGTGAGAGAGCCAAGCAAGCTCCTATGAAGTTTTGTACCTGAAATAAAACAATCACTGTGTATTTCATCAAATAATCAACTTCATACTTGCTAAAAAACCCCTATATAAGCAAATACTTTGATAGGTAGTATAGTAAAAAACAGTGCCCCTTGCTTAGCATTGCTGTTATAAAATTAATAGTTTGTGTATGTAAAATTGATAATGAAACATATGTAAAATACTCTTTTGAAATCCTAAATAGTATTAACAATCACATTCCAACAACTATGATAGCATGTAACAGGGGAGGTTAATGCTGGGTGCATTTTAGGACAAGTGATCCCTTGGGATGAGTTCAAGCAGCCTCATTTGATTAAAGCACCTTACTGTATTCCTATGCTTATACTCAATTCAGTTACCATATTTATAACTCTTAGTTGCCTTACCGTGTGGTGGCGGCAAAGCAGAATACAAATATTCTTGAATGTATTGCTTAGTAAGAAATTGACAGAAAGAAAAGAAGTAATTGAGCAATTAGGGCTACAATCAAAATGGTGATGAGAAAAGTGGCCATGAGTTAAGTAGTTATCTTTACTTACTTGTAAATAAGTATCTTCTATTATAATACCATAAATATACCACAAAGTGGATACAAAAAAAGACATTAGTATCATTGGAAAGGGCAGGCATTCTGTGTTCTTCACTTTTAAAACATAAAGTAACTTGCTCATTGGCGATGCTACAGTCAACAAAGTCAGTGAACAAGCTAATAAACCTGAAATGAAATATTTTTTTATTTTGAGTATTATAATAATAGGACAATAATTTCAGACCTCTTATCTCTGAATTGAAATATTTTAAAAATATTATATATAAATTACAGCCATACTTAGAGACAATTAACATTAATGAGTACCACTTAACAACCACCACTTTACAAAAAAAATATCAATTCAAAACTAGTCACTATTATTGCCGGATGTATGGTCTAGTTTTGATTAACATTATTTTGTATTTAACCTAAAGTTAATTAATGTCTCACAAATCCGGCAGTTAAGACTATAAAATATAATTTGGTTAACAGTTTACTTATTATAGTTTCACCATTCTATATCGGCTTTAATTTTTATTTACCTATTCTTCCTAAGAGTAATTCCTTGTTCTCTTCAGTAGAAAAATATCCAAGGACAAATGTCACAAAACACACCATTATCAAAATTTGATTCAACAAAGTTGACTTTTTAAATGTATAAATATAAAATATGACTGTGTAAAAGGACATCAGTATGACACCTATTACATTGACTAGTATAATTTTTTCATCATGCTTTGTTAATCCATACAGCAGCCACATTCCCGACCTGAAAAGTGAAAATGTTTGAAATTTTTATGACACAATACTAATTACAAATAAATTATTTCTTTAACTTAGTCTTTCATTTAATTTTAGACTGGTAAGGCTGCAAGGTGAATAAGACATTGAAGTTCTTCCTATGAAATTGAGCACAAATAATAAATTATTCTTAGTACTTAATGAATTATACAGAACTATTAAGAATTTTAATAATTTACTAAACTATTCTTTAAATACTTACGAAAGGATACCAAGAACAAATGGCAAAGATGACGCCTCTGCAGTAGTTTTATTATTTATATACTGTTTGCATACTAATCTGGAAAATAAGGCTAAGTAATATTATATCGTCTCTGTAGTTAAATATGTTTACCTAGAATCAAGTAAGTAGATAAAACACGGATTTAACTTTATTTACTCATTTATGATTTTATACATACATACATACATAAATCACACCTATATCCCCGAAGGGGTAGGCAGAGGTAAACTAGCACGATGATTTTATAGTTATCACAATAATAATAACTTACATTCCAGATAAAAATTGCAGTACTGTTGCGAATACAGCGCAATTGCCAATGATATCTTTTGCTGTTGAATGCATTTTTACTTGATATTCACACTAACTTAGGTCTTAGGAAATGCTGCATTATTTATAAGTATAAATATGTTAACAACAGCTATATTTTAACTCATATTTTTATTTAACTCAGCTTCATGCCACCTAAAATACTTTCAAAACAAATCAGTATGTGTACAAAAAAGCTTCAACACCACCAAACACCACTATCGGTCGGTCATTGGCACAGATCACTAAGAGAGACTACGGTCATTGGTCGTGTTACGTAGTATTGTATTCTCTTTGGTGCGTGATGTCGTTGCATGATGATCCGTCACTTCACTTGACTTGACAGTTTGACACTGGCAACCCAGCTGATTGCAATGACATTAACATTTGTTTTAGTTAGTTTTATGAAATAATGAGTGGGTGAAATGTATGAGTGAAATGAATTTTACAATAAAATATGAGTGTCACACATTTTAACGCATCTAGGGAGTGCTTGGCGCGAATTGAATGGTAACAGAGTTCATGATGGTGCTTGATGAAGTAAGCAAAACCACTTTTTACGTGGTTTTCACCACAACATCAAACACCATCACAAGACTTATTTTCAATGATTCTGCATAATTGCACATCAACACGGATGCTTGTGCATCAAAATAACACCACTTTCACTGCACAAAATCCACTCTGAAACAATTTTTGAATTAGTGAAAATAAATCTGACTGACACCACGAAACGCGCCAAACACTCTCTTTTTTTTTGTTTGTCTTAAATTCTTCCTATATTTAGGAAAGGCAAATAGTCTAGCCCATACAGCAATGTCCTTAGTATATATTTTATCTGTAGTCATATCCCCTCGTCTGTCACGCCACCTCATTGAGGTTGATGTCAAAAACCGCACATCTGTCAAGCCGCCTCCAGGAGGTCGATCGCTCCTACATTGTATTAAAGCACAACTCACGTGATTTATTTTATCTATTACTGCTCTAACTTATGCAACGCGTAAAGAAAAGAACAAGGACGGCATATAATGACACATGACAACCAAACGGCGCCATTTTAACTGAATTGAATGAGTCACTAGTTGTACCTACTCGAGCTGCCTTTGTGTTTTCATAGAACTGTCAAAAATTTCAAAAATACATTTCAACATAGAATTAATTACATATTTCCAGTATAGTTGTATTAATGTGTACATACTCTAGATAGCTTGTTTCATAACTATTTCAGAAACACAACATTTATAAATAGCTTTCATACAACATTTTAGAGATATTTTCATTTTAAAAAGACGCGCCGTTTTTGCAAGGGGTGGGGGGGCCGCCAGGTGACGTAAGCGCGCGAAATTCAAAATGGCGGGTATCCCTGGAGGGGATATGAAATAATGAGTGGGTGAAATGTATGAATGAAATGAATTTTACGTTAAAATATGGGTGTCACACATTTAAACGCATCTAAGGAGTGCTTAGAGCGAATTTAATGGTAACAGAGTTCATGATGGTGCTAGATGAAATGGATAAAACCACTTTTTATAGTGATCTTCACCGCAACATCAAACACATCATGAGACTTATTTTCGATGATTCTGCATAATTGCACATCAACACGGATGCTTGTGCATCAAAATAACACCACTTTCACTGTACAAAATATAACAATTTTTTAATTAGTGAAAATAAATCTGACTGACACCACGAAACGCGCCAAACACTCCTCTATTTTTTTTTCTTATTCTCCCTGTAATTTTAGGGAAAGCAAATGGTCTAGCCCACCCAACCATGTCTTTAGTATATTTATTTATTACTAATATAAATGAATGAGGGAGTAAAGTGAACAAATGAAATGAATTTTAAATTCAAATATAGGTGTCTCACATTTTAATGTACAATTGTATCTAGGGAGTGATTCGTATCTTTTTGAATACATTAAAACAACAAATGACAGTATGTGGCTCAAAGATCTTAGTTTCCATGCCAAAAATCCTCAAAAAAATGCTAGCGGAGTGTTTGGCGCGTTTCGTGGTGTCAGTCGGATTTATTTTCGATAATTCAAAAATTGCTTCAGTGGATTTTGTGCAGTGAAAGTGGTGTTATTTTGATGCACAAGCATCCGTGTTGATGTGCAATTATGCAGAATCATCGAAAATAAGTCTCATGATGTGTTTGATGTTGTGGTGAAGATCACTTTAAAAAGTGGTTTTATCCATTTCATCTAGCACCATCATGAACTCTGTTACCATTAAATTCGCTCTAAGCACTCCTTAGATGCGTTTAAATGTGTGACACCCATATTTTAACGTAAAATTCATTTCATTCATTCATTTCACCCACTCATTATTTCATAAGCCTACAGATGAAATATACACTAATGACTTGGCTGTATGGGCTAGACCCATTGCCTTCCCTAAAATATAGGGAGAATTAAAAAAAATGCTAGCGATCTGCTGTCTTTGTCTCTGCTATAAAGAGAAAAAGAGAGAGACAAATGAGATGAGAAGCAATCAAAAATAATCAAAACAATTTTTTTTCTACATGCTACTTTACTTGCTACTTCGCATTTTTGTATTTGTGATTTATTTGTACCGTTCGATTTCGTATCGCGTTCCATTTGTGTTCACAAATTAAATCTTCAATTTTGATATTCTAAAGATTTATATTATTTAATACGTAATGAATCTAGTGTTTTTATTATAATCATGAAAGCTTTCAAACTTATCGTACACCAGTCTACGTTTAGTCGTACGTGATATTTTAATTAAATAAGTGCATCACTGATAGTCCACAGGATTCAATCATTTATTTGTTAAATTTCAGCGGCAGATCTTATAATAGGACTGAAAGATTATCCAGGCTTAAAAGAAAAAGATATTGTTGAAATTTATCATCCAGAAAATGACTATCCACGTTTGTTACTTCAAGTTACGAAGGTGGACGTTCCTGGAAGAGGCAGAGGTAGTTATATTTTATTTTATTTTAATTATGACCTCTTATAAACAATATATGATTATATTAATTATTTGTTCACTTTCCAAAGTAATTTTTCAGATAATATAAGGGTATTTGTTAAAATACTTGCTTTAGAAGTTATAATTTATTAACTATGTTTCGAGGGTAGTCATGGGTTAAATACATACATACATAGATCATGCCTAGAGATGTATTAACACCCACATTTAGCTAATTATGTTAGGTCCTATTAATAGGCGGCAAGCCTATTGTCATCTAACAGGCATGTAAAGTCAGTTATTTGGTGAGAGAAATTATGAGCTGCACATATTTCAGAATATGTACAAGTTCAAGTCCAGCATTAAGTCAAACATTTTTAACCAATTTTTGGTTTAATAAGAAAATAAAAAAATTTAGATATACATTTTTTCAATAAATATTTATTTTTAGATACTATCAGTGTTGAGCAGAGTATTGCCACTACATTTCAACTTCGAACTTTTGCTGATGTCTATGTCAATATTGTTAATGTGGCTGATGTGGCACTGGACTCTGTTGAACTCACTTTTAAAGAGCAATATATGGGGAGATCTGAAATGTGGAGGTTAAAAAATCATCTGGTAAGATTTTATATTTTTTATGTATTTTAGACTGTAGTGTTCAAATCTTTGTACCTAGTTTTCAATGCTGATGTGGGAGCAAGGATTTACATATTGTGCCTTCTTGAGGTGTGAAGATATGAATCATGGCTTGATGTCTGCCCATTATGAATCATAAATGAAATAAAATGAAAACAAGGGAGGAAGATAAAGTGCCTTTGCAGTGTCCAAATTAACATTTACTTACACTTCATGTTATTTAATTATGAAATAATTATAGTTAGTAAAACAAAAAGTTGATCCTGAAATTAGGTGAAACTTTATAAGGAGCGTCCATAACAATTTCTGCTTAAAGCTTAAATAGTTCTATATTTTGATAGGTACTTGGTATTATTTTTAAAGTATTAACATTTTCTTATATGCACTGTTCCTTTATAATTATTTTCAGGTCAGTACTTGTGTATATATTAATAAAAAAATTGAGTACTGCGGAGGTGCTATACGATGCCAGGTGTATGAGATGTGGTCGCAAGGGGATAGAGTCGCCTGTGGTGTTATAACAGAAGATACAAAAATTGTATTCCGATCATCAACGTCTATGGTATATTTGTTTATACAAATGTCCTCAGAAATGTGGGATTTTGATATTCATGGAGATCTTTATTTTGAAAAAGCAGTCAATGGTTTCCTTGCTGACCTATTTGCAAAATGGAAGGTATATAATAAATTTTTTAAACAATGTATACATTTGAGTATCAGTAAAAATTAATAATCAGAATTGAAAAATTAGTTATTGTTATTATTTATTTATACTATTCCAGAAAAATGGTAGCAACCATGAGGTTACTATTGTTCTGTTTTCAAGGACATTTTACAAAGCTAAATCTCTAGAAGAATTTCCACCGCATATGAAGGAATGCTTACAAATGGATTACAGAGGAAGGTTTTATGAAGATTTTTACAGGTTATCTAATTTAAATATTATTTTATTAATAGTTAACTCTGAATATATTTATATTATGCTGATCAGAATACTATTGGCCCTTATACAAAATTTCCTGTGATTGTTGAAAGCAAAATTGACATTTCTTGACAAAACAAACACAATACATTTTTATTTATCTTATAATACAATATAAAAATTAGCAAGACATTGAATGAAATAAAATTATATAATATGCCCCTAAGGTAGATTTATACATATACTTACTTCATCAGCAACCCTTTAATGTCCCCACTGCTGGGGCACGGGCCTTCCCTATGGATGTAAGAATATAGGGAGATTGGGCCATAAACTTCCACGCTGGCCCAGTGCGGGTTGGGTATTAACGACTGCAGATGCAGCCGGGACCACCAGCTTAACGTGCCTTCCGAAGCACGGAGGAACTCGAGATAATTAATTTTTGGTCATCCATCCAATGACCGGCCTAGCGAATATTGCTTTGTTTACGCAATCGCAGGCCAAGCGCGCTATGCCACTGCACTAGCGAGCTCCTATATATATACTTACACTTACCCTATTATGTTATAGAGTGGCAGTCCAAAATGAAAGATACGAAGACTGGTCTAATATTCTTCTACAATTGAGAAGATTGTTTACAGATTATCAAAAGATAGTATTACAATATCACGAAAGACCAAATATGGAAATACCTACAGCTATCAATTCTACAGCAGCTCAGGGGAATTTTTTAGAAGTCCTAAATATGAGTTTAAATGGTAAAATTTGAAAAGAAAGAAAATTGTCCTGTGCTTCTAATTACATACATTGAATAATATCTGTTTCATATATTTTCAGTATTTGAGAAACATTACTTGGACAGATGTTTTGACCGAACTGGTCAACTCAGTGTTGTTATAACACCGGGTGTGGGGGTATTTGAAGTAGACAGAGAATTGACAAACGTAACAAAGCAGAGAATTATTGACAATGGTGTCGGCAGTGATCTAGTCTGTGTTGGAGAACAGCCACTCCACGCAGTACCGCTACTAAAGTTTCACAATAAGGATAACAACCTCAACTCCATAGATGACTACTCCATGCCTCATTGGATCAACTTGTCATTTTACTCCACCAACAAGAAAGTAGCATACTCTAATTTCATTCCCAGAATAAAGCTGCCGCCAAGGAAAAGTCAGGAGCCCCTCAAGAAAATGTATGAAGATGAACATAAAGGGAAACTCTTAAAAGAGGATGAATATATGCACGATTCTATTTTTGACTATGATGCCTATGACGCACAAGTTTTTCAATTACCTCCAGCACACAGCACATGGTTTGTACGATTTAATTAATAAGTAAATTAATATATAATTTATTTATATACAGTATTATTATTTACACTCGTGAATCGTCATATAAATACCTACGTTAAATATTGGAAACAAGAATATTGTGTTGCACTCATAAGGTTTTATTTATTTATTTTGACCATCAGTCCAGGTACTCTAGACGGGACTTATTTAATACATTATTACAACCTTCTAAAAGTGACTAATGTGTGAAAAAGTGATTAAGTTGTGATCGATGTTCATGTTCTAACCTTCCCAAATTAACTATAATAAATATCATCATCGAATTTGCCGCAATAATATATTAATGTCGAAACAGCGACAACAACTTCTATCGAAGGGCCGGAACCGCTTCCTACCTATTTTCAAAAACCCTATTAAATAGGAAACCCTTTCATCGGCTTACCTAACACATAAGCGAATCAATTTATTGCGGTAGGCACTTACGTCACTGAAAACCCCATGATACCCTAAAGCAAAGGGTTAAGATTGTGGCCAAGCTGTTTTAGTTTCTACGCGCCAATCATTAGACTTATTATTGCGCTTCTTACTAACAGCCGGTAGCCGATTGGTTGGATTCGGCTCGGTTCGGCTTCGACAGATCTATCTCTTGTCCACTCGACCGCGAGAAAAAGATATAGGCAATCAATAGGGTAACACATAAATTAATGGTAAGTGGTTAAACCCCATTCAAAGGGCTACCAAAATTATAAAGCCAATAACCCCTTATAATAGGGTTACCCTACCAATAGGCTTAACTTCGAAAAGGGTTTTTTTTCTATAATTTGTTACATAAACAACTTAAAAACTGGACTTTTATAACTTATTTAATATCGCACATCGGGCCATTCTTTTTTTTATAATATTTTCTGACGTCGTCTTCTTTTATACATGGTGTGCATGTGTTATATTATTACAGCGTCCAAAAAGTAACGAGGACTAAGAAAACATCTGTGGCAGGCTTAGAAGGAATGAGCCGACGAAGTCCTCCTGCATTGCACCACAGAAAGATGTCCGATCCTGATATTCATCACAGTTTAGGTGATATACTGACAATCGGAAGTAAGGTTTAACCTGATACACAAGTATTTTAACATTTGTGTCAACATCAGTGAAATCACTCGTCATTTCACATCTTACTTAATTACAAAAGAGACAACTGAATTACTTTCCTGTAAAATTAAGTCTTACTGTCATTAATTTAGAACACAGAATGTTTATTTTTTTTTTTGAGTTGCATCGTTTTATGTTTAATTTATCAACAAAAATTAATATTCCCACCAAAGTAAATTTGGTAATCATTATTTTTAGAGGAGTATTAAGTTGTTTAGATTAGGCTAGTAGGGTGGACAGATGAATGTTTCACAATAATTAGATAACAGTTTAACGATTGCTTAAGCAGCCGGGACCCACGGCTTAACGTGCTATCTGAAACACGGAGGAAGTGAAGATAATAGATATTTTGAATTAATTTGGTTAACCGTCCCGGTGTGCTGTTGAGGGAAGGAGAGAAAGAGGAACACCGCAATAGAGGTGGATGGATTACGTTAAAAAGGACATACATGTGAATGGAGTTAATATAATAATAACATAACATACTGCGCCGACCCCTAAATGAAATGGGATTAGGGCAAGACTACGATCGCAACGAGCGACCTTAATAAACAGTGCTCAAGGCTCACTTTCTCTTATAATTTAATGTATGCCTTATTATATAAATTTTTGTAGCTAAATCCAGCGCCTGTGACACGGGCAGCGATATTACCGATTCGCCTATTTCCACCAATCGACTTTCGCCGAGGAGCTCCATCTCGACCCACAAGCCAGTGATACGTACAGGGCGAGCGCTCATCAACCCTTTCGACCCTTCCCACGTTACGGTCAAGTTGACGAGCAACAGACGGCGGTGGACCCACATCTTTCCCAAGGGTGGGTAAATACATATTATACGTAGATTTGGGTGTAAAAAAATACGTTAAACAGTGTATCAATTTGTCGTGTGAATCAATTTGAGGCATCAATCCTAATAGAACGCGTTTGCGCGTACAAACATTTGAGTCGCGTGTTCGCGTCGTGCGACTGGACACCTATTCGAGTTCAATAGGTTTGATCGCGCAGTCGTACGAGTCAAATTCGCGTGAACCTGCGAAGATTGCGCAATCGCTTTCTATTGGAACGATGCCTGATAGGCATGATGAGTAATTTTAAAAAACTACACCACTTTGTTTTTACGTCTCAACTTTACCCAAAATAAATAAATAAATATTTTTACACTCACACCTATCATCTAGCCCAAAGTAAGTAGCCTAAGCACTTGTGTTATGGATACTAGATAACGGACATATTTTTAATACAATTATGTATATAAATATTGAAAATATATTACATAAACATATACACAACCATGACTCGGAAACAAATATTTGTGGTCATCACAAAGTTTGCCCCTACCAGGATTCGAACCCGGGACCTCTTGGCCAGCCAGCAATCTGAGCATTCGACCAATGCGGCCGTCACAAAATAAATTATATTTTTGTAAAAACTTAAGATTTTGATAGCAAAGACGCGTTTTGAACAATGCAAATTAAAATTCGCTTCGCTAAAACGCCAAAATAGCAATGGCGTCTGTGTGACGTCACGATTTCGCAAAACATGACAGTTTTTATAGTAGTATAGGAGTGATTTTGATTTGCAAATTTCTTGACCATTTGCTAGTATTGTTTTTGTAGTTTCAAGATTATTCCCATTACAGGTCCGACTGGCGTTTTGATTCAGCAACATCATTATCAGGCCCGTCCGGCTGGCGAACCAGCCTCTAGGACGGAGGAGCCTCGCGACAATGGCTCTAAAGATAATAATGGATCCAGCAATAACCATCCCGTTTATCAGGTTGACGGTGAGTGTTCTTAATTAAATTTGTCCTGAGTTCAAGAGGAACTCAAAAGTGCAGTGGCTTTACGCGCTCGCCCTGCGTTTGCGCAAACTAAGCAAAGTTCCCTAAGGCCGGTCATTGGATGGGTGACCAAAAATTTATTATCTCGAGTTTCTCCGTGCTTAGCTTAGCCGTTGGTCCCGGCTGCATCTGCAGTCGTTAACCACCAATCCGCACAAGGCCAGCATTCTGGGTTATGGCTCGATCTCCCTATATTCTTCCATCCATAGGGAATGCCCGTGCCCCAGCAGCGGGGACATTAAAAGGGCTGGTGATGATGATGATGATAGTGCACTAGACAGAACATAGTTTTTTCTTAATCTCAGCAAAATTTACAACTGCGCAATGTATGTATGTGTGACTGAGCAGAAAATTATTTTTACCACCGCTGCTACACTTTCCTTATCACTGTTTTAACCATTTTACATTATCCATGTGTCAAGTCAGTGATGGGAAATGGACAGCAGCGTTCCTCTTATACCACCGAGCAATGTACTGCGACTTTTGTGCCCGATAAATAGCAATAGGCTCGCCACCTATTACATGGGACTTAACATAATTGGCGAAACGTGGGTGCTAGTTCACCTGTGCCTACCCCTTCAGGGATATAGGCGTGATTTATGTATGTATGTGTTTTATAAGTATTACCTATAAATTAAGATATTGACAATGAGTGTGATAATTCTCTTTTCTCGTCAGGAAACGTAATGGGTCGTAAAAGATTGATTAGCACTTCCGGAACGTTAAACGCCTTAGGCGCTACGATGAATGCTCCATCAGCTACGAATAACGCTTCTCTAGCCTTGCTATGGGGAGCTACTGGCGAACAGGAGTGGACTCCAGCCCTTACAACAGGTTGGTATAAGTCTTAACCGACTCGTTTGCGTGTGAAAGTGAAGTGTGTTTTAAGATTGTCCAACAATTGAGCTCAAGTCGGTGTATTTTCAATGCTTTTGGGTATTTGTATTTTTTACAATTAATATTTCTCGCGGTGTGTAGAGCCTAGATGATTTTGGTGTCTATGTTGAACGACAGTCGGGTTGTTTTCTGTTTTCGGGATTCATTGGTTCTGAATACACATTGTGGTTGGTAATAACGCTCAAGATGGACCGAATGACAGATACAATATCATAATAACTAGCATCCACTACCAATACTTACTGCCGCACTCAGAGACGTCAATTAACTTTAATGAGTATTTAATGTCAAAAATTTTCATTCAATTCTAGACCATAGACCCGGCAAGAATAGCGACTAGTTTTGAATTGTCATTTTTTGAGGTTAAGTACTCATTAACGTTATTTGACGTCTCTGAGTGCGACAGTTAGTCCTCATTTCATTCAAGACTAGAAAAGCATTCTAGTAAAAGTAACCATAAAAAAGTAACGCAATTAACTTATCCTGAAGTTGGTTATAGTAATGTGATCATAATGAAAGAAGTCCTCATTTTACTAGCTCTAATAATAAGGGAATTGTTTGGATCTCATTGTTTCGTTGACTGGCGGTGTGTTCATATTTATAATACTCATTGGGCTATTTAAAATATTTTATACAATTATAAATTATTGGGATATTTATTTATTTACCATCTATTCAAATGTTAACTTGATTACTACCTTTTATAATGGTCAGTATTTGCTTTTGTGAACCATTTAAATTTTTCACCGTCACAGTCCTTTTTTACGACATTTTTTATTTTCAACTTCCCCCACTGTTTTAATTAAAATTATTTATTACGAAACAAAACTGACATAGGTATTTCAACCTCCAATCGATAACCAATCTTGTCTTAATTTACGTAAAATATAAAGGCAATTGAACTGAACAAAATAACATTATTTTTGATTTAAAGAATTTTTACTGAAATATATATTTTAGGTACTCAACTTACATGAAATGAATATGTCATTTTATTTTTCCCACAGAATAAAATTATTCCCGGTATTAGTCCTGGGTATAGTTTTATTAATAGAGTTAAATTTTAAATAGCCCCTAACCATCACCCTTATTAAACTTTCATCTCATTTTTAATGTTTCATGGTACTCGTCGTCGATATCGTGTGGGACGCGACCAAAGCGAACAAAGCCATAGGTTTGATATCCCTGATTTGCATCGAGTAGTTGACGCATAGCCTGCGTATAGACTAGGCATCTTCGCGATGTCGCTTCGCTATACAAAACTGTACTAACAACCGTGTTCCAATGTCTCTAAACTGTGACTAATTCGCCAAGTAGGTCCTGTAAAATTTATTTTTATTCCATTATGTGTTTTTAACATTGTATTAAAAAATGTGTTAATATACCAAAGATGTGTTAATATACCCATTTTGAGACGTTAAAAATTATAGATTGATTACAGAATGCTTAGTATAATATTTGACGTATTTTCTAAACAATGTGGCCCATAGAGCATTTACTGGTCTTTTACTGATTTCAACCTTAATCTGAGTGGAATAGCGATACAAATTGCAAAATATCGTTAAGATGTTTAGTCTAAACAAACGCACAGGCTTATTTAAAGTGATTAATTGAAAAGCTATGGGGTTTGTAGTTACACTGATTATTGGAAACGCTTTTTAGATTGTTACCAGAGGTAATATTAATCTACGGGAACAATTTGTTAATTTATTTAGGACGTATATATGTATTTTACTAGGTACAAGTTGAACATTTACTCATGCTTGATGAGATATGATTGATAATCCGCTTTCTGTATCAAGAGCATAATTGTTCCCACCATGCATGGATTCAGCATGAGCTTTTGGCTGAAATAAACTATACAGCTTTGATCAATGTTATCACAAATAGTAGTTTATAGGAACACTTGGAATTTCCTGTATGGAGTTCCATACTTATTATAATGTATCAGCAATATTGTAGTGTCTTGGGTGGCCGAGCGGTCAGGCACCTGCCCGGATAGCAGCGGACGCGGGTTCGATTCTCGCCCAAGATCATAATTTTTCGAAATTCTTTTTCTAACCACCAAAATCTTTGTAGCAATATTGTAATTAAAAAATAAATATAAAATATTGTGTCAACGCAGTAAGCATTTCAATTCATTGCATCTAAAATGTATTGAAATCTGTATAAATGTATAGAGCAGTGAATAAAAATTTGAACATTATACGACTAAAATAAATTCATCTCATGTTAATTCCAATACGCATGAATAATACTAACTATTGTTACACGACTTTAATTTTTGTAACCTTAACACTGAGTTAAAGTGTGACTCGTTTTATATCAACTAAAATATTTATTCTAACTACACCAAATAGGAGTAATTTAAATACTAAATATCCCGTCTCACTTGTAACCACGGAAAAACAAACTTTATAAATTAATTTACATTATCGCGACTTGATATAATCTTGGATATATAAACTTCTCGAAATACCATTATTATATATTATTAAGCAGCATTAAGAGAAATGATAGTTTGTGTATGTTAGATTATAATCTTATTTTGTGTATGTTAGATTTTCCCTGCCCAAATAACTAAATATCCCTCGCTTTTTCGAGAAGAATTATATACTACAATGATAATTGTAAAGTCTATGGAAGTAAAGTTTAGTTTTGACCAACCGTAATGTGTTAATATACAGGTGTGGATTGGAAGTCGTT
Source organism: Cataclysta lemnata (assembly GCA_963931975.1). Lineage (NCBI taxonomy): Eukaryota > Metazoa > Arthropoda > Insecta > Lepidoptera > Crambidae > Cataclysta > Cataclysta lemnata. The sequence continues at coordinate 11,676,217 of OZ008344.1, read as the reverse complement.
GACGATACCGGCATGCCTGCCCATCACAACTGACTACTTCCCAGATAAGCGATCACTACAGAACGACTATCTGGTATCTGACTACAATTTGCTACCTGACGATGTGAATGCGGATTTTGCACAGAACAGAGCTATCTATAAGGAACCACTGACCACTATGGAGGTCTTTAAGGAATTAGTATCCCAAAGATTAGCGCAGGTATGTACCTACTTTATACGTCGGTATCGGTATCTGCCACAGTTGATGAATGAATGTCACATAACTACAGAGTGAAATCGAAATGAATCGACAAACTTTTATGGGGGTTCTAGTGCTATTATATATATGCAGTGTGGTGACGGCAGAGTAGAATATAATTGTCACCACCCCAAGTCTCCCGTGGCTGTCGTACAAGGCGACTAAGGAAAAATCAGCGATGAGGAATGGGCAGCAGCGTTCCTCTTATACCACCTAGCAATAGTACTGCGACTTTTGTGCGACATGGGACTTTTTTTTTTTTTTTTTTTTTGACGGAGTGGAATGCATGCGACATGGGACCTAACATAATTGGCGAAATGTGGGTGCTAGTTCACCTCTGCCTACCCCTTCGGGGATATAGGCGTGATTTATGTATGTATGTATGTATGTCTAGTGGTATTAAACATTATTTTAGTGAGGTTTAAAAACAAATGTAAGTTGATAAAAAAAGTATCAATATTTTCCTTTTCTTTTACTCAAAACTGGTAAATATAGTATATACAGATTAAAAATATAAAACAAAAAAATTAAATATAAAATTTATTTAAGAAAAATATTAAATTAAATTCTTAATATTAAATAAAATTAAATAAATCGTTCGTAATTCGCGGGTTGCTAAGCGGACGGATGCGCGAGGCTCGGTAGTAGAACGCTGTAGGTACAATCACGCACACAGTGAGTCGACTGCAACTAATAAATCTAATAATTGCGTTTTATTACTTAATGTTTCATTACAATTTTAATTGTTACTATAACGATCATTATAGCGGTTAAAAAGTTTCTGTAAAATTTTGTCGACCGATTTCAAATTCACCCTGTAGAAATATGTTATTAGATATAGATATGGATTGATTATGGTTTCTGACAGTGACAGCATCTGATTTGAAGCTTTTAACCAAAACATGTCTAAAAACACTTTTTTCTAATAACGCCGCTAGTTTTCTAAGTTTAAAACGTTCTAATTAATTTTTGAGTTGTGTCACTGTGTATCAACAAATGTGTCAACTTTTGTGTTTAACGAGCTAACTGCTGCACTCAGAGACGTCAAATAACTTAAATGAGTTCTAAATGTCAAAAAAAATCATTTAAATCTAGACCATAGACTCGGTAATAATAGCGACTAGTTTTGAATTGTCATTTTTTGTCATTAAGTACTAATTAACGTAAATTGACGTCTCGGAGTGTGGCAGTAAATGTTGTATATTATAAGTTATAGCAAAATTATAGTATAGGTATAATAAGTTGGTACTTATAAAACTCTTCTATTTCAGGGCTTCCAATTAATTGTGGGGGTTAATGACAATGATGTTATTGAGTCCAATTTCCCATCCACGCCAGCACCGCCTCCCTCGAAAGTAGCGCCACAGACCAACAAACCTATAAACTCTGACTCAACAAAGCGTTACTTGTTGTCGATAGGAAGGATATTTCACAAATTAACGCTCGTTGGTTCAACCATTACTGTGACTAGATATAGACCAAGGTTTGTATTTGATGTTTTGACAGTATTTAGAGATTTACTTAGGCCTACGTTCTGCTTACTTCTGTTTGAGCAGAACTTGTTAATGTTAACGTGTGTTATATATAGTAAAGCTTTAGCTGACTGGTATCTGTCGTGTGATATTGCAAATGCCTTCCCTAAAGATTGATTTTTCTTAAGAGATATCATATGGAAAATTGGTCAAAACCCACCATTTGCCAGCAGGGATAAATGGCTTATAGTGCATCCCGAATCATGAAAGAACTCAGAATGATTGTAAATGGATTTTTGTAATATATCTAGATACACACCGCAGCCAATCATATCACTGATAATTACAAATTCCTCTAACATGATTGGTCGAGAAAACTGGCGGCATTTCACTTATCTCATATACACTATAGGTGCTGTTGTATGAAAATAAATTATCTATAACTATTTAACCTATATATTTCATTATGTTCCAGGCACCCATACCCACCATTCAACATCCACTATAGATATCGTTTCCATGCACCCAATCACGACACATACGAAGTGTCCTGGGTGTCATTCACTACGGAAAAATTGGAGACATACAACTGGAACTACATGGACCATTATATTTGCACTAGAGGGGACACAGATTTCTCTTTGGTTGAGGTGAGTTTATTGTAACTGACATTTTTATATGACTATAGATTATATTGTATTCTGCTCTACCGTCACCAATGACTATTACATGGAACCTAACATAATTAGCGAAACGTGGGTGTTAATTCGAGTCAGCCCGCCTCTTCGGGGATATGGGCGTGATTTATGTATGTATGTATAGATTATATTGACACACGGCACTGCGACATTACGTTGTTCCGGCAATTTAAATGCTGTATTTTTATTATAAATAAAATTATTGAATCTTATTATTTCAAGTTATGATTATCTTATAATCTCTTTCTTGAGTAGGCATTGAAATACTGGAGGTTCCGTACCTTACTGCTTCCATTAAACAACCCAGCCACAAAACAAATTCTCGAAGATGAGACCACCCATTGCGACATCTATCCGACACCGACACGTCAAGATCTCGACCAGCTCACTGAAGGGTTCCTAAAAATGACGGAACTCTACTTCAACAAAGTCAAACGACCGAACAAACAACGGGTAAGTATACAAACTGATGCATACATTTATATACGATACATTTTTAATTATATAATACACTGTGTACACTACTTGTTTTTTTGTTAAGAATATATTATTCGGTTTTGTACAGACCTTTCAAAGGACTCTAAAATCTAATTCGTTGTAAAAGAGCTGAGATTTCTTAATTTTAATAACCACGTATCGGAGGAAAAAAACCGGCTCCATATCCGCCTCAGGATTATTGGGTCTCTTTATAAGTTGTTGAGTACATTTAGGGTTAGGTTTATGTGTAATCCATTACCTGCAGATGTTGTAGAATAGTAATGCTTGCAGTGTAAATACTGTTGCTTGTTGTGGTAAAATGTGGTGTACAAAATAAAATTGTCGACTATAGATTTTTAATACTATTGAATTCATTATTTCATTTAGATTTTAGATTATCAGTTGTATCTAACTTATTTTGAAATACTCATTTTTGGTAATTTAACATAACGGTCTGTAAAGTAGATTTTTTTCATTTATTTGTGTATTTCACATTATACTTGTTCTTGATAGGTCTGATTACAAAAATTATCATATATATTTTATATCACACAAACAACTCGTACAGGCAAAGTTAAATCAGGGCTTGATATACATATTTGCAGATTTCACCATGTCATTTTGTACCTTACGTTATGTTCAGTTAGGTATGAAATTATTTGAAGAAGTGTGAAACTTTTGTATACCCTGTTCTGAGGGGTTACTCTGCAAGCTGTTAACTATCGTAAACAAATGCTTGTCTCTCTCCCTAATTTAGCGTTATAGTCAGGTGTGAGAGACATGGCTAGACTAAAACCATAGCATTCGGCCTGTAGAGTAACCCCTCTTTTTCTGTACATAGTTATAAGGTAAAGCATGTATTTACTTGCACTATGTATATATGTATGTGACATGTAGATAATTCAAGCACTGCATGGTCTTCCTTGGCACCACTTAATATTAAAATTATTGTCTGCCTGACTGAACTCACAATAAATTAAACTCAAACATGAAATTAGGAACGTTAATATCAAAGTTAAACCTCAGATTTGCATGCTTACAAATACATATTATGAATATTATATTCATTCTTACAGATAGGTATATGTTTGCAATAAGTGAGTGATGTAAATGTGATTTTGATGTCCAACTGAATGTTTTATTTACTTTTCTGTTGCACACAAAGCTGTCTATGTAATTTCCTGTTTGAGCCCCGAAGCATGATATTAACTCTATTAAACTTTATTAATTTAAATACTTACCGAAATAATCGTAGTAACTAGGCACGTAACACCATAGAGATATCTTCGCTCTTTGGTCCGAAGTGTAAGTGAAATGGCCTAGCACTTTCCGGTCATCAGTTTGCTTAATTGAGACTGGCTGTTAGTGATAAGGCGACATTTAAGGTTCTAAAGTGATGAGGTTGTTATATAGATTTTTTTAAGTTTATTATTAAATGAAATTGCAAACATTTCACAGAAGAACACAATATAATACTAATTTATTTACTGGTAGGCACCAATGTTTGTATTAATTATGATGATATAGTTAGAAGGTTCCCTGAAACAAGTTTGGCTACCGCAAGGTATATAATATTGGGTTCGTGTGGTTTTTATAAAAAACTTATGCCCAGGCAGAGTTTTTTAATCCGCCTTGATTATAGTAGCCATTGTATCAATTATTTTGATGGTTCCCTAGGTCTCTCCCACGGTGGCACACCTAAGGCCTTTAGAGGCACCGTAGGACCTACGCTCCAGGCTCCAAAGCACGTTTACGAGGTTCCTTTGGCAGCGGGATGCCAGTTAGCCCCCTAATTATGTCCCTAACACCACTTGATACGATAGTTTTTGTTAGTTGTCTCTTAAAATAATTATTCAACCCTGATAAATTACTGCCAAAGTCGTTTAAAAAGTAATATGGCAATTCTAAACGATTTCAACGTATTCCATTAAAATCCTCAAGGAAACGCTGAAAGGTAAGGTGTTTGGACCCCACAAACACTTTACCTTGTGTAAAAACCCAATTTTACACTTTAAACATCCTAGATACACTCTAGATCCACCAAGAAGTGCCAACAGGGGAATCCTTTAAACGTTCACTTTCCTTAGCACACACAGTTCCAAGGTTTTAGGGAGTTCCGTGGAGATTATAGTCTAGTCAGTGTCTAGTGACTGGCTCCATAGATAAGTTGTTGGGTGTTGTAAGGATTGTGGTGCGGTTGTTAAATGTGCCTGCTGCAGATGGCGGGCGCAGTGGGCGGCGCGGTGGACTCTGCGCTCACGCGGCGACGCCACTCCACCTCCATGCTGACTAGGAGCGCCCAGGTACCAAATCCGTCACACTGAATAATGACTCTTGCGGCGAGTTCCCTGCAATACCTTAGGCTACGTAGGCTTACGCGCGTAATTCCGTTATGCAAAGTAATACGCTCTTAAAGTCTCATTTGCGATGTAGGTAGATGTACCTATCGCGGTTGTTTTGCGGTTTCAGTTTGGATGTGCCTTGTTTAATGGAGAGTTTGTGACTCTTTTGTGACTGTGTATTTTGGGTGTGAGAGGAGCTCGGTAGCGCTGTGGCTTAGCGTTCGGCCTTCGATTGCGTAAGCTGTTTGCTAAGGCCGGTCACTGGATGTGTGACGAAAAATATAATAGCTCGAGTTCCTACGTGCTTCAGAAGCCACGCTAAGCCGTTGGTCCCTGTAGTCGTTAATACCCACCAGTCCGCACTTAGGGCCTGTTTCACAATCGACAAGTAAGTTCTAAGTAGCTTACTTCGCAGATCATTTGACAGTTGTAATATAAAATATATGTCAGCCAGCGTGTTGGGTTATGGCCCATTCTCGCTATATTATTGGATCGCTTCCATAGGAAAGGCCTGTGCCCAACTAGTGGGGACATTAAGGGGCTAGTGATGACGATTTTGGGGAAACATACTTTATTTGGGGCAATACTGCAAGTTTATAGGATAGTAGATTTCGAGGAAGTGGTGGTTTCATTGCTCATTTAGGGAAGTAGTTACATGGTTAACGGTTTTCATTGTATAGAGCTGGCTAGGTAAACGTTGTTAAAGATATTAACATTTACTTGAAACCGTGATATTTCAAATTTTTAAGCATTTTGGGAAATTGGGAATTAAGTACAAAGATTTTGGTGGTTAGAAAAAGAATTTCGAAAAATTACGATCTTGAGGCGGGAATCGTAATTTTTCGAAATTCTTTTTCTAACCACCAAAATCTTTGTACTAATTTTTCTAACATTTATATAATGTTAAAATTAAAATCGAATGGGAATTAAGTGTCATTTATGTCAATGGCTGTGTGCAGTCAAATGTTTTCCTTTAACATATTGCACGTAGCTCCTGGCCGAACGTAGACCTGACATCGCATTTAGAAGACATAAATACCAGAAAGGTGTTTGTTTTACTAACATGGATATAAGTGTTATGTCTACGTAGTTATTATTTAGTGTTGTTCCTATAATCGATTCCTGATTCCTAGTTCTCTCCCAACCAACACTTTTCATTTTATATTATCGACCAAATGAGACAGACCACAAAAACTTTCTCTGTGATCTTATTTATTCCCTAGAAGCACAAACAAATGGAGTTACTTTAGGAATTTATTAGTAAGTATGTCGGTGTCTGTGAAATGATTCGAGCTGAACCTTATTACCCTGTAAATACAGTTCAATATCCGCGGACCTAAATTGATCTGTCTGCTCGTTTGCTCGCGAGTCGCGACAATTCGGAGTAAGATGTTAAATTATTGTTTCCTTATTATTCTTTGGCAAAATTTAACGCACATTTTATTTTCTACACTAAACTGAAAACTGCAAATATTAGTTAGATATTAACAAGGTATGGTGTGGCATTTTAATATAAAATTTTCCTAATCCTCTCGGTCTAAGAGTACCTAACCTACAGCCACACTACTAATGTACTAAGTAGTAGACAATAGTAATTTTATAAATAACAGTGCATATTTTTTCTCTATGGTGATCAGGCTCTTCTTTCCACGGATAATGCTAAGAAAACATTGAGCAACTGCCACCATTTTATGGGGAATTAAAACAACACTTGTTTTATATTTATTTAGCGTTGTGTAGATAATACGAATTAATAAGTAGTAACTCCGATAAAGATAGCTTACACTCCTCCTCTATGACATCACTTCTAGTGTATATACTACAAATAGTATAAGCACATCTTTTATTCCTTTATAGTTAGAGAAATGTAACAGTATATACCTAATGATATTTGTATAAAGGTATATTTATATAATAACATTCGAGTAAAAAAAAAAAAGTAGAAGAAACAAAATCATATACTATACCTATCACAAATCAATAGACAAAACGACATACTAGTCTAATGCGTACATATTGCACTGCTTATTATAAAATTATGCGATATATTGCACGGAATGCTCTTGCAATAATGTGACATATTGTTTGCTGGCTTATTTTGTTTAGTTTTAATTGTAACTTATTTATAAGCACTCCTCTGAGACACTGACCATTTGTTGTTACAGTAACAATAAACGAAACCATTGGAAACATTATTAATGATTTTGTTTCCAAGGTAGGTAACTGGAGTGTTATAATGCAACACCAAAACAGTCGGTATTTCAGATCAATAACAGGTAAATTGGTCCAAGACAACCTATGTTTCACTAACACTAGGGATTCCTTGGAAAGTTGGACAAATAAATAAAAATAATATTTTTAATTTTTTAATTATATTTTTAAATATTATAATAAAAATTATATTTTTATTTACTAAGTAGTTACTAAGTAAAGCTAATCCTCAGACGATTTTAAACTTTACATCGTAAGTAGTCTAAAGTTTAAAATCTATTCAGGAATATAAACGATTTTGCTGCAATCAAAATTCTATCATCAACGTTCGTGGAAAAAAGTAATATACACCTAGTTCAGGTTGTTGTGAACTAAAAGGACTCTAGTTTGTAAAATATAGGGTGATTATGTGACAGCTGTCATGTTCATACACTTTTGTGTCTGTCCTTTTCGTCACTTTAGCAATTTTACATAATTTTGTTGGTAGCTGTCATAGGAATCATCCTATATTTTACAATCGGTAGTCCTGTAATTTATTCCGTGGTAAAAGGCTTGTTGTGTGATGTATCAGGCGGGCGTGTCGAGCTCTCCGTTCCGGGAGCGCATTGGCAGCACCCGGCTGCCGGACCGACCGCGTCTCCGGGCCGAGGCCATGTCAGTATCTACATGTCACTGTCAATTTATAAAGACTATATAATAAAGTCAAAATATCAAAGGTACTCTGTTTGACCGAGGACTTTTGAAATTGAAAATGATAACGCTTATTCTGCTCTCATAAGCCAAAAAGCTTTATCGACAAAAGAAACTTTGGAGAAATCCAATAAAATGTCGTTTTAAATTCATTCAATACCTCAAAATGGGAATTTCAGTACATATGAGCATGGATTGATTGTCATCCCAATCACTCGCACAGTTCGTGGATCTCTCGAAATGATCCTAGCTTCGCCTTAGCCTCGATCACTTTTCTAGACATTAATTAGTTTTTATAAATTGACAACTGTACAGTATGTATGCATTCAAAAAACAAACAAAATATATTTAAATTCTTTGATTTTCTTTAACATTTTATGTGCTATTATAATATTCCTTTGAATGCATGCAATTTGTATTCAAATTCGAACGATAACCACACCTAGTTTGGTAATATGGAGCATGCTGTTCGTTTGGTTGTGTTTGAAATGTGTATGCTTGTATTAATTTTCATTTATTTTTTATAAACCCTAAAATATTAACCCCTTTTTAATGTTTTAATATATTTATCAACCTTTTTACAATTGGACAATGTTTATAAGTTACGTCGGTGTCTTCGATGTACCTGCGCAGAAGTATTCTCAATAAAAGGCGCGAAATAAGAAATTGGTTGATGCTTGCGCGCTATTCCATATGCCCTAGAACTGTGAGCGAAATGGCATCAATATTTTTTAATTGATTTAAAATCGTGATACTAGCAATAAAGTCTATTATATATTCAGTTTATTCAGTTTGTTGTAATTCTTGTCTTCTGCGTATACTCATAATGCCGATGCAATTTGTAAATGTTATCGACTTGTGCCTTATACGCTTTATAAACGTGTTACAAAAATACCCAAAAAAACTTAGCAATTATATACAAAGCCAGAAATAATGTGAACCCTACTAAATTATCAAGCCAGTTAATCTGAATTGGCGTCTATTATAACAGAAGGGTAGTACATATTTCTACTTTGATTTTGTTTTCTAGGATTCTTGATTGTCGCTCCGGAAGAACGACACTGTTGAAATACATTTTCGACATTTTTGTTTGCTCTTGAGTTTAACTAAAATAGGGTTGTGCTTCAAGAACAATTATTTAATTTCTTTATTTTTCCGATATTTTTGGTGCACGTTGTATTATATATTATAGTAACTCCACAACTTTGAAGAAAACTTATATCTATTCTCTTTTCCAGATCTTCCTTTCACTCCTTGTTTATTGATAATCTCCTATTTCGCTGTTGTTTGTTAACGCAGAATGCTTGTCTAAGCCTGCTCGAGCGTTTGCTTGTCATTCTTATTCTTTTATCATTTCATTGCAGCAAGTTTCTCCTACTAAGTCACTAAACCATAGTTTCTCTTACAAGTAAGTACCTCTGATTACCACCGTCATCATTATTGTAGATGTCTTTAAAAAGCTATTTATTTTTATACTCGTGTATTTACTTGCACTTACTACTTACTTCAGAGCATTATACTAGGTAGGTATATGATTTGTATACAGATGTAGTGGTACTAAGCTTTGTTTGATTTTCGAACTACATACCTCCTTACTACCGTTTGACTACATTACATAGATAAAGTTACCTACTTGCTGTTAAATGCATTTGAATGAAACACGATATTTCATACCAATTTTGAAGTCACTTTTTATGAAACTAATGATGTGTTATGCAAATTACATGTCAAAGCTATCAGAATAAGATATTTCCAAAATAGCGTATTAAATCTAAATGAGTGCCATTGTTTATTTACCATTATTATGTGCAATAAAATCGTTTTAATTGAAAACGTAGACACAATAGGTATAGGTAACTGATGACAATGTTAACTGATTAGGTAGTAAACGATTCTTGCTTGTGAATATGAATGTGAAAATAATTGAAGAATACTGTTTTTATTAGGAATTGACACTTATTACTTATATACTTTTAGACCCTACTTTTGGAAAATTACATCGCGGTTACTTATATCTTCAATATTTAATTAGCTTACTGCCGCACTCATAGAGGTCAAATAACTTTAATGAGTACTTAGTGTCAAAAAATGACATTGAAATCTAGACCATAGACCCAGCACGAATAGCGACCAGTTTTGAATTGTCACTTATTATCGTTAATTGCCGTCTCAGAGTGCGGCAGTTAATGTAATAATCATAAAATATAATTAATGACTGTGTGATCTTCCTTCTTGTTACCAATAGTTATTGAGCTCTACCCGGTGAACATGCGTTTTTATAAATAAATTTATCATTTATTTAATTTTCATAAAAGCTTTACAAGAAACATATTATATTTTAACAATTATTCAATTACATTATGCCCGTGTTAGTTGTCAGTGTAGGTAGGTAGTATTCTAAGATAGAGGTAGTTTTTAAATAAAAATGCTTTTAGTAAAGTCCCGGTACATTATATGTACCTTCTTATTATATAAGCTTGGTAGCTGCTACACGCACCGCTTGCTTTTGATAGTTTATATACTACCCAACTTTGCACATTGGGTGATGATATTATTTGTGTTTTTAAATATTTCAAAGTACCTTTAACCATTTCAGGGCTGTAGCGAAGACAGTGCTTCTAGAGAGAACACAATCACAAACCGGGGAGTGTGAAGATACCTATGATGAGGGGTATGTATTTAATGAAAAGGCAAATTCTTTTTATTATAAGTCAGTGTTGAAACGACAAACAAAAAGTATACGTAAAATATCAATAGTATTTCAAAATAGGCGATTTACTTTATTTATACGATGAAGCACAACAAAGTTATTAAAGACCTCTGTAATTGTTATTCGCCACAATACCCAAAGAGGGTTGGTGTCCGGCTGCCTAGCCAGCTTTAAAACCCAAGCCATAACTATGAGTACTATGTATTGGAATGTTGTCATCCGGGTCACTATCTTCTTTCATCGATCTCTCGACATGGTCCTTTCCGTCTCTTTTCTATATATCCATTCACCACTAGCACCTTTCCGGTGTGATACATTTTTCCCCGAATACAGAAACGCTAATCAAATTTGGGGCACGTCTTAAAAAGTTAAGTGGACATTACCTGTCAGAATTTGTATGGAAAAACGTCAAGTTTGACAACATTTAAATGTTAAGCAAGACTCAAACTTTGATTAGCGTTTCTGTATTCGGGGGCATATGACTCAAAAGGGAGTGTGTCGCTTGATGACGGCTGTCTAAAAGATTTATTAGAACAGAAATATACTGTACTATACCGACCCCAGATGAACAGGGTAGGAAGAAGATTTACCACAGGGCCCATTCGGACAAACCACATTTTGTAATATCTTCAATACTTACCACCTATTTGATATAGCTAAATAGGCATGATGACTAATTTTGAAAAACTACACCATGTTTTTCTTACCTATCTACTTTACCCAAAATAAATTATATTTTTGTAAAAACATTCGATTTTGATAGAAAAAAAACATGTTTTGAATAATGCAATTTAAAATTTCCGCCAAAATGGAATGGTGTCTGTATGACGTCACTATTCCGTAAAAAGGCCAGTTTCTATACTAAACTAGTGAATTTGATTGGCAAATAAAATGTCAAAATGGAGATAACTAAATAATGACGTCACGCGCCGTTTAAGCGAATATGGCAGATTGCTAAGTTTTGTATTTTTATTTTTATAAAATAAATATCAATCACAAGTATAATCTGATAACAAGTGACTAATAACGAATCTCCATAACCTAAATTATATCAGTGATTTTTTGTTAGTGTCATCATCCCTATTGGAAATTGTCTATTAATTATAGCTGACAAGAGCCTCGCCCCCTATTGCATGGACCTAACATAATTGAGGAAATCTGGGTATTAAAACACCTACTCTTCCCTACCCTTCGGGGATAACACGGCGTGGTGTATGTATGCATCATATGTGTACTTATTTTATTTCAGTGTGATCGAGCCAAAACTAAAGGCAAACTCGCCACTCGCAGAGACCACAGAGCGCATGCGTCACCCTACGTTGGGAGTGGGCTTTCTGCAACAGACTGTCAGTCTACCTTCACACACATTCGTCTCGATATACGCCATTCATTGGCTACAAGCGAACATGGAAGGAGTCACCTATGAAAGAGCCGTTACCATTATGGAGGTAAGAATATTATAATTTCATTGTTCTTAAATACTTTGTGTGGTTTTTTAGGGCCTGTTTCACAAGCGACAAGTAAGTTCTGAGTAGCTTACTTGGCAGTTTAATGTACATATATTTCATATTACAACTCTCAAATGATCGTGAAACAGGAGTTCAATGTGATGTATGTATGCATTAATGTCAAACTGAGCGGATTGCAAGCGAATTCGTTTTTATGAAATAAGTCGCAAAAACAACTACTCAAAGCCGTATTTTTTAAAGTTTTGCTTTACCATGTACCAATATTTATTTTCAGTCTTTACTTGAAATAGTTACGGTACGCCAGAAAAAATCAATCACCAATTATGTACTTGACTTTTAATTCTACCAATTGTATATTCAGGCTCTCCATTCAACTGCCACATGCATTGTCTTGATCACTTCTTGTTTGTTGTATTATTATATTCGTTAAAAGTAAACAGTGAAGCCTTCATGACATTAATGTTATTTATAAACCTATAATAGTAACAGAATTTATGGACAAATTTTTGTTTTTAGAAATTGCTTCAAGAGAAAATGATTTGTCACGCTTCGGGAGACACAATGAAGCGCTTCGTAGTCGGATATTACATGTACCATATCTTGCCTCTGAAAAAAGACAAAGGTAATTGAATTAAAATATGTGATTGACTTGCTCTAAAATATAATAAATATACTATATAACTTATAGCATCGTTATAGTTGCCTATCAATACATACAATAACTGGAGGAAGTTAATACAATGAAAGATTAGAAAAAGGAAGTTTGCTGTGTGTAGTGACGGCAGAGTAGAATACAATTGTCACCACCCCAAATCTCTCCCGTGGGTGTCATACAAGGCGACTAAGGATAAATCAGTGATGAGCAATGGGTGCAGCGTTTCTCGTATACCACCTAGCAATGTACCTACTGCGACTTTTGTGCCCAATAAATGGCAATAGGCTCGCCACCTATTACATAGGACCTAACATAATTGGCAAAACGCGGGTGCTAGTTCACCACTGCCCACCCCTTCGGGGATATAGGCGTGATTTATGTATGTATGTAAAAATTTGGCCTAATAATATTTAAATTTGTGTTCATTATTGTTAATTTCTTTTTTGCCAAATAAACTTTATTTCATTTCATTTCATAAAAAGGAAGTTAAGCTAAATAGTCACAATATAAGAATCCCATTTCTCCCAAGTAACTCTTAATTATTAAAAATTCCTAAATACTCGACTTTAACGCAGAAATCACAACTATCAGCGTTGGATGCGCCGTGACTCAGGATACAGCCTAACTTTGTTTATAGGTATTTTACATACCGACTATTATTATCTCGTCTTTTCCATAGAGCAAAAAAATTAGGATTATTTATACTCGCTCGGTATCCGCCAAGAGCCTGGGACGGTTCCAATTCTAGCCGGGCAGGATATGACCATCGAAACACGATATGATATAGCCATTTATCGCTTTGAACTGTCAAAAAACAATGAATTTTTGACAGTTCTAAGCGATAAATGGCTTTAGCTACCCGGGCTGCTAGGGGCCGAATGTGTGTGTGATGACTAGAGTCGAATAACTCAAGTACTATCTTTGGACTAGCTAGATGATAGGTGTGTGTCACAAATATTACTATTATAAATAAACTATTTCAGACATAACGGACTACGTGAAGCCTCTCGGCGATCTGCAAAGTTTCGAGAACGAATGGATGGAAGTGGAGGTGTTGGGACCTAGGTCCCCGATTGTCACCTCGGAAGTAGCGAGCGGTGCTATCGACATATGTGGCACCAGTCCGCTGAGTGAGCACGTCAACGTACCGGCCTTCTTGTGCGATAACATTGATCTGATCTACATGCAGGCTAACAGCGACAGTGATTGTGAGTAATTAATGCTAAAACTCTCCTCTTTAGGTACGATACCAGATATTTGGGTCCTGATTGTGTATCGCTGAAAAGATTAACAGCTAGTGACTCATCGTGAGTTTTTAATGCTTGTATTTTCTTTAGATACCCACCCCCCGCTTCCGGATATTTGGGTCTTAATTGTGTATCGCTGAATACATTAACAGCTAGTTGCAATGCAAAATGTAATTTTAACTCATGTGAAAATTACATTTTGCATACTTACAGCTTTTTTATGCGTCGCCCGCTACGCGTACGGAAAATCCCACTTCCTGATCAGAGGGTGACAAATAATAAAATCTTACCTCGGGCGATAAAAAAGAAAGCCTCGTATATTTCTCGTTAAATACTTGCGTCAAAGACATTCTTTGTTTTATCGCCCTCGGTATATAATCTGCTATTATTTCCCTTATTTCCAATATTTTCCAGTGCCGCTGTACAAGAACCTCACACTTAGATAGATGTATTGTTTTATCGCCCTTGGTATATAATCTACTATTATTTCCCTTATTTCCAATATTTTCCAGTGCCGCTGTACAAGAACCACACACTTGGATAGATATATTGTTTTATCGCCCTTGGTATATAATCTACTATTATTTCCCTTATTTCCCAGTGCCGCTGTACAAGAACACACACCTGGATATAGACGTGAGCAACAAGAGCGACCGGATCGAGTGGGGGCACGCACGCTACCAGGCGACCTTCAGGCCTGACCAGGCGTACGAAATGTGCATACAGTGGGCCGTAGCTAGCGGGAACATCGTCTCAGAACTGGTAGGCACATACATACATAAATCACGCCTATATCCCCGAAGGGGTAGGCAGAGGTGAACTAGCACCCACGTTTCGCCAATTATGTTAGGTCCTATGTAATAGGTGGCGAGCCTATTGCCATTTATCGGGCACAAAAGTCGCAGTACATATGGTATGGCACATATTTCAATTATTCTATGGCTGCTGCTGACTATACCCCATTCACTTGGGCTTGAGACAAATGTTAACATTCTTGATATGTCTCTTTATCTACGAAATGATCTTAAAAACAAGAAACGTGTATTCTTAAATACATCATCAATTATTGACAAATAAAACTGTTAGCTGCTTTGAAATATTGGTGTTACACATATTTATTTTTGTATTTTATATTAAAAGAATGTGTCTTTTTGATTCAAGATCAAGATTGTTTAAAATATGTCTAAAGCCCAAGTGAATGTACCCCATTGAGGTATAAAGATCAACGGTCATAAAAGCCACCCGACCCGCACCGCCTCGTCGCTCGGCGACCAGTCTTTGTCGGCATATATGATCAACCAGTGGATGTCACTATACCTGGAGTCACTAAGATCATACATTACCTAATAGTAGATTATATACCAAGGGCGATAAAACAGAGAATGGCCCAGATCGCAAGTATTTGAGCCGAAGGCGAGGGCGTTTAAAATACGATCTGACGCTTCTTTTTTACTTCAGGAGGTAAGATCATAGTTTTATGTCACCCACTGACCATGAAGTGGGATTTTTCGTGGGCGAAAAAGTCCACTTTAAGGTCAGGTGTGTGATAAATTAACATTATTTTACAACCAAAACGCAGATCTTAAAAAAAATATATTACTTTACCCAGCAAACGAAAGGGAAATGTAGGGACATCTTAACTTCTTCTAGCAAGGTAGGTAACTAAAATAAACATGATGATGATGACGTTCTTAGGGTTTATTGTTTTTAACACGTTAGAGTCTTACGTGTTAAAAACAAAGGTCTCACGGTTAGACCATTCAAAGTAATAAAAACAGCGAAAATCCAACATAGCGATATATCATACATGTATACATAATTCACGCCTATATCCCCGAAGGAGTAGCCAGAGGTGAACTAGCAACCCCGTTTCGCCAATTATGTTAGGTCCCATGTAATAGGTGGCGAGCCTATTGCCATTTATCGGGCACAAAAGTCGCAGTATTTAGGTGGTATAAGAGGAACGCTGCTGCCCCATTCCTCATCACTGATTTATCCTACTCGCCTTTTACGACACCCACGGGAGAGATTTGGGGTGGTGACAATTTTATAATGTATTCTACTCTGCCGTCACCACACGGCGATATATCACCTTTTATAATTATATATTATGATAATATATCACCACTTTAATAATATTTCCTTTAGATATTGGGATGGGCTCGCAAAGCGTTGAACTGCAGGTTGCAAATGGTGCCCATACCAGCGGATCCGCTGGCTTTGCCTTTCACCTCCAAGTCGGATCCTCTTCGGGGTCCCATCTATATTCCGCTCAACGAAGAACCACTACTTCGGAATAAAACCTCCTTATTTGAGGGTGAGTATTTTAACTTCAGCAATTTTATGTAATGTTCCCACTGCTATTGCACATGTTTTGATCAATCACGCCTATATCCCTGAAGGGGGGTAGGCAGAGGAGAAATAACACCCATTTTTCGCCAAATATTAGGTCCCATGTAATAAGCAGTGTGGTGAGAGAATACAATTGTCACCACCCCCACCTCTCCCGTGGGTGTCGTACAAGGCGACCAAGGGTAAAGACAGCAATGAGTAATGGGCAGCAGCATTTCTCTCATACCACCTATCAGTATAAATTCGTACTGCGATTTATGTGCCCGATATATGGCAATATGCTCGCCACCTGTTACATGGGACCGAACATAATTGGCGAAAAGTGGGTGTTAATTACGGGGATATAGGCGTGATTTATGTATGTAATAGATGGCGAGCCTTTTGCCATGTATCGGGCACGTAAATCCCAGTATATTGCTAGGTAGTATAAGAGGATTCATCATCATCAACCAATGCTCGTCCACTGTTGGACATAGGTCTCTATGCACGCCACTGCTATAAGAGGAGTGCTACTGTCTAATACTCATTTCAATCTTTATCCTTATTAGTCGCCTTGTAGACAGCTCTTGAAGGTCCACGATACACGTAGATAAAAAAATTACCTTGTTTTTCCGTTTATTTTAATGCAGTTTGACCTTAGATATCTTTAGTACAGACTTAAACTATTTTATTGTAATAAAAATCATCACTTTTAATATGGACAATATTTTAATATGGCGATTTCTGCAGGCTTCCCCGAAGAAACGTGGTTAGAACGCCTGTTCCTGTTTCAAGAAGCAATTGTGGGTAGATTTGGATTCATCAAATGTACTGTGGAGAGCACATCGCATGCGGCAGGCGTCGGAGACCACTTGTATGTCCACGTCACTGGAAACATGTTTATACTCATACCGACTACTGTCAAGTCGGAACAGAGGGCGTTCCGAGTGAAGCCGACAGTCAAACCATTAAATGCTAGCCGGTAGGTGAAATGTTTCTTACACTTTCGCTCACACTCACGTTGGTAAGTAGTTTGTACCATAAGCAATTTTTATATACATAATAAATGTAATCTTCTTCTTCTTCCTCCTGTCTATCATATCCTCCTTTACACAATCCATCCATCTTTTCTTTGGTCTTCCTCTCCTTCTACGTCCTTCCACGTTCATACTTAACATTCTTCTGCCAACATAGCTTTCATCTCTTCGCATGACATGACCAAACCATCCAAGTCTATCACTCCGAAGCCCGTCAGTCACTATTTTTGATTTTACTTTCAACGTTATATTAGGTTAGGGAAAAAGTCTTTTCGCATTATAGTATGTATAAACTTGTAATAAAATCTCTTTGGCTATACTATTTGTATCTGGCTGGTTTTGGTATCATTGAAAGTTAAAATTTTAAAGAACATAATTCCAAATTCAAATTAGGAAAATGTGTGATTTTCATTTGTTTTTCGTACCGCCAAGATGAGTGAATCTAATGAAGAAATTCGATACATTTTAAAATTTTCCTACAAAAAAGGTAAAAATGCAACGCAAGCCCCGAAAAAAATTTGCGATGTTTATGGACCTAGTGCAGTGTCTGTGAGAGTAGCACAAATTTGGTTTAAGCGTTTTCAATCCGGAAATTTTGATGTCAAAGATGCACGTCGCTCTGGTCGCCCTATTACAGATAAAATGGATGCCATTTTTGAAAAAGTGGAGCAAGATCGGCATGTCAGTAGTTACGACGTAGCTGAAGAACTGGGAATTGACCACAAAACAGTTTTGGCGCATTTGAAAAAAACTGGGTACACAAAAAAGCTCGACATTTGGGTACCTCACGAGCTCACTGAAAGAAACCTAATGAACCGTGTACTCATTTGTGATTCTTTATTACGACGTAATGAAACCGAACCATTTTTGAAAAAGCTGATAACTGGTGATGAAAAGTGGATCACGTACGACAAGAACGTGCGAAAAAGGTCGTGGTCTAAGGCCGGTCAGGCTTCACAGACTGTGGCGAAACCCGGGTTAACTCGCAACAAGGTGATGCTGTGTGTGTGGTGGGATTGGAAGGGCATTATTCATTATGAGCTGTTACTACCAGGCAGGACCATCGATTCTGAACTCTACTGCGAACAACTGATGAGATTAAAGCAAGAAGTTGAGAGAAAGCGGCCGGAATTAATCAACAGAAGGGGTGTGGTTTTTCATCATGATAACGCTAGACCTCACACATCTTTAGCCACTCAGCAAAAATTAAGAGAGTTTGGCTGGGAGGTGTTAATGCATCCGCCGTATAGTCCTGACCTTGCACCTTGAGATTTCCACCTGTTTCGGTCTCTTTAGAATTCTTTAGGCAGTGTCAGGTTAACATCACGAGAGGAATGCCAAAACCACTTGTCGCGGTATTTTGACCAGAAGTCCCAAAATTTCTATAGCAATGGGATCATGTCCCTACCTACAAGATGGCAAAAAGTTATCGAACAAAATGGTACCTACATACTTTAGTTAAATGTAAATAAACTATATTAAAAAATGTTTTGAATTTTCTTAAAAAATGCGAAGAAACTTTTTCCCCAACCTATTATAAATGTTAGAAACATTAGTACAAAGAATATGGTGGTTAGAAAAAGTTTGAAAAATTATGGTCTTCTCGGGTTCGATTCCCGCATCAGGACCATAATTTTTCGAACTTTTTCTAACCACCACATTCTTTGTAATAATAAATGTAGTGAAATATTGAAAATGTAGGTACTACATAAACATATTTTATGAAGAACAATGACTCGAGATCAATAATGTATGTGTTCATCACAAATATTCTAACTATTATTCTAAGTTAAATATAATCCCGAATCAAGACTATTTTTTTTTACTTTTCCTAACCTCAATTTAATTTAGGATATTTTTTTTAACATTTACGTCATTATTATCCTATTTGAGGTCGGAGCAGCATGTCCCCTTTTTCCATTCTCTTCTGCCACTCGTCTTCTCCTCATTCACATCCATCACCTTCATATCACACTAAGATCACATCACATAAAGATCTAACATTTATACCTACATATGTATATTGTTCAAATTTTTATTTTCAAATAAACATACTAATAATAAAAGAATAAGGGCCAGTTTCACAATCGCCGGTTAAGTTTTGAATAGCTTACTTGGCAGATCATTTGACAGTTGTAATATGAAATTTGTGTCAATTGTACTGCTAACCCCTCCAGGGATACCCGCCATTTTGAATTTCGCGCGCTTACGTCACCTGACGGCCTCCCCACCACTTGCAAAAACGGCGCGTCTTTTTAAAATGAAAATATCTCTAAAATGTTGTATGAAAGTTATTTTATAAATGTTGTGTTTCTGAAATCGTTATGAAATAAGCTATCTAGTGTATGTACACATTAATATAATTATACTGGAAATATGTTATTAATTCTATGTTGAAATGTATTTTTGAAATTTTTGACAGTTCTATGAAAACCCAAAGGCAGCTCGAGTAGGTACAACTAGTGACTCGTTCAATTCAGTTAAAATGGCGCCGTTTGGTTGTCATGTGTCATTATATGCCGTCCTTGTTCTTTTCTTTACGCGTTGCATAAGTTAGAGCAGTAATAGATAAAATAAATCGCGTGAGTTGTGCTTTAATACAATGTAGGAGCGATCGACCTCCTGGAGGCGGCTTGACAGATGTGCGGTTTTTGACATTGACCTCAATGAGGTGGCGTGACAGACGAGGGGCTAAGTAAGCTATTCAGAACTTACCCGTCGATTGAGAAACAGTAGGCCCTAACTGCCGCACTCAGAGACGTCAAATAACGTTAATGAGTACATAACGTCAAAAAATGACAATTCAAAACTAGGCGCTATTCTTGCCGGGTCTATGGCCTAGATTTGAATGAAAATTTTTGACATTAAATTAAATTACTAAAATTAATACTTAAATTAATACTACTTTGTTACGCTGTGGCCGTAGGTGCAATTTAACTAACGAGGCATCTCATTCTAGGTACCCAGTACATGCAGAAGCCGCACCAAGCCCACATGAAGGCTACATAACTCGACACGTGAGCGGGAAAAACAAGGACGATTACGATAACAGCCGAAGGGTACGTATGAACTGGGGCCTTACCACCAACTCTAAACGCGACTCAATTCCCATTGTTAAAGTGAGACAACGCTATACGCCGAGTAGAGCGGCGTCTTGTTTTGTCACCCTTGTTTGGATCGCACTAATACTTCATGGTACGGCTCCAGGACTGCACCGCGATAAAACACTGGTTATCGCATTCGTTAACCGTAGCATTACACATCTTTTATTTATAGCTGCACCAATATCATATACAATACTGTTACCAATATCGCTTCTCTGTTGGTTGGTGCGTTTCCTTTGTCGTGGGGGTACTAGTTGAAAATTAGTGTCGATTGAAGGTCTCTGCATACGTGACGGGATTTTATTTTTATATGAACGCGATGGGAAGTTTTAGAAATATCGTTTCATACAAAATGTACATAAATGTCACGGACGCGACGTGAACGTAGCACTCACGGAGCGTTTTATATGAGGCAGTCACGTCCCCGTCCCGTTCACGTCGTTTGCCTCGACCGAGGTATTATCTCGTTACGTATGCAGATACCTTAACTGCCGCACTCAGGGACGTCAATTTACTTTAATGAGTATTTAATGTCAAAAAATTTCATTCAAATTTAGACCATAGACCCAGCAAGAATAGCGACTAGTTTTGAATTGACATTTTTTGACGTTAAGTACTCATTAACGTTATTTGACATCTCTGAGTGCGGCAGTAAGTCTATTTAGGTTTATTTATACATATATAAATCACGCCTTTTCCCCTTAATGGGTTAGCAGAGGTGTATAACACCCACGTGTCCCTAGCTTATTTTAGGTCCCAAGTAATAGGGGCGAACCTATTGCCATTCACCGGGAACTGTAATCACAGTAATTTGTTGGAAGGCGCTCCAGGAAAGCTGCTGTGGGCAGCAGCGCCTTGTACGACGCCCACTTGAGAGGTATCCGTTGCCTCAAGGCTGCTAAATGAGTCACCACACTTTAAAATTTAGTTTTAAGTTCTAGAAGTGGTCTAGGTCTGGAATAGGTCAACAAAGACTTAAATTATGTCCTACCTAGTACGAGAAGGTGGACAACGACTGACACTTCAGCCGGAACAGAGAGCTAAACGTGCTTTAGGAAATACCGAGTAACACAAGAGACCTAATTGCTTGTTCGCGTTGAAAGTGCGGGCGTTGGCGCGTGGACCTCGCGATTTCGTGATTACGTTGGCCGCTAGGCGTTCGCGCGATTGTGACGTCACATTGTCAATTTTCAGAGGTTGAAAACATGGATGGCGATCTTTTATTTTTAACCGAAAATTCATAAAGATTTTTGTGGTTAGAAAAAATTCGAAAAATTATGGTCTTGATGCGGGAATCGAACCCGCGCCTTTTAACTTTTCAATTTTCACATTCTAATTTTTCTAACATTTATATAATGTTGAAAATAAAATCGAATACAAAAATTCATACCTAAAGTGGGAGATGCTATAAATTAGAATTGGTGCGCACGAAATTAATAAAGAAAGAGAACGGTATGGTGTATGAATACTTTATATAGTAATTCGAGAGAAATTTGACTGTTTTGATCAACTATTTTGATTACTTAATGGATTCAATAAAGAGTGAGATTTCAAAAGAAGCAAACAAGCTTAAACAGCACTAATAAACTCTTCTTTAATGAACGACATGATAAAAACGTGCTCAAACTGGTTGAACTTACCTGACGTCGCGAGTAAATCGCACGTTTGATACTGCCGTGAGCTGGGCCGCGCGCGCTTCTTGCTTGTTTGTCGATTTGTACGTGAACACTTGTATAGCTCGTCATATGTTTGATATTTCGCGCCCGCGAGTTAACGTGAACAAGCACTAACACCCTTACCACTGCGCTATCAAGCTCGCAATTAATACAGACCAAAATACTTACGCGTCATATCAGTTAGATACGTATTTTTTTAATGGAACGTGCGCATGATGAAATAAATATTTAAATTAAAATTGTATAATTAATACTAGTCTCATTGTTTATTGCAGATGGGATTTTTATGGTCATGGAACCACATGATATCAAAGAAATGGAAGCCGACGCCAGCAACGGGCGACGAGACGTTCCAGATGAGAATGCTGCGCGATTTCAAACACTTTTGCGCCAACCAAGAACAAAGACTGAGTCAATTCTGGGACCAGTGCTGGGAGCTGCAGGAGCAGGCGCGTGGTCTCAAATCTTGTTAGCTTTATCTAAGACAAATGTAGCATGAATTTATAAATAAACATTTTCTATACAAGTACTGTTTTTGGCCGTTTTTATCCAGTAACATTTATTATTGTTCAATTTAGCAGACTAAACCCTCTATGAATTGATGGAATACATTTAAAAATTTCTGTGACACACTCCTAATAAAATATACTATAACAGGTTATAGTTTTGTATTGGCAAACTAGATAAGAAATTAATGAAATTGTATACTTCGGATGCTTTAAAACGGGGCTCTTATAAAAGTCGGGTTTGTGGCAGTCATGATTATTTTGATAATCAATAAAAAGTAAATATTGGAAGAAACCGTTTATTGCTCACACAGTTTTACAAAAATAGTTCGCCACCCAAAACTTTCCATCAAAAACCTGCGAGGAATATTGCTAATAATTTAAAGTGATACATAAATTTCATCTCTAAATATACCTAGATGCGGCAATTTTGAAGGCACAATTTGAATGGCAACAGATGCGTTTAAATAAAACATACATTTTATTTTTAGAATTCCTCACAGATATTTGAATAGCTCACTATTCCTATTTTAAAATCAGTCATTACATATCACATCACATGCTTCCCTGCAAACTTGAAATAAAACAATAATTATTCTAAACTATTACCGCCAGTCATGATAATTTGATACAGTACATTGCTTTTGGAAATAGAAATAAATTTTAACTATTATATATTAAGTATTCTAACTTAAAATGTTACATTATATGCAATATTAGAGGTGTGATAGGATATAATTTTTACCCAGACTAATTCATATAAGTACACTATCCATAATTACAGTGCATCAAGTTATTATAATGATTTAATATAGGACAGCACACTTCTTGCAAACATGCCTACATCTAAAGTTGTGTTATATTGGCAGCATCCAAATAAAACTCGCAATCAAGATTTATTTTTCTACTAAGAGTTAAATGTAAGCAACCTGAAAATATCAGTTTGTGCGTGTACCTAGGTTGAAATTGCTGTAAGCAATTTTACAAAATACAATATCACATTTATATTAATAATTACACATTATTACTGAAAGAAATTTAGCTAAGCTAGAGAAAATTATTTAAATTTCACTTTGGACCCAGCTAGCAATACTTACACATTTAAGGGAATGAATAAGAAATCTTAACATTATAAGACTTTGTATTACAAAATAATACATAACATATTAAGAAATTGTTCACAGTTGATTTTGAAAATTTTACTATTGTATGAATAGTAAAAATTTAGAATAATGATAAGATCTAATATAAAAAGTAACATTGGACAGATAATTCTATTAGTTATTAATGAATAGAAAGCAGATCCGAACATGTCAGTTAAAACTTATTAATTTCAATATTAATGTAAAATTAAATTAGAGAATTACAGGACAGGTGATTAAAAACTATGGCACATTCTCAAGTTTGATCCTAATTTAAGTAGTATATAATTGTTTAATATTTATGTTTATAATCTTTAAATGTAGGAAACTAATAATTATAAATATAAAATAAAAATAATATTTTATTTTTCTTAATGAACATTAATGAAATGTTTCGGAAAGATGTGTTTTCTTACACACTGGCAAAATATCATAAATGCTAAGAAAAAAGGCAACATTGTTTTGCTTACTATTGGTTTAAAAAAATACAAACTAAAACATAACAAGTCAACCTATTTGCAAAATAAGTAAATATTTTAAACTATGATTATATTAATTGAGCTCAGTAATCGAATCACAAATTTTCTAATTGCCTATGATTGTTTCCGAACACCCTAAAATTTTTGTCTAGAGATCTAAGTAAATAATATTGTTTACTTGCCTAGTATGTGCATGTGAAATTAATAAATTATTGTATATTAATGAGGCCCAATTATGAATTTAAATTAAACAAAGTATCTTATTAGTGATATGTGACACATACTTTAGCTCATGGATATATTTAAAATTATTATAATTAAATTTGTTCATGTAAAAAGCGTTAAATGTTATAGTCTTAAAGAAAAATTTAATTTATACATGTACTATGAAAATTGTTAAGGAACATCTAGAAAATAACAGGATATGCTTGAGGTTGGTAAGTCACAGATTATTTTTATTTGAGCTTTTAATTTGTTAATCTTATAAAATATGTATCTAGTCCAAAGCCTCTCACAGACAGACACAGTGGCGGGATGGTGGCGGACCAAACAAACGTTGACTGCTCAGGTTTAAAATGGTATGAAGACTTTCATATTAGACAACACAACAAGCCAATCTTGCGGCAGCAAGCTCAGGCCACATCTGTCTGTCGGAGGCTTAACTACTTTTTGTCCTTGTGTTTAACATGACAATAATGACATTTACTTCATTTGTGGTAGTCTCCGTCAGATATATTGCAGCAGTCAAAGTGACCAATAATATTTGAACATTCATCACTTTAATAATATCTGATGACGTGCGTGACACACTTTCAGAGTGAGCTCACACAGGCTAAAACTAAACTTTTAAATTACTAGATGATTTATAGAAACAAAAACACCATCAAAACCTTCATATTTTTGAAAACTTTCTCTTTTCCCCAGCTGCTTAGATACACTTGATGTTATGAATGTGTTCAGATATTATTGAAGTAATGAATATTCCGTTTTTATTGGTAACTTGTAGTGTATGGAACTTATTGACAGTTGCTGTCAGATATATATTTGGTATTATATCTGACAGCAACTGTACACAGGCTGTGTACAGTTGCCTGTGGAACACAGCCCAATAGCTTTGAACAAAACTTTAAATGGGAATGTAAAAATAACTATTACAAGTCATATCAACCAATAAAACCTATAGTCCAAGTTACCCAAGATGTTTTTCAATCAATTTAGAGTCTTCCAACATGAATCTGGATAACAAATAAATCATCACTTGCATGATGTGTGGAATACTATGTTAGTTCATTGCCTGGTATGACATTTGACAAAATTTAAACTATTTGTGTACACATTGAAGTATATAATATAAAACTTTAAATTTGTGACAGAAATCTTAAGTAATAGTAGAAATGCAAAATTGTAACCTAATCAAAAGATGCTGGAATATTAAATAAAACAAAAATCCTCGCAAAGAAATATGAAAGTAATAAAACTGACAGGTTTTTATGTCAGTTATTAAAATATTATACCTAAATATAGGTAAAACAACAATAAAAATGTCTCAGGTTACTTCTTACCAAACACAAGTAATCTGGTAAGCATACTGGTAAGACAAGGAACTTGCTTCTGCTGGTGCATTGTAGGCATATCGGGGGTGTTGGATTCATAGTCCAATGCAACCTTTTGCATCACGAAGGTGAGTAATGTCAGTATGTCTCTGTCAGTGCCAGAGTAACGTAATTCTTCACATAGAGCTTGCATAAACCAGGATCCTCGTGTAGTGTTTCGCCATGAAAAATAACCTGGTACTGTAGAGAACACTATCAAGAAATCAGCATGAACTGGGATTCTGTACTGAGTACTTGATGACCCATCTGTTTCTGTTCGACTTACAAGTGTTACTCCACCATCCAATCTATCCCCCTGGCAAGCTTGGATGAAAAACATTTTCGGTTTACCAGCCAGTGAAGGGCATTTATCGGCAGTAAAATGATACCACAAATTATCTGGTTTGTAGTGAGTGTCCTTAGCATAGAGCATGCCCATTTCTCCATGGGTCAACACAGAAATAAAAAGACAATCAGAATCGGAGTGATCCATGTCCGCAGTTTGTTGTATGTATCTATTAATATCACTACATTTTAAGTTAGACAAAACGGTGACACGAAATCCTAAGCTCTTGAGGACTCTAGCAAGGTTGTCACTGTCCACATTTGTGCCAGTGCGAGGTTTCAAACTATGAATATCAAAATGCTCATGATTAAAAATTAATGCCATGCCGCGATTCTTATGGTTCATATTGTAATAAGCTGCATTTCTTTCCACTGGCATTTTAGCATGCAGAGGTTTATCTGCAGATCCGTGACTTCCCCATGCGTCACCTTCATCGCCTCCACCGTTTTCTCTTTGTTCTTCCAAAGAACCATTGTTTTTCTGTAGCTCTTCGTCAGACATTATGACAAATTTTGATGGTAATAAAAGACGACCCTTTCAAAGTGTGATGATGTAATTGCTAACAATCACAATGTTTTCGGTGATAATTGAAAGATAACACAAAAGATGAAAAGACGTTCGCTCGTCTAACTCCAGTTTTTTCTACACAAGAAAGAAACAAACAAATAAAAAAAAATCACGATATTTTAAAACTATTAAATCTTCAATAGACTATGAGCTACGTACAGATTAAGCTGTTGTGATGAGATGAGCCATTATTGTCCTCTATGGGGTGAGCCAATATACTGTATAGTCTATGGGGTGAGCCCTCGGAGTAGTTCTATTTACTCCGAGGGTGAGCCTAGCCTAATGGGCCTCGGAGACCGTTAATTCGCGTCAAGCTCGTTCATTTTCTGTGTGACCATTCCGGGCCATTCGGATCATTACCGAGGCCTAGTTCGAAATTAACTTGTAGAATAAATAAAACTGTGGTTATCATTAAGATAACCTTCTTGATTAGTTTTGTAAGAGATTAGATGAAGCGCAAGGCTATCCGCCATCCTTGTGGGAGAAAGATTACTAAAGATATGGCTGTATGGGCTAAACCTTTTGCCATCCCTAAAAATACAGGGAGAATTATTAAACTTGGCGTTTGGCGCGTTTCAACCATGGAAGTGGTATATAAACAAGGTCTGAGCACTACAGCCGAAAATACGAGCCAATGTATAGAATGGAGTTGTTCGTCCTCTTCTTATGACAATTGTCAAGCCAACTTTTGTTGGGGAGCAATTGCGAAAAGGGGACAGAAAACTCCACTCTAGCAGCAGCTCGTTTTTCCGTTTAATACTAAGGACATGGCTGTATGGGCCAGACCCTTTGCTTTCCCTAAAATACAAGAATAAAAAAAAATAAAAAACTGTGCATTTGAATTGAAAATTTCAATTTCTGAATTTTCTGATTTCAAGAGAATGTAAATGTTTTCAGCTACAATGAATGTTTCGGAAGGATATCAAGTTGCCGACGGCACGAACTTACCGAAAGTGGACTTTTTGATGCTATTGATGTACATGCAAGAAAATAAATGCTTTACCATTGCGGAAATACGTAGTGCGAAGGCGTTACTGGCATCACAAGAAGCGTACTATGTTGATTCAGCAATAGGATATGTGCAAGTGAAGCGAGGAGGAAACCTATGCACCGTCCAATGTAGAGTAATACTAGAGCATAAGGAGAAAGCGAAATTGTGCCTGGTTACAGCTATAATCGATGAGACACTTGAACAGATTATGACAGTAGAGTGCAACAATTGTGTAGCTTCTCCAAGAGGATGTAATCACACAATCTGCTTTGCCATTTGGCTTATAAAACGGTCTGATGAAACTTCATCTGCACCAAAAACTTATTGGACTAAACCAATACTGGCCGGAGCCATTGATGACCAGAAATTCATATTGGCAAAAAATATTGGTAAAACGAAAATGACCCCAGACGATGTGAAAATGTGTGTTAGTTTAGCTATGTTTTCAGAAGAATGTAAGCGACGTAAAATATCTACAGGAATGATTTTAAATTATTGTGGAAACCAGCAGCCCAACTTAAACGACATAAGTATATTTAATTTATTGTTGCAGTCTGTACAACGAGGTGACAATCATTCTTATGAAAACTTTTTGTCATTTTCTCAACAAATGGTAACAGGAGATGTAATCAACCACATTGCCGAAGCAACTAAAGCACGAGCCGATTCTAAATTGTGGCATTCATTGCAACAAGGGAGAGTCACAGGGTCAATAATTTATGATGCTGTAAATTGCAAAGCAGAAAATGAATGTTTAGTACAAAGCATTCTGAGCGGGTACAAGGTACCAGAGACACTAGCAATAAAAAGGAATAAGGTTTTAAAAGCAAATGTGTTTAAGGAACTAGAAAAAGACTTTGGAAAAATAGAAAGAACAGGTTTAATTTTAATATCACCCACAATAGGAGTTTCACCAGATGGCACAAGTAAAGATTATGTGTTTGAAATTAAAACTCCATTAAGTAATAAAACATTAAAAAATTATGTGAAAGATGGTGAAATTACTATAAAACTCCAAACCCAAATAATGGTACAAATGCTCGCTGCAAAAAAAACCAAAGGAGTGATCTGTATTTGTGATCCTAGTTTTGAGGAGACTAATACTATACATAAATACTTAGTGCAATATGATGAAATATATGCTAAAGAAATATTAGTTGCTGCAGAAGAATTTTGGAAACATTATATTTTTAAAAGAATATTAGACATTGTTAAATAAAAGCTTTATTAGTTAATTACAAACATTACAATTTTTTTTTATAACCCACCAATCCGCACTGGGCCAGCGTGGTGGGTTATGGCCTAATCACCCCATATTTCTCCATCAATAGGGAAGGCCCGTGCCCCAGCAGTGGAGATATTAAAGGGCTGGTGATGATGATGATGATGATGATTACTATTTTATAAAACTAAACCTTAACAAAAAACAATAAAAACACCAGTGGAATGTAACTGGTATAGTCTCGTCCATGTAACTAGAGAGCCGAGTGTGTCTAGGCCTATATTCACACACTGGCCCAATATGGGTATGTGGGCAAATAGTTAAAGATTTAGGCTTGAGTTTACTCACCAACACGTAAAAGAAGATAACTGTCAGATTTTGACAGTTCTTCCATACAGTTGAATGTCAAAAACTGCACGTTAAATTTTAATCGTCTTTTTGTGTGTTGGTGAACTTCAGCCTGCCGCACTCAGAGACGTCAAATAACGTTAATGATAGTATTATTGTCCTCTATGGTTAATGAGTACTCAACATAGAGGACAATAATACTACGGATACTCAATGTCAAAAAATGACAATTCAAAATTAGTCTTGTCTGAGGGGCTACTCTTTAAATTTTAATTGGAATCGGTTTTTTGTTGCCATCTCTCTCAAACGTTGCTATCATACCTAATGAGTGAGAGTGACTGGTAGACTAACTGCCGCACTCAGAGACGTCAATTAACTTTAATGAGTATTTAATGTCAAAAATTTTCATTTAAATCAAGACCATAGACCCGGCAAGAATAGCGATTAGTTTTGAATTGTCATTTTTTGACGTTAAGTACTCATTCACGTTATTTGACGTCTCTAACCCCCGAATACAGAAACGCTAATCAAATTTGGGGGACTGCTTAAAAAGTTAAGTGGACATTACCTGTCAGAATTAGTATGGAAAAACGTCAATTTTGACAACATTTAAATGTTAAGCAAGACTCAAACTTTGATTAACGTTTCTGTATTCGGGGGTAAGTGCGGCAGTAAGACGATTGCAATCGGCTTGCAGAGTTGCACTTGCACTGTGGTCTAGATTGAAATGAAATTTTTTGACGTTAAATACTCATTAAAGTTAATTGACGTCTCTCAGTGCAGCAGGAGTACTAAAGCTTAACCTAAATAGAAAACAATATTTACAATAAAAAAATTTTTTTTTTTATTATGAATAAATTAAAATAATGGATTGTCAGTTACTTCTAATTGGACCATTGATCCAACACAATAAGTTTTAACATTTTTCTAAGTAATAATAACATTTTGATCTATGGCGCTGTCTCGACGAACGAGGGAATCGCGGCGAGTCCGCGCTTCTATCGTCGGGTAATCTCCACGAACGAGCGATTATTCCGCCAGCATATCGTCACGACTCGTGGCGAAATCACAGCGTGTCCGCGGCGACTCGTGACGGAATCGCTGCATTTTCTTCATGACGCGTTGAGCTATTGTTTGAGGAAAGAGGTGCGCTCGCGGCGAAAGCGCAACGAACGTTCCGCTGGCGGGCGCATATGAAGAGAAGTTAGCGCGAACATTGCCACTCGTCGCATGATAACATCGCCGTGTGGAGACGCGCTCATAGAGAGTATATAGAAATACGTGGCATGGCGATAATATCGCCGCGATTCTCTCGCTCGTGGAGAAAGCGTCTAAGGATGAAGGAAAAAAAATGTGGGCTTACAGCTTGGCAAAAAGAGTTTGGATAATGAGGGAGCCACTTGTTTTGTTTTGTTCATTTTAAGTCAGATAACCGTTGAATTGAAGCTAATAAGGGCCGGTTAACTCAACCAATTGTTAAATATGGTTACTAATTGTTAAATATCAGGCTGCTATTTAACTATTAGTAACAATTATGATTACTAATGTTACTTGTGGTTAAATATCAGTCTGATATTGTTACTGGTGATTAATATCAGACTGATTATCAGAAATCAGAATGAATTTTTAACAATTGGTTGAGTTAACTACGGATTAAAAAACCGGCCCTAAATTACAATACAAATAAATCGCAAAGTTACCGAAAAATTTGATAATTGAATTACCAGAGTCGTGTGGTGCTGGTGACGGTAGAGTAGAATACAATCCAAATCTCCCCCGTAGGTGTCGTACAAGGCGACTAAGGATATATCAGTGATGTGGAATGGGCAGCAGCGTTCCCTCTATACCACTCTAAGCAGCACTGCGACTTTTGCGCCCGATAAATGGCATAGGCTCGCCACCTATTACATGGGACCTGCCATAGTTGGCGAAATGTGGGTGCTAGTTCGCCTCTGCCTACCCCTTCGGGGTTATAGTCGTGTTTTATGTATGAATGTATGTCTGAATTACCAGAGTTAGACAGCAGATCAGTGATATCTAATGCAAATAAAAATTTGTTCCATCTGGTACCGCATCAAACTCTTTTTTGCCAAGCTGTAACTTCTCGAGTCTGAATCATTTTAATTTAAAAATACATACATACATAAATCACGCCTATATTCCCGAAGGGGTAGGCAGAGGTGAACTAGCACCCACGTACCGCCTATAATATTAGGTCCCATGTTATAGGTGGCGAGCCTATTGCAATTTATCGGGCATAAAAGTCGCAGTACATTGCTAGGTTGTATATAAGGAACGCTGCTACCCATTCCTCATCACTGTTTATCCTTAGTTGCCATGTACGACACCCACGGGAGCGATTTGGGGTGGTGACAACTGTATTCTACTCTGCCGTCACCACACGGCAAAACACAATTTAAAAATAAGCTATACTTAACTGGGGGCCTACCGCCTAACTCGATTGCTGATGATAGCTTTAAAGCAATGCATTGCTTATGGCTGTCAATTTAGGTAGCAACCATCTTGAATGTTAAGGCGGTACGGATTTTCTTCCAAATTCATACAAAATGATTCGGTGATCATTCGTTCAAAGCTATCGCTGATAGTTTAGGTACATTTGGTGCGAAATTACAGCATGACGTCATAAACTATAGCTTTTGCTTTAGCAATCGAGTTAGGCCCCCTGGTCACTAATATTGTAGTTGTTATATTTGTTTAACTAAATGCAATTGATGTCTGTAAATTTACCAAGCCACATGCCACCATGACTATTTCATCTGCATGTTGAATTATCTTTTCATTGATTACAGAGTGTGGTTTTAAACATTTATAGAGCTGTACTCTTCTTATCACCCTCTCTACATGATTACGTAGACTGGCAATAACCTTACTTTTGATAGCTTCCTTTTTTGTTAACTTTGAATCTTTTGATACAATGGGTAGCCGAAGAAGTTTGATTTGTTTCTTATCAAACACATTCCCAATCTGTTTAAAGCCTCTGTCTGCTAATATGGTGCAATTTGGTGGTAGCGCAGTTAAAATACCACTATGTTCCACTATATTAGCATCAGATATACTACCACCAAAGCCTTCAGAAACAAAGTTAACAAAACCATCAGGAGTCACACCTAGTAAGTACTTTATTGTGTTTGCGTTCTTGTTCTGTGACCATGTCAAAGATTGGTTAATAGGATTTGATGGTTTTTCTATTTCTATCTCTAAACAATCAATTATACAAAATACATTGGAATATTCTTTGTTATTTCTGAAAGATGTTGGCAAGTTTATTTTGACATGAAATACATTAGGAGTAAATATTAATTGTTTGAAAAATATTGATAAAATATGTAATGTCCTAAAAAATATTCTCCACAATATTGATAAAGAAATTTCAAACATATCAGATATCTGGTAAAAGGGGATACTGTTTTTAATTTTATATAATGTGAGTATCGTATTGAATGCTTTTACTTTTAGTTTAATTTCTAAATACTCAATCAACCAATAATAATTTTTGGGTAAGCCTATGTAAATTAGTGGTTTTTTTTTTATTAGATTGAGCATAAAAGTTCTTCCATAGGTCACTTCAGATGAGACTTCAGATATATCAGCAGAGGCAGTACTTTCTCTTGCTGAAGGCAATTCATCCTTGAATATGCTTCCTAACATCTCATCATCTTCAAGAGTAGGTTTCTTGGACTTGCTTTGGTCTGATGTCTTAGTTTTAACTTGTACCTTTTTGTGAGATATAATGGGAATTGAAACTTTGTTAACATCAGTCTGCATTTGTAAACTTTCTGAAGATGTACTGGTGCTAGGTTCTTGAGGATTCCTAATAAGTGACTGTGGTAGCCGAGGCTTCAGCTTAGCCCGCCCTCGCATTGTTCGCCAATAAAAATAGTTCTCCACATCTTCCTCCAACTGAGAGGAAATTAACATGAACTCTATATAAATGTGCAAAACCTATAAGACTTCATGATTTGCAAGCGTGTATTTTTTGTATTCTGATTTATATGTCATGATTTTAATAAAAATACACCATGTATGGTTTCCCTTGATGTAATTGAAGATAAAGATCGATATTTACTTACATTAAGATGGTCTTCACATACATTTAAATCGCGTTTAGGGCATTTTGTGCCCACTGCAATGCACCATTCTTGTTTTGTTGAATGAGGCACTGTAAAAAATATCTTTTGAGTATCTCTAGAATTGTTTTTGCAGGCTGGTACAAAACAATATTTAGGATCTCTATATAGTGTGTATCCCCGGTTAGTATTCATTTTTAGTAGTTTGATATTTTGTTGTTCGATAAAGACTACAACTCATAAATAATACAAACTTTTAGAAACATTTAACCTACAAATACAAAAACAAAGCGGTTTGTTTATAAATATCTTTCTTTTTTTTATTTTATTTTTAATTCTCCCTATATTTTAGAGAAGGCAAAGGGTCTAGCCTATACAGCCATGTCTTTAGTGTATATTTTATCTGTAGTAATTTGAAATAATGAGTGGGTGAAATTTATGAATGAAATGAATTTTACGTTAAAATATGGATACCACACATTTTAACGCATCTAGGAAGTGCTTAGCGCGAATTGAATGGTAACAGAGTTCATGATGGTGCCTGATGAGGTGGACAAAACCACTTTTTAAAGTGGTCTTCACCACAACATCAAACACGTCACGAAACTTATTTACAATGATTCTGCTTAATTGCACATCAACACGGATGCTTGTGCATCAAAATATATCATATACTAATTTGTTTTAAATTTACATGTTCGTGACTATTATGTCCTTCTATTTTTGGTGCCTTCTATTAAAAAAAATGCAGTATTTTGTAATCAGCCTCATGTTTTCTGATGACTATTTTTCTCATCATAATATTGTAATGAATGAAATTGGACTGATTGCATTTATAATAGAAGGCAAAAATAAAATAGTTAAAAGCTAACTGTAGGCTAGGTACGTCCAGAGTTGCGGAAAAACGTTATCGAGATAACGAGATGGAGCTGTAAACGAAGAGTTGGCAAAAAAATCCTTAAGATTTGAGCCTATTCCCCACTATATTAATTTGATTTGACAGACGCCATTTGACGTTGCCATATCTTCTTCTCCCTGCCCTGTTCCCAGTCTATCTGGGGTCGGCGCAGTATATTTACTCTTCCATACATATCGGTCAGACGTCATCAAGCCATCCACTCCCTTTTGATTCATATCATCCATCACACCGTAAAGGTGCTAGAGATGAATGAATGTATAGAAAAGAGACGGAACGGACCATGTCGAGAGACCGATGAACGGAGAGAGTGATTGGAATGACAAAATTCCAATCCATACTGCTCAAAGTTTTGGCTTAGGTTTTACAGCCGGCCGCCTTCCTGACGCCAACCCTCTTTGGGTACGCTGTTGTTGGTGGTTTGCCCTCCACCATTCGGGTGCCCCAAGGTACTTATTGGTCTATCTACATCGGGCAATCTCCCTTAGTCGACTTTTACGACACCCATGGGATGAGTCGGGGCTGGCCTATTCTACGTTATTTGTTCGCTCCCAGGCCAGCATAGGAGAAATTGACGTCGCCATATCAAAATCCTAAATAAAAAAACAAATAGTGGGGAGTGTTTGGCGCGTTTCGTGGTGTCAGTCGGATTTATTTTCGATAATTCAAAAATTGCTTCGGAGTGCATTTTGTGCAGTGAAAGTGGTGTTATTTTGATGCACAAGCATCCGTGTTGATGTGCAATTATGCAGAATCATCGAAAATAAGTCTCATGATGTGTTTGATGTTGTGGTGAAGATCACTATAAAAAGTGGTTTTATCCATTTCATCAACGACCATCATGATCTCTGTTACCATTCAATTCGCTCCAAGCACTCCCTAGATGCGTTAAAATGTGTGACACCCATATTTTAACGTAAAATTCATTTCATTCAAACATTTCTCCCACTCAATATTTCATAAGACTACAGATAAAAATATACACTAAAGACTAGGCTGTATGGGCTAGACCTTTTGCTTTCCCTAAAATATAGGGAGAATTTACCCAAAAAAAAAAAAAAAACTGAAGATTAGGCTGTATGGGCTAGATCCCCTTGCCTTCCCGTAAAGGGAGATTAAAAAAAAAACAAAACAAATAGTGTTTGGCGCGTTTCGTAGTGTCAGTCAGATTTCTTTTCGATAATTCTAAAATTGTTACAGAGTGGATTTGTATGGGCTAGACCCTCTGTCTTCCCTAAAATATAGGGATAATTTAACAAAAAAAAAACAAATAATGCCATGAGATTTTGGTAGACCTACCTAGGGTTCCTGCCCCCGTAGCACGGGACGTGGACACATCTCTTTCGGGGGGACAGAAAATCTTTTCCTCTCGCTCTAACTCCCACTAAATCCCGAGACAAAACACTGTCAAGTGGTGTAGAGACACTTGTCCACGTCCCCGTGCTGATGGTGACTGATGAGGTGGACAAAACCACTTTTTATAGTGGTTTTCACCACAGCAACAAACACATCAAAAGACTTATTTTCAATGATTCTGCATAATTGCTCAACACGGATCCTTATGCATCAAAATAACACCACTTTCACTGCATAAAGTTCACTCTGAACATGTTTTTGAATGATTGAAAATAAATCTTGACACCATTGAAATGCGCAAAACACCCCATCTTATTTTATTTTTTACTTAAAGTGAATGAAGACCACTCTAACAATCTAAACGTCAAACACATCATAACACTTTTAATTCAATGATTCCTTATAATTGAACATCAACACGGATCCATAAGCAACAAAATAACACCATTTTCACTGCACAAAGTCCACTCTGAAACAATTTTTGAATGATTGGAACAAAAATCTGACAACACCTTTGAAAGCAACTATAACTAACAATTTAATAATGAAACAAAAATCTGACTATCGCCAGAGAGTGAAAGGGCGCCAATACTAATACACTTTTTGAATTATTTAACGCGAAGAGTTAGTTACCATGGATACTTGAAAGGATACACAACAATATTAATGATGGTGAATCGGATTTTATTCTAACAATATTCATGATAAAATTAAAATCATGTCACTGTTTAAAGTAAAGCAATGGTGGTCGAACAATAAATGGCAAGAAAAAGCACCTGATGTTGGCATTTCAAGTCCCGGTTGTGTAAAAATAGACAAGTTTAACTCTGACACTGATAGTGACTGCATTATGATAGCAGAAGATTTTTTTTTTAGAGTATACAAGCCTAGTTCTGAACAAGACGTGTCGGATTTACTATTAGAAACTAAATTTAATGATGTCGTGATACATATAGAGACAGGAAAATTCATTGGGTATTCTTTAGACTTTTTATTTGGAACAAATTCTTTTAAACTTTACACTTTAATTAAGTAGGTATATTTTTCAACTTTTCAGGGAACCGGTTGGTAGACAAATTATAGTATTGCACCCTCTAGGCTACGCAGTTTACCAACTGGAGAAAAAAGACGGCCATACCAGTGCAGGTACAGTGTCACAAAGAGATAGATATACAAAGTAAATAATTATATATTCAAAAGAAAGAATACAGAAATAAAAGAATAACTAAGATGACGTAGAAAATTTAAATAATAGGATCGATTCTGACAATAGTTCTCTAAACCTAAGATTAATTTGACAACAGTGTTTCTCTTTCATTTTCAATACAGATTGAAGAGAAGAGACTGATACTAAATTTAGTTTTAAGTTTAGAGAATCATGTCAGAATTATGAATGGTAGAGGGTGGAGGAGAAGAGGACGATCTCAGAAAAAATGGGACAAATGGAGAACGGGAGTGAATGATATTATGACAGCTGACCGAGATGTATGGAGGTATATATCTAACCCAGCGCCAAGCCAAGGGAACAGGGCAGACGATTAATGATAATATAAATATATTTTTTTTTTTACACTCACACCTATCATATAGCCCAAAGTAAGTAGCCTATGCACTTGTGTTATGGATACTGATGACGGACATATTTTTTAATATAATTATGTATATAAATGTTGAAAATATACTATATAAACATATACACAACCATGACTCGGAAACAAACATTTGTGGTCATCACAAAGTTTGCCCCTACCAGGATTCGAACCCGGGACCTCTTGGCCAATACCCAGCAATCTGAGCATTCGACCAAGGCGGCCGTCAATGATGATGCTTACAAGTTCGCAATCACCGTCTTCAGGAGCCACGGTTAAGCTATTGATAATGTTTATTTCAGAAACTTTTTTTTTTCTCTTTATAGATCAAGTCAGAAGGTCCCTATCCTATCATTTGAATCAAATGCGAAATAAACACGACATTGTTTACGATGGCCCTGCGAACCAGACATGAATGAAAGACCTAAAAAAGTCTGACGTTTCAAATTACTTAGCTTAAACGAACGAAATTAGAAATTTTCTCCAATTTTAAGGGCACATCAGATCGTTTGTAATTTTAATTCATTGAAAATAATGAGCAAAGATTGTGATAGCATGGCGACTTTATGAGTATTTATAAGCGTGTATTTATAAGCGTTATAATTTGTAGGGGATCAAAACGCTTTGAAATCCGTTTTAAAACGCACATTTACTAGAAGAGCCCACTGTTTAGTTTGTGGCCCTTTTGGTAGTAACAAGACCAGAGATCTAATTTGCGTACAAGGACTAGATGGCAGTTTAAGCTTTTTCGATCAAGAGTCCTTTTTGTTTATGTGCATCTTCAATGATGTTATAATCCCAGGGCCAGTGAGCTATATTGCAAGCTGTGATTCATTTGTAATTAGCAAATCGACGTGGATGTTGGAGATATACAGGTGAGTGTTGTAAATATATCTATATAGACGGTATCTAGCGTCTTGACGATTCATAAGTGTTTTGTAATCATACCAGATATGAATAAATGAATTTTGACTTTGACTTTTGACTTGACTTTAAATATTTATGTTTATAATTTTCAAAAAATACATTTTAAGACATTACGACCTGGCGCACAATCTGCGCCGGCCCAAAACAAAACGTTAGAATTCTTAACTTTTGTGAATCGTTCGTTTTGTTATTATTATGAAAGTTAGGTGGTACCTAGCTACAAAACTTAGGTATTCAGCCGTCAATAGACACATTTTGGTTTTTTATTGGTTTGTCTACTCTAGGCTGTAGGACTGGGAGTAAAAAATATATAATTCTTGTTTAAATAAAAAAAAGAGGTAGGTACAGTTATCAGTCTATCAGATTACTGTAAATATACTATAAATTTGACTCTTTTAATTAAAAGTAACGCAACAGTAAAACAATTTTTTAGGTATAGTAATGTGTTACGATTGCTTTACTTTACATAGATACTAGGCTAAAAATTTGTTGCAATTTGTCAGCTATCAACAATTGAGAGAGTTTAGCGAACCGAACCTGCGACAAAATAAAAAAAATATTCCTCAATGGGCATATAACGCTGGAGAAGAAGTGTCATCAGTTCAAGTAATACAGGTAAATACTGATATAAAGTAACACAGTAGGAATTTTGTACTATTGTCAATAGAAAACATATATTTTTTTAACTTTATTTCCCTTCATTTATTTTACAGACAAGCAGTAATTTTTCCACGATTGTTGCATTGGGAGAAAGGTACCTTTATTGTTTCCAGGACAACGGCCTCATGAAATTCATGTTGAAATTCGAATACATGCCAATTTGTTTCTGTGCTTATCTGATTGGTTGGTATTATGGTAAGTGTAAAAAAAAAAATAATAAAAGACGAAAACAATACTGTACGCAAATATTTAAAGTCAACCCTAAAATGCAATCCCCAGTAATAGACATTGATATTTATTTATTATTACTTTTGACATTATCTTACGGCGTGTTTCAATATTCTAACAACTGGAAGTGGAAGTGGAAGATAGAAGTATATTACAATAGTTTAGTTGCTTAGCTTAGTTGTTATTTATCGTAATAATATAACAAAAAATGCCAGGCAACTAAACTTTAGTAAGCTTACTTTTATCTGTAGATAGAATATTGAAACCCGCCGTTAGTAAACAATGAATTTAAGATAATAATAATTAAGCTATTAAATTAGCATAGCTTTTAGTAAAAGTATTTTTTAGCTACGTTTGAGAGTTAAAATATAAATACTTACTACATAGTATATACTTTAACTCTAAGTAGGGTTTTCATTCCATATTAAAGTCCTATCTTATAATTTCAGAACCCAATTCTCGATTACTAGTCATGGTGGCATCTGATGATTCTAAATTATACCTTTACGAGGGCACAACATTACTATGGTCATGTGATGTATTGGAGACTGCAATATATGTCTCCAGATGTTTCCTTAAGTCCCTCTCTGGAGGTTTGGTGACATTAACTTCTAAGGGTATAATTTCCATTAGTTACTTAGGCACTGAACCAGATTTAAACTCTAACGCAGCAGCGATGATGAATGAAGTCGTAAATCCCGAACAGGTTCACACAGAATTACAAGCTGTGGAAGAAGAGTTGCAATCAATACTAGAAAATAATGGTGGTAGGTAGGAAGATCTATCAAGATTTTTTATTTCAATTGGTTTTGATTTGGAACTGACTATGATTTAGTTATGGAGTTAATAAAAAATCAAACATTTTTTTGCAGAAGAGACTAATCAATCTGCTGTCGTCATGCATATGCTAAATATCAAAGCAGATATAGGAAAACCAACACAAAGTCAAGTCCAGGAATATCCTAATAGAAACCAAGAATTTCTACATTTAATGATGTGTCCCGTTGTTCTGATATTGTCTTGTGATGACCCGAAATTGATTAATAATATTCAAGTAACTTACGTGTGCTCTCCACCGTTCACATGCTCCCAATCTGTAATAAATCTCGACAATGTGAATGGTACTGAGATAATAGAATCGCAAATCTTCTTAAGCAATGATGATACTGAAATTACTGACATGAAGGTAGAAATAACACTCGCTATTACTGACAATATTGGAAAAATAAGTGTTCTATCCAAAAACGTACTTTTACCAATGAGTTTATATTGTTTCCCTACTAATATGGACACTAGCAAAACTGTAAAATTGAATGTTTATACAAATCATCCAAATGTATATTTTGGTCAAATAATTACTGGTAACTAATATTCTCTAACTGCATTAAAAATTAACGTAGAAACAAAATCATATGTTAATAAGTAACTGCACGTTTTGTTAACAGATTTTACGGAAGAAGAATTATACAGTTTAGGGAATTCGACAGATACTGTGTCGTTGGCATACCGTGCTACCAATAAAGTAGTAACGTTAAAAGCACTTGAAGGATATTACTCGTTGGAAGCCGATGATTTTCCAGAAATCGCGGTGACTTTGCAACATTTAATAATTAAACTTACTGATCATTTTATCAGGATGGGTGTAAAAGATTTTAAATTTCACATAGAAATGAATAAAGAATTATTTAAGCAGATCACATTTAGATTCTTGAAAAGTGTAGAAACACACGCTAAAGATAGGATTACATTAAGAGCATTGGAAGTAAGTTCTATATCAACGCACCTACTACTATAAATTAAACGAAATTAGGTGGAATGTGTTTATCAACGTTTGAGTGTATTTATTTTTATAGAATGAATTAAATGTCCTACAAAAACAATTCATTATTGTTCAAAAAAGATTGTTGGTGCAGTATGGTTCTTTGCCTCCAGGAGATTGTGAACCTTTGGAATTTCTAATGCGTGACACCCATAAAAGGTTAATGAAGTGTGTCAATGAAATTATCAATTGCAAAAAAATCATATCCAGGTAGATATTTTATGAATATATTTTTTACTTGCAAATTCTTTTTCATAATATCCCGGTTGTAACAGTATCAAAATATATTTATTTTAGATATTTTTTAATTTACAGATCTGGCGGTTGTTTAGAAACAATGGGGCGACTGATGATCTTCATCCTTAGTCATTCATCT
Organism: Cataclysta lemnata; assembly: GCA_963931975.1. Lineage (NCBI taxonomy): Eukaryota > Metazoa > Arthropoda > Insecta > Lepidoptera > Crambidae > Cataclysta > Cataclysta lemnata. The sequence goes on along the minus strand of OZ008344.1, from coordinate 11,634,708 downwards.
TTGGAACCGTTTAAGTTAAGACTTGTAGAAGAGACGCTGTGTTTAAATTGTCTTTATGATGATTATCAAGTAAGTATTCGAGGGTTTATGACCTAACACCGAATGACGAGAGATCGAGTGCCAAACTTAATTTGCCGAACAATTATTACCGATGTCTTATTTTAGGTATTTTGATACCTAACAAAAGCACTATCATCACACTGCTACCCGAACATCCAAAAACCGAATAGGTACACAGCCGTGGCACAAAAATTTTGCAATAAACTGATTTAGATGTTTTTACTACTACTGTTGAAGGTCAGAGACATTTTGGCAAGTTAATTAACGTCCTGTAGGCCTATTCGCTAACTTTTTATGACAGTTGAAAGTGATGATCACCGAACTATTTACTTATCTATTACTGTTTTCACAGGACAAGTGTCACAATAGCGTTAAAGTAAAGTAGTAATGGATCAGTAAATAGTTCAGTGATTATCACTCTAAAGTGTCAAAAAAAGTTAGCGAATAGCCACGCTGGTTGGCCGAGTGGTAGGCAGCCCGACTTACTAAGGACCCGGGTTCGAGTCCCGCATTAGGACAACATTTTTCGAATTAATCTGGCCTCGTTTTCTTCTGAATAAGTTATATTATAATTATTATTTTTCAGGAATGGGAAGAAGCAGTTACTCAGTCGTTGTCATATATACTGAACAAAGTATTTATGAATACGGAAAAAGATAGGGAAAAATTGGCCCCGGTCACAGAACAAGGCATCTTGTCTCAAGCCAACTTAAAAAGATTCATTAAGCAAATTCGTATTGTCTTGGATAAGCTCTTTGCCGAAGCTTACAATGACCAATTGGAACTGAGAGAAACAAACAAAGAAAGTAAAACAGTACGCACTGAAGAATTTGTAGAAATGATATAGAGAACAGATAATACTCATATTTTTAATATAGATATTTAAGCAATCGCAGGCCGAGTTTCTAAGCTCATTGATAAAATATTATTAAACTCAAATGTTTCAATATAGGTAAGTAAATGATGTAAAATTATGTTGGTGTTTAAATGATATTAATGAAGAAACATACGGATATTATTATTTAAATTAAAACTTATTTCTGAGCGTTTCACTACTTACACAGATACACTTATATTTAAATTATAATAAATATTAACCTAATTCAATATTCTGCTAAATAGTATTTCTAGAATTAAATAAAAACTAAGGCCAATGCGGTAAATTATAACTTTATATTCTTTCGAAAACTGTATTAAGATTACAACAAAAATGTTTAGTATATTACCATTAAATATATGTATAATAAATTCGTTGAAAAACCCAAAAATACAATACGTAGTTTACACGAATTTGTAACTACATTTAATTAGATATGAGAGTAAGAGAGCTTAATTTTTAGAATAAAGTTAACAATCCAGATGTCTCGAACCCCAGCCTCTTAAGCAGTCAATGTTTGGCTACCAGTTCCATTGTACTAAAGTCATTTGTTGATAATATAAATTTTTAATATTTGTTATGAATACGATAATATACCTATTTCTATTAGAAATAACGTTCTCGCTTAAGTATATGCAATGAATAAATAAACTACATAGTACAAACATTAACAAGCTTTATTTCATTTTAGTAAGACAGCTTAGATATCAATAAATATTACAAAACACCCTTTATTGCAAGTACTCAATGGAAAAATATTGTTGATAAAAATTATTATGCAGTTTTATCTTTCTAATTATTTAGCGCTTTATGTACATGATTGCGTATTATATGTACTTGAAAAGAAGAGTGCTCGCTAAGCGACGTGTAGTAATGAATATAAAACGAGATTGAGATACAACATATGTACCAGGAGCAACAACACCTTGTCGCGTCATTTCTTCTTAGCGTCCTTCAGGCCTGCGCCCGCGTTGAATTTGAAGAAGATGACGTCACCGTCCTCCACTACGTAGTTGCGTCCTGTTGGGAAAGTTTGACGGTGAACATTATTTGGTAACTGTTGGTTTTTAATTGTAAATTATAGGATGATTCGATGATGACAGCTGTCATATGAACCCGTACACTTTTTTGTCTGTCCTTTTATCTTTTTTTCATTTAATGCTGTGTGACCAATGGAAATAATTCTAGAGGCTTCAGTGTGTTTCACGGCCCGTTTCAATAATCGACTTAAAAAACAAGATACTACCAGTTAAGTTAACTAGCAACCTCTTTTAATAATTTAACAAGTGCCAGAATTTCAATAATTTTACTTCTATCTGTAGATAGTTTATTATTATTGAAACCCTAAAATTCTGAGCGAAAGCTGGAATTTTCAAGCGGACCGCTTTACTAACTCGATGACCTTGTATGTTTTTGACTGTTATTAAGTGGTAGGTCGATATAATTCATAGTAACGGTAATCATATCACTTTACTATCTAGGCGCTTAACTATCTAAGCAAGCCAGTCTGAACATAATTTTACTTTCATATTGTTACCAATGTTCAATCCTAATATTTAAGGTATAGCTGAGAGTATAATAAAAAAGGCCAGGTCAAGAGTACCTACCTACCCGAAATCGCCAGCATGAATGAAGACAGTAAAGAGATTGGATGAAGGGAAAGAAATACGTAAGGATCGTAGTAGCAAGTGGAAAGAAGTGATCTTTGCCTACCCCTGTGGAAGAAAGGCGTGACATTGTGCATGCAACATTTCTGTGGCAGTCTCTTAGCTTGAACATTGGAGACGTGCTGTCAACGAATAATATATAACTATAGGCACACTTTAAATACCTTGCTGCCGGTATTTCCCCGCAGACTTGCAAGCAGACTCACTGCCCTCTTCTTTGAAGTCCTTGTAATGCATGACTTCTGCCATTATGAAACCCTTCTCGAAATCGGTGTGAATCCTTCCTGCTGCCTGTGGTGCTTTTGTTCCTTTCTGGAAATCGTTTCAATAAAAATTTAAAAAAAAACAACAAAAACTTTTGTGTCATCATCATTATAGCAGCCCCTGTAGCACGGGCCGTGGACACATCTCCTTCGGGGGAAAGAAAATCTTTTCCTCTCGCTCTAATTCCCACTGAATCCCGAGACAAAACACTGTCAAGTGGTGGAGAGAGACTTGTCCACGTCCCCGTGCTAGGCCCGCTGGAGGCATATTAATTGAGGAACAAATATACCGCGCCGGCTAAAAAATATAGATAATTATAAGCAATATTTATTTATTTATTAGTAAATATTCCCATTCAACCAATCCCAAGTAAAGTTACCGTGCAAACTTTTATCATTTCGAACTGGTAAAATTTTTGATATTAAACTTAATACACACCTGAATAGTCCACGCTTTAACTTCGTCAGCACCAGCCGTGAAAAAGTATTCCAACTGTAATGCTTTATAACCTTGGACGATGATTTTGTCCAAAGCACTGAAAGTAAGTTAGAAAATTGATTGAAACACTTACGATATTAACTGCTGGTTTATTGAATTACAATCTACTTTTAGGAATAATAATACGTTCACAGTTTATCTGGAGACTAGAATAGGTATTACTCAGACGTTATCAAGCCCTCCATTCCCTTTTGATATGTATCATCTAATACACCGGAAAGGTGCTAGTGATGAATCAGTGTATAGAAAAGTAATGAAAAGCAACATGTCGAAAGACCAAAGAACGGAGAGCGGGATTGTATGAGTGAATTCATTTAATTACAATAACACTGTAGTACCACAGTGAAACGATAGCGTTTGTTTCAAATGAAAGCATTTTGTTTTTTTAACGTAATCTCGTAGCTTACTGGCTGGTCGAACCAATAGGCATTCGATGTATAACATTTAGGACCATCGTTAGAAGCATATCTACTAACCTGGTAATATTGTTTTCTTTCAAGAAAGCTTTCTTTTCTTCAGCGTCCATATCCATAAGTTTTGTTTCCAACACTCCAGAAAATGGGATCAAAGGAGCTCCAGGGTCGTTTTTGTCAATCCATTCCTTTAATTTCGGCAGCCTATTTACATAAATAAAGTTAAGAATGTTTCTAAAGCTACACGTCTTTTTAGAACTTACCACAACAAATACAAACCATTTATTTTTTTTCCTAATGTAGTCTTTTTCAGATAAATTCACGAGGTACAATGCAGGTTTCGATGTTAAAAATAAATATTTATTCAGAACTTCAATCTACAATAAATAAATACAATATTAAAATTATAATCTTATACTTGTATAAGGTAGACATTATTTTTTATGCATTTACTAACATCAGCTGCACTCCAATCACCAAAACGAATATGTTTCTTTTCTTCACTCAGAATTGTTTTAATTTTCGCTAGAGTCTCCTGAAACAACGAAATATATGATTAACAATTAGTTTTCTTACTGTAACTTACATCGAACTGTTTCGATACGTACATATTCCGGTTTAAGTTTTTTATCACCACCTCTGTTTACAACTCTGTCTAACTTTTCAATATTCTGCAACAATTGCTCTTCGTCTTTCAATCTTAATTCTTCGCCTATAGTTTCTAAATCCCTTACGGGGTTGACTTCGCCGTCAACATGGATGACATCTTCGTCATCAAAAGCTCCTACAAATACAATAAATTAAAATTGCATTATACATACCAAATTCTTAATACATAATTAGATAAACTATTTTAATACTTACGGCACAGATTAAATATTGCGTCACAAGCCTTGATGTGAGATAAAAATGCGTTACCAAGGCCCTGTCCTTCTGCTGCACCTCGAACAAGACCGGCGATATCCACGACATTTAAAAATGCAGGAACTTTACTAAAGATAACAAAATAAGTGATGGTAATGTGACTACCCAAAATTGCAACAAACTTATATAATTCAAAATGAAAACTATATCAATAGAATAAAATTTGATATCAATGATTTCATTTTCTGTTTTATTAGTAAGATAAATTAAATTTTAAATAAGTAAGATTAATTATGATTTTAATTACCTAGCTGGTTTATGGTATTCGCAAAGATAGTCGAACCTTTCATCCGGCACAGGAACCCTACGTATCGAAACAAAAGAAATATGTGTTAGACAGCTGTGTTTGGGATATAAAACATACAACGAAATTGATTGATTACCTGTTAAACATTAATATAATTGCAAATTAACTAAATGAAAACACCAATCAATAAATGAAATATGTATTACAGGCGCGAAATAACATATCAGATTTAACAAAACAAAGATAGCCGACATTTGATAGTATTAAGGAGCTATATAAACTGTTTATTAATAATATTGGCTATAATATATTTTGGTATCAGAATTTATGGAACTTGTAGTCCCATTAACAAAGCTAGAAGGCTTTCTAACCGTTCCAGAGTCCAAATGTTTAATCTTGTTGCAACATTTTGGATATTTTACGAATGGATTATTAATCGATCTCAAACGTAGGCCAATTTCTATCATCAATTTGCATCTCGCATCATACACTTTAGACGCTTTTACAAACATTGACAAGGCACAATTAGGAATCGAAGGATTATGGGTTTTTAAATACAAGGCAATATATAACAATGCAGATGTTTTTATATCAAGACCAGGATATTTTGGTCTCATTACATTAACAGCGCAACATGCATCTGTTATCATATTACCTACTGTTTGTTCTAAATATCCAATGTTAGGCAGATTTTTTAAAGAGAATTGAGGAAATATATTCTTTGGTCTTTTAAATATTACAATGTCGTGATACATGTGTGGTTTGGCTAAGAACAAATCAAGACATTTCGAACTGCAAAATAAATATGTTTTCCCCTGATAACTAGCTGCAAATCTGTTACTTCCAGTCACAATTTTTTGTGAGGGCAGGTTATGCGTATAAGTAACTACGCAAATACCAGATTCGTAAACTAAAGAAGTATTTATAGTTTTAATAACAACAGGAATTTCTGGAATATTTATAGCAGTTTTGGTTAAATAGCGGTTGGGAAACATCATAACTAGATCTATGTGGTCATCACATACCCAATAAAAAGTATTTTTAAATTGAACAACACCTTTTTTATCAATAGGGTGACCGTTATGCCGTATTTTGTTAAAATACAGACACACTGGACACAAATTTTTAAACGACGACATTCTTTTATTGTAGTCATTATTTGATATACACATGCAATTTGCAGAAACAACAATATCTTGTAAAACTGATGTCATATAAATATGTATATTTTTGATAATTTTTTCCACTACTGTAATCGTGTCTTGAAAACATAGCCATTTCGATCCTTTACTATTTACTTCATAATTATTTTGAATGTCGTTTTTAATCCAGTTGCGAATTTTAAAACTTTGTTCTTCCCAAACTTTATATTTAAATTCAATTAATGGAGCAGAATAAGTAGGTATTCTTTTGATTATATCATTGTACACCTCATTACGACAATTTTCTAAAATTTTTTTTTTTGTAGATGCCAAGTCTATGACGATAATCGGATAAAGACCCTTTTTGAGCAACCCTTCAGCTTCACATGCCGATTCAGGAAACCCATCAAAAACAAACCCAGAAGTCAAAGCACGATGGTCAATTAAAACATTTTGGATGGCTTTTATAACATGATTGCACTTAAGAGAATATCCTTTACATATGTCTTCTTGTACTTGAAAAGCTAACTCTGTCCAGTAAAATTGTTCTATTGTGTATCTCAGAGCCATTCCTCTTGATATACACATTAATCCATAACGGTCTGCTAGTTTATGTGCTAAAGTACTTTTACCGGATTTCGGAGGTCCAATAACAGCAATAGTTAAAGGATATTCCATAAAGAAGTTGATCATTTTACTAGTAATATATTTTAATGGGTCTTTTCGAAACTTTATTAAATTTTCTTCAGTAAACGTAAAATAAATATAACATCTATGAATAACAGGAAATACCTTGTTCCTCCGTTTCAAAATTTTAAATGAATTTGTAATAATATCTGGGTTTTCTAAAATATGCACAGGACACATTCGGCCAAATTTACTAATAAAGTAAATTCCCTCTTCCAACAACAATTCCGCGACGTCGCAATTGAGTATGAAAGTTTGTTCGAAAAATGAAGGACAACGATTTCTCAAAAGAGACAACTTTGACAATACAACCCTAAAAAGTTTGTTTAGGGGTTTAGTAGAATCAACGGATACAATCTTAATCTTTTGATCTATTAAATTATCTTTTAAAGATTGCACCGCTTCGTCCTCTACTTCAAAAATTCCTTCTATTCTTGCATCAATTCTTTCACGAGCGTCATCCGTTTTTTCCCATTCATTATGATCTACGGGTGCGGGATGTTCTTGGATCATTTCGTTGTAAAATTGAACTAACCTCATATCAATAACTGACGAATTATCGATAGAGTTAGCATTAATTTTAATACTACTTGTGGATATATCTTTCATAGGCTCGTCAACATAAGGAAATATTATATCTAAAATGTTTTCTAGAACCAATTTTACGACAACATGTGTCGTTATATAACTTGACCACTGTAACCTGTCTTGCTCCAAAATAATTTTAGCAACATTTTTAGCAGTGGTTTGTTGATTTTTCCATGTTTTGTACATTTTTTGCGACATACGCTGTAGTGATATATCAACGTTGCTTTCTAGTTCTATTATTAAATCAGGAATGCAATAACTTGCAGCCATATCCTCTACATCAGCTGATATCCGTGGATACCCATCCAATACGAAACCAGTGTTAGAGTATGGATTTTCAAACCATATTTTTTTTATTATTTTAGTCATTAAGGTTGATAATATAGGGACACCTCTTTCAAAATAATTATGCACTATTCTTCTTAATTCTATTTCATTTCCCAAAATATCTGAAGCTATGTTTTCATTTTCTTCATCAATTTGAAAGTCCATTACCATTTCTTCGTCAATTGGATTATCAGAGAAACTATTTTCATAACCACGGCCCACTTTTCTATAATGCTTCGGTACCAAGGAATTATTAATCAGTTCATAAAAATCCACATGGATTAGACCAAGCTCTTTAGCAATTAATTTTGATAAGCTTGATTTGCCACTTCCAATACATCCTATAATACAAAGTCTTAAAGGCGGTACAGTTTTGAAAGGTTTATTGTATTCTTGATATCGGGTAACATCTTTTTGAAAAAGTTCAGAGCATTCTTCCTTTGAAAAATAATGTATTTTGTTATCATATCGAAAAGATAATTCTGTTTTACCTTCCCACAATACTCCATAGTTGTAATAGGCCACAGGGCAGTACACACCGGTTTCACATAGAGTTCGAGAATCATTGTATGTTAACAAATCTTTTGGACTTTCATCGTCATCAGCTGAAACGTCATCTTCGTAAATGTCACAAGTTAAATAATAACTTTTTCTCAATTTTAATAACACTTCTTCTATTATTTGGATATCAGATTTGTTATCAAGTTCCACTTCGATGAACGATTTATTTCTCTCTTCTAATTTCACTTTTATACTATCCCAATCTTCACGAAATTTCTCTATCGTATTCGTGAAAGAGGCTATGAAATCGGACTCAATGCCAGCATTTTCTTCAAATATATACGAATCAGTGAATATAGAATTTAATAATTTGTGTATAAATTGCTGGACTATAATTTTTACGTCAATAATTGACATATTAGGAAGTTGTGTATGCATCAGTTTTGTTTTGATCAAGGGGTCATTAACTAAATGAAATTTTTCATAATAATTTTTAAGGCAGTCGTCTAATGTCTTATACGCAAATAAAATATCTGAATCGATTTCTCTATTTTCTATTAAGCATATAGTATTATCAGGTATTAAATTGAATTCAATAATATAATTCCAGAACTCAACATCAGACGGAAAACCATCTATAATATACTTTCCATAGGTACCATATTTGCTAAACGAATCTTCGTCAACTTTCATTAAAACATTTCCTAATTCGTTTAACACTTCTTCATTTGTTGGTTCAATTACTCTTTCTAATTGATTAGCTACAATGTATTTTGTAATTGCTTCTGTCACATCAGAGTCACCTATAACAGGAACATCTGGTTTTTTATTTGGTGTTCTTAAGTAGATAGGAGCGAAATTCAGTAGAGTGTTGTCGTTAAAAACTTTTATACACTTATCAATATCGTCCAAGAAGGGTAAACCAGCAAGCCTGTCCATCAGAGTATCATATTTCGCCAATAAATATTTGTATGATACTAATTGATCTTCTTCTTCTATACCAGTATCATTTTCACGATTTTTGTGTTTTAAAATCTCTATATAGGTAGGTATATATGCTTCAAGGTTTTTCGAAAAATTCAATTGCCAATCGTCTAAAGCCTTTATTCTCTTAGTCTCTGAATTTTGCCATTGCAGCAAACGATTGTTTTCAATAGTAGCAATAATTTCTGATAAAATAGTTTTGGAAAAAGCAGCATGCTTCTTTTTCTTTTCATTTTCTATAAAGTTATCATATGATATAATTTGAGCATCAAATATCCATGACAGACAATTAGATATCATTGTTTTTCCTGAAGATTTAGTACCTATAACTAATATGCGACATGTTGGTTCCAAGAATTTCAACTGCAAATATGGTCTTGGATTTCTACAAAAAGAAATCATGTTGTTCAAAGTTGACAAGACATAAACATGTTTTAAGAAAGACACGGCATATTTTGGTTGTCCTTTTGTAGATCGTCGTTTTTTAAGCTCAACAGGACAACGATTATACCAAAGAGATGGATAGCGGCTAATACTTAAATCTCCACTTTTAATAACATTTAATTCATGGATCAATTTCCAAAAGTCGTCCATTTCTTCAGGTGGTTCGTCTAAATATAAGGGTTTAGGGATAAAAATATAGTTATTTGGCAAAAACGTTATTCTTTCTTTGAAGTTATGCATCATTTGGTGAATAGTATGGCGTGCATCCAATTTTATGATATTTTTAGGAGAGATATCCTTAGTTTTCTCTTTAATTAGAGGTAATACATGTTCTTTATATGTACACAGTTGATTAACAGTGTTGTTTACAAAATTAATTGGGTGTCTACAATTGTATTTAGGATTGAATGTATAGCTATCATAAGGACTTGCATAGTCATTCATTGTATATTTACAAGGCCATCTATGTTGCAATTCAATTTTAGTTGATAAATGATTAAAAGTATATGAATTATTATAATAATTATAGTATTTGTGTTTTTTCTTAATAATTATGTCTTTATCAGGACAAGTCACATATACAATAATATCAGCTTCCATGGACTTATCAAATATGACTTGCAATTGATGCAGTAAAATAGATTTTATTGTAGTCATATAAATTTTTCTAGAATAAATTATGCCCGAACTTCCGTTCAATATAAATTTCGGCAGTTGGATAGGAATTTCCTCTTCCTCAATATTTGCTTCCTGGTGCTCTTCTTCAACATCCTCTTCAACTGCACTATTAATTGACGAATATGAATCAGTTTTTCGTATTTTTGACTTTCTATTTTTAAGATTGACTATTGTGTCAAGCAGGATACCATCAATGAGTTCCAATGATTCTTCAGAATATAATGAATTTGTAAGATTAAAAGAGTTTATATCAGAAGATACCATTGGTATTCCAGATATGACATAGCCTCTATGTCTGACTGCCGGAGAGTCAAGCTTACTTTTTATAAGAGACAAAATTACATCAAATTTTATTACTTTTTGCTGTCTTAAATTGAATATTATGGACTTGCCAGTAGAACTAATTTGGTCAATTTCATCACGCAGTACACTCATAGGGCACAAATGTATACAATTGAGTTTTTTTGATATTGCTTCACCAAGGAGATATGATCCACATCCTGGTTTCCCCAGAATTAAATAGCATGGAGGTTTATTCTTCAAGTAATTCTCTTGTGCATCAATATCAGTCCAAATAGGGGATTTAGATGTTTCTGGTAATAAAGCTGTGTTATTTAATCCTATTACAGCTGCAGCCAAAGGTATGATCTTATCACAATTTTTATTTTCACTTCTGCTATATCCTTTGTAGTTTCCATTAAAGCAACCATTGTATGCAAACCTTTTATCAACAACAATACCATTTAATTTGTGTTTATCACACACATCTAAATTATGTTTAAAATTCTCTAATTCAAACATTTTTTATAGATTTGGTGGCATTGCATATCATTCCAATGTCGATTTTAGAAAAAAATATGTTTGAAAACTTGAGTGATGATTAATCATGTCAGTTTGACAGGATTAATGTCAAGCATTAATATACAAACCCTTTTCATAAAAATTGAAAATAAACAATCCGTAAGTAGGATTAAATAAAAATATTAACAATGGCTCAAAGTCCTAGATGTCAAGCTAAAAAAAATTTGACAGTTAGGCCTAATTCGCACGGGAGCTTTTTTAATGTGTGTTAAAAAAGTGTTCTCCAAGTAAATGTTCATGCGTATAGGGCCTTAATGTCCAACACACAGCACTCAAAATACAACAATGTTCATAAATATGTTATTTCAATATAAAATAGATATGAGTTATTTGTTGTATTTACCAATTTTCAGAAAGTTACTAAGGTTGATTTAATACTTTTTGGCATAATATAAAATATATTCAAGAGATACTTATTTTCATTAGGGTCGATGGTGCAGAAGGGGAAGTTTTCAGCAGAGGCTTGGCTTTTAGTGAGCACATTGAAGAATGTTGATTTGCCTACATTAGGAACACCAACAATTCCTACTTTAAGGTTGGTACCAACTCTTCCAATAAGAGGTTTCTTTTCCGGCTCCTCTACTTTTTTTGGAGGCATTCTGAAACAATTTATAAAATTTAATCAAATAGCTTTTCCAAGATATAAAATCTGTACCTAATAAACGCAACATTTGAGCTAAAATTTTAAAGTGATGTATAATTAGGTTGTTCGTCAAACTTTCAGCAATCTTTTTATATGTCACGTTCAGTCTAATAAATTAATCTAATAAAATAATAAACAAGAGACTAGCTAAATATAATAATGTAGTGCAAATACAGCAGAAAGATTTACATTGGGAGCTAATGAATGAACATTGTCCAGTTTTTTGCTTACTGAAGCCTTTTCAAAATTAATTTATTAGAATTGCAGTTCCATACTTCTATTTTGTTACATATAAATATATAACCTAATTTTTACACAAAATGAACTGAATTTTATGTGTTAAACAACGTATATCAACTACATAAGTCTTCTTACTTAATAAATTAACAATTAACTTTTGCTGAACTTTATATTAGATGTTGGTATCAGGTTGAATAAAATATTTTTATCAGGTTAATACGCGTGTAATTCCGTGATCATTCGGCACACAAAATTCAGAAAGTTAGAGCATTTCCTTCACTTACTTGTTGTCCTGTCAACCTATTTTTTTTTTTAATTCTCCCTATATTTTAGGGAAGGCAAAGGATCTAGCCCATACAGCCAAATCTTTAGTGTATATTTTATCTGTAGTCTTATGAATGAGTAGGTGAAAAGTATGAATGAAATGAATTTTACGTTAAAATATGGGTGCCACATATTTTAACGCATCTAGGGAGTGCTTGGCGCGAATTGAATAGTAACAGAGTTAAAGATGGTGCTTGATGAAATGGATAAAACCACTTTTTATAGTGATCTTCACCACATCATCAAACACATCATGAGACTTATTTTCGATGATTCTGCATAATTGCACATCAACACAGATGCTTGTGCATCAAAATAACACCACTTTCACTGCACAAAATCCACTCTGTAACAATTTTTGAATTAGTGAAAATAAATCTGACTGACACCACGAAACGCGCCAAACACTCCCTATTTTTTTTTAAATTATCCCATTAATTATCCATACAGCCAAGTCTTTAGTGTATATTTTATCTGTAGTCTTATGAAATAATGAGTGGGTGAAAAGTATGAATGAAATGAATTTTACGTTAAAATATGGGTGCCACATATTTTAACGCATCTAGAGAGTGCTTGGCGCGAATTGAATGGTAACAGATTTAATGATGGTGCTTGATGAAATGGATAAAACCACTTTTTATAGTGATCTTCACCACAACATCAAACACATCATGAGACTTATTTTCGATGATTCTGCATAATTGCACATTAACACGGATGCTTGTGCATCAAAATAACACCACTTTTACTGCACAAAATCCACTCTGAACCAATTTAAGAATTATCGAAAAAAAATCTGACTGACACCACGAAACGCGCCAAACACTCTTCTTTTTTTTCTTTTAGTTTAGTTGTAAATTCTCCCTATAGTTTAGGGAAGACAAAGGGCCGAGCCCATACAGCCAAATCTTTAGTGTATATTTTATCTGTAGGCTTATGAAATAATGAGTGGGAGAAATGTATGAATGAAATGAATTTTACGTTAAAATATGGGTGTCACACATTTTAACGCATCTAGGGAGTGCTTGGAGCGAATTTAATGGCAACAAAGTTCCTGTAGGCCTATTCCCTAACTTTTTTTGACAGTTGAAAGTGATGATCACCGAACTATTTACTTATCCATTACTACTTTACTATAATGCTATTGTGACACTTATCCTGTGATAACAGCAATGTATTAGTAAATAGTTCGGTGATCATCACTTTCAACTGTCAAAAAAAGTTAGGGAATAGGCCTACTGGACAAAACCACTTTTTATAGTGATCTTCACCACAACATCAAACACATCATGAGACTTATTTTCGATGATTCTGCATAATTGCATATCAACACGGATGCTTGTGCATCAAAAAACACCACTGTCACTGCACAAAATCCACTCGGTAACAATTTTTGAATAAGCGAAAATAAATCTGACTGACACCACGAAACCAATGACCTAGGCATAGAGGACAATAATACTAGGACCTAGGCTACGTTCCGTTGAACGATATAAGCGCTATGACCACTCACAGCCGGTCCGTTAAAATTTAGCGCGATATCGACAAATATCGCGTTAAGTTTATCGGAACGGTAAATAGACGCGTTCATAATTCGAATCACAAACAAAATGTCACTCCCTAAACTATTATAAGAAACCTAAACTATTTACGTGTTTGAGCGGGTTTGGTATCTTTTTCTAAATTTTCCTTCTGTTGTGGTTTTTTGGAAAATAAAATGGATCAGCAACTTCTTTTCACCCTTACTAATACAATTGACTTAGATTCTGATGATGATTTCATATAATATTTCATGTACCTAATGTTTGTTTGTAAACACGAGTGTCAACAAATCAAATGACAAGTAATGCTATTTGTCAATTTTGACAGATTACTCACAGCGACCATGCTTGGTAGCATGGGCGTTGTCAGCGCTAAACGTAGTGTATTATATACTCTTTGGTCAGCGCAACGATGGCGGCGGTGGAGGTGTCATCAAGGACTATCGTAGACGCGCTAACGATTCTACGGACTACATTTGTGAGCGCTATAATCGCTTTTATAGCCCTAGGAAGAAATGGACCATCCATAATGTGCTATACATTTTTTTATATGACGAATTTTGTAGTAGAACTCGTTAATATACATCATTCTCTTTCTACTTCATTCATTTTTACTTAAGCAAAAAGAGATGGCACTGTATTAGTCAGTTGTATATTTCTTGTTTGACATTTCACGTCAATGCCTAATGCAGCCAAATCGCCATATTGCAGGTGTCAACTCCTACACATAGGATTGAGAATACCTACGGGGGCAAACTTTTTATGTTGCAAGTTGAAAAAAATATATAATTCGGCAGTAATTATAAGTTGACAACATCAAATTTGAAGCCGGGTTTTCACGGTCCGGGTTGGTTCGGACCGAGTGCACTCGAATGACTACTCGAAAGTTACCAGAGGTGTAAAAGTAACGAAAAAAACCGTACCCGTATGTATTCGTTACTATGCAAATTAGTACTCGTTACCATCGTATCGTTATCGTTACTCGTTACTTTTGATACTGTATATACCTAACAAATCGTATTACGTTCGTGTACCAGTATGACGTCGCATCGCAGCGTCGCTGTTTTAGGTGAACTGTTGACAGTATCTACTTAATTTGCAATAGACTTACTATTTAGGAAAATTTTAACGACAATAATAAAAAAAGTCACACTAGTATAGCAATTCATAAAATTACACTTTACATAATAAACAATACTCTTTCTTTGTAACGTACACTTACGTTAAATTCACCGAATAAGCGCGCTCATGCTTAAAACAAAAACATTAATAATTATCGCATCAATGGTGTAAATACTACAAACTTATCTGTTCCGGTGGTGGTGTCGCTAGTCGTAAACAGATATGTGTAGAAATGTCAAAATATCTATGGGTAAATTGTAGTTCCAATTTTCACCACCGGCACAGATACGTTTGTGATGCGACACTGTAGTACTTGAATGAACTGAAATACGAAACATGCGAGTAACGACATACATTCGTATGTAACGTTTCGTTACTCGGTACTCGATGGCGTACCCGTTACTCAGTAACGAATACATACGATTTGTTACAGCACTAAAAGTTACTCGCAGAAGAATGTTAGGCATGAATGTGGAAGGACGTAGAAAGAGGGGAAGAACAAAGAAGATATGGATGGATTGTGTAAAGGAGGATATGATAGCGAGAGGAGTGGATGAGAAATTAGTGAAGTATTGTAGAAGAAGACATATTGTGCCGACCCCACCTAGAGCGGGATAATGGCAGGAAGAATTATGAATACTAATGGTAATTAATCGATATCGTCGGCCGGTGGTGCCGTATGGTGACGGCAGAGCAGAATACAATTGTCACCGCCCCCATCTGTCCCGTGGGTGTCGTACAAGGCGACTAAGGATAAAGACAGCAATGAGTAATGGGCAGCAGCATTCCTCTTGTACCGCCTAGCTATATATTTTACATAAATAGAACCACTACTTTTTTAAGAATAGAGTTTTTTGTACATAGATTCCATAGATAGTAATAAATATCTTAATAAATTATTAAAAAATTGCAATTTTTTTTTTAAATTTTTTGTCGATAATTTATGATCTAGTTTCACCCCCTTCCTGGATTGCACTTTATCCAGTGACACACTGTATTCACGCTGTGATTAACGTGGAAGTGTGGACCGGTCTTTAGAAGTGGCTATAGATTCCAGATTAGTACTAAAATAATTCTTAACATTAATAAAACAACTATTAAAACATTAATAAACAATAAAACTTCTCATTAGAACTTAGAATTTTTTTTAAGCATAAGTAATAAGAAAAGTATTAATTATTAATATTAATAATGTTTTCTTATATTTGCACGAGCAGTACACATTTGAAATAAAACAACTTTTACGGATAAGACTCGCTTATAAATTGGTGTTTGGCATATTAATTATTTAACCTGATGTTTTGATCACTTTACAGTGGCCGTGGTCACATTAATTTTATTCGGTTACTTTCATGTTTAATAATACTTATTTTTATTGCTTAAACTTATAAATAGAGTGCGCGCCAGATACAGGTGGTGCTGCTCGCTAACATTGACACATCCAGACAAACAAAATAGCAGACAAAATTTTAGTTCCAATTTTGACCACGCGTGGACTTATCTGGTGCGCACTCTGCTAATCAAATATCAGATACACTTTTCAATAAGAACAAGAATAAAATGTTTAGACATTATAATCAATAACACTCCGTAATACAAATTTCTCATAAATAATTTTCCAGACAAAATTACAGTATTATGCTGTTAATGCTGCCCACGGCGGAGACATTGGTGCAGGGTTTTGGAGATACGACATAGCCACAGCAGATATTGATAACATGAATGAGCTTACAATCTGTAAAGAAAAAAATGTGTTAAAAATACATCAATATTTATTTATAGTCTGATTAAATATTTTCACTCTTTTATAAGATTAAAGTAATTATTAACTGGAGGAGAGCAATGAATAAACCCTGACAGGATTCCATTTTAGACGATTTGAACGACTATGGATGATTTAAAACAGCTGACCGAGATGGATGGTAGCCTAATTGTGCTGACCTTATTTAATCCGAGGCAAATGACTATTAAAGTTTAACTGCCGCACTCAGAGACATCAATTTTCTTTAATGAGTATTTAATGTCAAAAATTTTCATTTAAATCCAGACCATAGACCCGGCAAGAATAGGTTAAGGTTTTGAATTGTCATTTTTTGACATTAAGTACTCATTAACGTTATTTGACGTCTCTGAGTGCGGCAGTAAGTCTTTTTTAATTTTTCTAGTATTAAATACATAAAATGTCTATACCTCAGTGTTTCAAATTTTATATTAATACTGAATTAATAATCAATATATACAAACCTGTTTTGTATCATCAGAGACTCGAGCATTAGCAACACTTATACTAGAGCAAAATATAGCAGTCCATGCGCACCATTTCAAACGCATCATGAGACCGCACATAGAAAATATCATACCTGAAAATGAGTGTTATTATAACAATTTGTAGATTCATTTGAGTTTGATTGTAAACAACAAATAAAAAATATTGTTCTTGTTTCTTACTCAGTATATTCATGTAATCTGTTGTAAGATCTTCAGCAGGAGCAGAAGTAGGTGGTGGTGGTTTGAATCGACGCTCGCGATCTGCACGTCTAGGATCTGATGTTAACTGCATCTGTAATAATTATATAGTAGGTACCCACGTCTACCATGGCAGAAATATGCAGTTACGTATGTGTATCTATAACACAAAAATTGTTAAAATATTACTCTGTGATCTGTGAGAGTTCTTTGGTTTAACCCAATTAGTTAAATCATGTGACAATAAAATATTTTTTATTTAAAGTATCACGATGATGTCTTACCTTCTGTGTTTTTAATATTGGCCCGCAAATACTTAAACTTTTTGTGTCTACTAAATTTACGATTAAACAATTCTGTGTTTATTACAAAAATAAAAACTGTGAATAGGTTTCTACGTCGCCTGTTTGATTTTGTGACAAAAGTGAAAATGAATAAATGACAGACAATTTTTTCCTTCTTATTTTTTTTTTTGATAAATTCTCCCTATATTTTAGGGAAGGCAAAGGGTCTAGCCCATACAGCCATGCCTTTAGTGTATATTTTATCTGTAGTTTTATGAAATAATGAGTGGATGAAATTATGAATGAAATGAATATTACGTTAAAATATGGGTGTCACACATTTTAACGCATCTAGGGAGTGCTTGGCGCGAAATGAATGTTAACAGAGTTCATGATGGTGTCTGATGAAGTGAGAAAAACCACTTTTACGTGGTTTTCACCACAACATCAAACACCATCACAAGACTTATTTTCAATGATTCTGCATAATTGCACATCAACACGGATGCTTGTGCATCAAAATAACACCACTTTCACTGCACAAAATCCACTCTGTAACAATTTTTGAATTAGTGAAAATAAATCTGACTGACACCACGAAACGCGCCAAACACTCTTCTTATTTTTTTAATTCTCCCTATATATTAGGGAAGGCAAAGGGTCTAGACCATACAGCCATGTCTTTAGTGTATATTTTATCTGTAGTCATATGAAATAATGAGTGGGTGAAATGTATGAGTGAAATGAATTTACGTTAAAAGATGAGTGTCACATATTTTAACGCATCTAGGGAGGGCTCGGCGTGATTCAAATGGTAATGACGGTGACCAATGAGGTGGTGAAAACCACTATAAAATTCTCAACGTCAAACACGACACAACACTTTTATTTCAATGATTCCTCACAATTGAACATCACGGATCCTTTATGCATCAAAATAACACCACTTTTACTACACAAAGTCCACTCTGAAACAATTTTTGAATTATTGAAATAAGAATTTGACTGACGCCATTGAAAGCCCGCCAAGCACACCCTTTTTATTATTTTTTTCTTAAATTCTCCCTATATTTTAAGGAAGGCAAAGGGTCTAGCCCATACAGCCATGTCTTTAGTGTATATTTAATCTTTAGTCATATGAATTAATGAGTTGGTGAAATGTATGAATGAAATGAATTTTACGTTAAAATATGGGTGTCGCATATTTTAACGCATTTAGGGAGTGCTTGGCGTGAATTAAATGGTAACAGAGTTCAAGATGGTGCCTGATGAGGTGGACACGCCTATATCCCCGAAGGGGTAGGCAGAGGTGAACTAGCACCCACTCTTCGCCAATTATGCCAGGCCCCATGTATTAGGTGGCGAGCCTATTACCATTTATCGCGCACAAAATCGCAGTACTTTGCTAAGTGGTAGGTATAAGAGGAACGCTGCTGCCCATTCCTTATCACTGATTTATCCTTAGTCACCTAGTACAACACTCACGGGAGAGATTTGGGGTGGTGACATGAAATGTAAAGAATTTTACGTTAAAATATGGGTGTTGCATATTTTAACGTATCTAGGGAGTGCTTGGCGCGAATTGAATGGTAACAGAGTCAGAGGCTTACTATAATAAATTAAATATTCATCTTTACTATTAGTATGATTATATAGTAAAGATATTTTGTAACTTGGCTGTGCTGTTAATTTTTGATGTAAAATTAAATTGAGAATTGATCCTTTTTTTTTTCTTACGATCTTGAACGTGCTGTGAAGTTGCCGGGCGGGCACAAAAAAGTAACAAAAAACTTTCCAAACTATCTAATTTTCAAGTGCTCAAAACTATCTTATCTAACGTATAGCTATCGTTCGAATTTAATATTCCTTTGAATTTAACTTGCAATAATGTCGTAAGTATTTATTGTGTATCATTAAAGTTTATAAGCAGGTATGTGTGTATGTATGTAAAATCGGCGAGTTTAAAATTGGTGCAGACAGCTGGCGGTTATACGTGGTGCGGGTAGAACAACATTTTATTGTGAACCGATTGATAGTGACTTACACGCACCAACTTTAATTACAGTGGTTGGTGCGGAGTAATGTTAAGAACTTCTCGTAAACCTATGCACGCCCGACAAACCGACGCCAAAAATATTCTCAGAACTGACCGGCATTTTGGAACACTACCTACAACCGAAACGCAGTGTTCTCGCGGAACGATACAAGTTTCGACATCGGAAACAAAATAGTGTCGAGACGATTTCTGTGGTGTTTCGAGTGGCTGGAAGAAAGTCTACGCGACCAGCTAGTGTGCGGTATCACATGCGACACAATACGGCAACGACTTTTTACCGAAAGCAGTCTAAATTTTGGGAAGGCGTACAATTTGGCGGTTAGCATAGCGGCCGAAAGAGATGCGGCGGCCGTCGAAGGTCACACAGGCGACAGACCGGGTCTGGTGGCGTCTCAGGCGATGGCAGGCACTTGGCGGAGAGAAGCAGGCGCGCACGACGGGCCTTTGCCGTCAGGACGGCGCCAAGGACGGAGGCGAGCCGACACGTCGCGCGGCGCCCGCGCTCGGCCGCCGTGGGTTTGGTCATGAGCTAGCGATAGAAATAGTGGCCAGTCACACAATACAAAATCTTAAAAAAAATAATTTATTTATAACCAAGGAACTTATACTTATTTAATGAAAATCATTGGATTTGAAATATTGGGGATTATAAATGTATTTATGTATAATGTTAGTTAAAAAAATCCTTAAGTAGATATTTAAATATAAGATCATAACAACCGCTTATCACCAGACAGTCTGTATGCTTGTCTGGCAACACACAGTTAACATACTACATACATAATTCACGCCTATATCCCCGAAGGGGTAGGCAGAGGTGAACTAGCACCCACGCTTCGCCAATTATGCTAGGTCCCATGTAATAGGAGGCGAGCCTATTGCCATTTATCGGGCACAAAAGTCGCAGTTCTTTGCTAGGTGGTAGGTATAAGAGGAACACTGCTGCCCATTCCTCATCACTGATTTATCCTTAGTCGCCTTGTACGACACCCACGGGAGAGGTTTGGGGTGGTGACAATTGTATTCTACTCTGCCGTCACCACACGGGTTAACATACTACTGTACAATAATATGTCTTATACTTTAGGTTACCCGACGCAGCTCCCAGAGACGACTAACAAGATCACGCCGTGTCGCTAGCCCGATCTGCAGCTCCGAACTTTGAGGGTTGTCCACAATATGATGTGAAAAAGGAGGTTGCATGAAAGCCTCATGTTGTGCCTCTTCTTCAGACAGCTCCGGTATTGGCAAATTAGCTGCATTACAAATGTTGTGTAAAATCACACAAGCATTTGTAATGGACCCAGCCATTTGTGGCTGGTAATGCAACACTCTATGTACCAGTAGACACCGGAAGCGTGCTTTAAGAATGCCAATGGTCCTCTCTATTATATTTCTAGTTTGAACATGGCGTTCTGTATAATACGCCTCTGGTGAGTTGGGTCCTGCATTCAAAATGGGTGTCATCATTGTTTTCCTTAAAGGATACCCAGAGTCACCTGTAATGTAAATAAATAAATTTTCTTAGACAATATTTATGAAAGTAGGTTTTTTTATTATTGGTTATATTAAATTATAAATTATAGTCTAGTAAGTAGGTACTTTTTTGGTAGTTATTTTAACTAATATTTTAAAATAACAACAAGACACGAACACAAAGACACTTTTTACATAGTAAATATTTATTACCTAGAAACCATAATGCCTCTGTTGCACTTAAGTTCTCCAAATGTATTTTTAGAGGATGGTGAGCCCAAATAAATGAGTTGTGTGTTGAACCAGGATGACTGGCATCAACACTTATGACTTCATTGTCTGCATTACAAATCTGAATAAATGTTTAATGTTAGTTATATTAAAGTTGTCTTGTTCACAATTGTATTTTTTCTTTTATTATTTATATGTATATGTAAGGCACCTTACCAATTGAACATTTAATGAGTAATAGTTTTTTGAACAGAAATATCTGTCTTCATGTTCTATGGGCCTGACGATGGCTACATGCGTCCCATCAATACAGCCAATCACTCCTGGGACACCATATTTTTCAAAAAATCTATAAAATAATCCAAGAAAGAAATGAAATAAAGATTCAATGAAAGAAAAAAATATTCCTAGATCTATCTAGTTACCTTAATTTATTTTCATTACGCTGCTCAGCAGTTTGCGGGAATTTAATATATTTATTTCTTATTTCTATGTTATTTATTGCCGCAGTAACTTGTGCTAAAACAGCAGACACAGTTTGCTGCGCTACATTTTGTGCCATACCAGTGGGTTTCTGATATGACCCATGTGCATACACATATAAAGCTGTCAAAACCTGCAACAAATAAGATATTTTTAAACTTACTTAGTTATACCTAATGTCAGAACAATGATTGGTAGATGCCTTGTTCCTAATAACTAATAGTACTAATTTAAATAGCATTTCTTTGGCCAAATATGGAGGAATTTATAATTACAGATTTAAAAACATTATTAAAAATTTAAGTTTTTACCTTTGTTTCTATGTTAAGATCATTTGATCTTTTAGGATTGGTTTTCACAATTGGTTCTAGATCATCACATAGAGCCTTTACTAAATCTGGTGATAACCTGTAGTAAAATAGTGTTTGATGTTTTAAAATATTATAAGTAACTAGTGGTTGCCTATGGCTCACAGTAATGTTGGCTATTAAATATTAAGGACTATCCAATACAAAACCAATTTTTTTAATTTGAAACAGAACCTACTTTCTGAAGTTATCTTGTCAGTTGTCTTAATCAACTATGCCCAATAAACCGTTTATGAGCTTGGGATTGTGAGCGTGATTACAAATTGTGCGTAATTTGACGACCCCAATAACGCATTAGGTATGTATGCTACTTACCAAGGTAATAGGTAGATCAATATCAAACCTAAAACGGATTGCCCACATAGACTACCTATGTATTCAATTTCGACTAAATTATATATTGATAGACAGTAGAAACTTACCTATATTCCCTAATAAATTCGCTTTCTTCCAACTCAAAAGGATCATTTATGTTTCGAGTACGAAGTCGTTTATTTCTTTTTCCTAAGCGATTCTCACTCTCCAAGTACTCAAAAATTTCATATTCGTCACACATCTTAAACAAATAAATAGGTACTTTGTTAGGAAATTAAAATATTCCCATTAAACTTAAGAATGTCAACAAAGTCAAATTTATAACACTTACTACGGATACGAAAAAAAAAGTCAATTCAAATTGAAAGTATCCACAAAGAACCACTTTAGATTCCCTTTAACTCATTCACAACTATCATATTAAGAGTGACGTTTATGTATTCGGCTGTACTGACCAAAGAGTATATAATACACTTGGTACTGACCGTTAAAAACTCTCTGTTCACAACAACCATACATTTTACTCTTTGCAACAACCTAAAACAGTTAGAACACTCACATGAAATCTGGCAAAAGGTCTAGCCCATACAGCCATGTGTATTTTATCTGTAGTCATATGAAATATTCTTACTTAGTCATTGTATGAAATAATGAGTGGGGTGGGTGAAATGTATGAATGAAATGAATTTTACGTTAAAATATGGGCGTCACATTTTAACGCATCAAGGGAGTGCTTGGCGCGAATTTTATGGTAACAGAGTTCATGACGGTGCCTGATAAGGTGGACAAAACCACTTTTTATAGTGGTCTTCGCCACAACATCAAACACGTCACAAGACTTATTTTCAATGATTCTGCACTTCTTGCACATCAACACGGATGCTTGTGCATCAAAATAACACCACTTTCACTGCACAAAATCCACTCTGAATGAGATGATCCACAAAATCCGCCAAACACTCCCCGAAAAAAGTTTTATTTGAGAACAAATCAACAAACGCTTAAACCTTTTTTTAAATTGGCTTAACGTTCCTGGAAACAAGTCTTTTGGGAACTTGCTTACTTTCGTTTGCTTTTCGTAATTTTGAATGAATGACAATAATGTATGAAATGAATGAATGATATAAATGCATGAAATGAATTTTACATTAAAATATGGATGAAACACATTTTAACGCATCTAGGGAGTGCTTGGCGCGAGTCGAATGGTAACAGAGTTTATGACGGTGACCGATGAGATGGTGAAAACCACTGTAAAATTCTCAACGTCAAATACAACACAACACGGATCCATAAGCATCAAAATAACACCACTTTTACTACACAAAGTCCACTCTGAAACAATGTGTGAATGATTAAACGTATGAAAAATGAATTTTACAGTGTCACACATTTTAATGCATCTAGGGAGTGCTTGGCGCGAGTCAAATGGTAACAGAGTTCATGACGGAGACCGATGAGGTGGCGAAAACAACTATAAAATTTTCAACGTCAAACACGACACAACACTTTTATTTCAATGATTCCTCACAATTGAACATCAATACGGATCCTTATTCATCAAAATAACACCACTTTTACTACACAAAGTCCACTCTGAAACAATTTTTGAATGATTGAAATAAAAATTTGACTGACGCCATTGAAAGCCCGCCAAGCACTCCTTTCATTGTTTTTATTAATTCTGTTTTTAAAGAAGGCAAAAGAATCTAGTTACTAAAATATAGGTGCCACACATTTTGATTGTATATGGGGAGTGCTTGGTGCAAATTGAATGGTGGAGTGCGGTCCAGATAAGTCTGCGCGCGAGGGGTGGCGCTGCTCGCTAACATTGACACTCGTAGACTAACAAAATAGCAGACGAATTTTTAGTTCCAATTTTGACCACGCGTGGACTTATCTGACCCGCACTCTAACAGCTTTCATGATACCGACTGATGACATAGTGAACCGTGAAAGCATAGAGGACAATATGCGTGAAAGCTACTATAAAATTCCCAACGTCAAATGCATCATACAATTATTTTCATTGATTACCACATAATGTAATTGAACATCAACAGGAATGCTCGTGCATCAAAATAACACCACGTTTACTGCACAGAAGCCCCTCTGAAACAAATAATGAAATATAATTAGTAACTAGTATGTTAGTAATAATTTTGAACACAATAGTA
The DNA here is from genome assembly GCA_963931975.1 of Cataclysta lemnata. Lineage (NCBI taxonomy): Eukaryota > Metazoa > Arthropoda > Insecta > Lepidoptera > Crambidae > Cataclysta > Cataclysta lemnata. Next base: position 11,609,820 of record OZ008344.1, on the reverse strand, counting down.
ATTAACTATTATTTTAAGCTTTAAAATCCTTGATGGTCTGCTTCTTCGTTAGTCATCCATTATAATATCGATAGCTTTTTGTTGTGATTAATAAACACAATGCAGGTACAACAGCATTTAGTTACGCTACTCCATACTAGGTGGCGCTAGGTATAAGCACAAATTCCGAAGCTCCAGTAGTATCTATTAAAACCCACTACACCGCACTGTCCGCACTGGGCAAGCGTAGATAAAATATAGATAAGACCGGTGCCGGATTTATAAGGGTTTTGATGGTTTATTCGTATTTTGTATAATATTTAAAGGTGCAAAATATTTTATTGCCATGAAAAAAAAATAGATAACATACCCTACCTATTGATTATTCTGTAATTTTTTAATCACCACTATCAGTCCCTACTGCTACACTGAGCACATGACAGGCCTTGTGTCTATGGGTAGAAGATTATAATATACTTACGGGAGAATGGGTTACACAACCAAACGATAGGGAGAATATGAATATAGGTATAGCCATAACCCACCATACTGGCGCAGTGCGGATTAGTGGGTATTAATGATTGTAGATGCAGTCGGAACCAACAGCTTAACAAGTCTTCCGAAGTACGGAGGCACTCGAGACAATATATTTTTAGCGAACATTGCGTAAACTAAGCAATGTCCACTAAGGTCATTGGATGGGTGACCAAAAATTTACTATCTCGAGTTCCTTCGTGCTTCGGAAGGCATGTCAAGCCGTTGGTCCCGGCTGCATCTGCAGTCGTTAATACCCACCAATTCTTACTGGGCCAGCGTGGTGAGTTATAGCCCAATCTCCCTATATTATTCTATCCATAGGGAAGGCAATGCATAGGGAAGCAGTGGGGAGATTAAAGGGCTGGTGATGATGATCCAGTCATAAGTATAATATGAAGCTCTAGATTTACCGAGAAGTCGAGAACCGATGTTTTAGAAAGATAAAAAAACGTGTGCTAAAAGGGAGTACTTATCAGCATCATTAGATCAATACACATTCATAAATCACGCCTATATCCCCGAGGGGTAGGCAGAGGTGAATTAACACCCACGTTTCGCCAATTAGGCAAGGTCCTATGTAATAGGTGGCGAGTCTATTGCCATCTATCGGACACGGAAATCGTAGTTCATTTCTAAATGGCGTAAGAGGAACGCTGCTGCCCATTACTCATTGCTGTCTTAACCCTTAGTCGCCTTGTACGACATCCGCGGGAGAGGTGGGGATGGTGACATTTGTATTCTGCTCTGCCGTCACCACACGGCCAATCATTAGATGAGTAGATTAACACTTCGGTGGGACACTGTCAAAATCACAGAACAGGTCAAAATAATTATTGACACAAAGTGGAGCATAGAACCACTTTGTGTCAATAATTAGTTTGTCCTGGGGGTCAATAAATAACAATTATACAGTGATACAGTTTGCAAGGGCGAACTTTTCTCTAAAAGAGATCTCTACCAGCCAACCCAAAAACGTGGTTAGATATTAAACCGTGGTGTGGGAGACACTAAAGTGCATAAAAAAAAATATATATATTATATATTAGTAAAAAATAAAATAAAAATAAAAACTTAAGAAATAAAAGTACCTACATACACTATATCAATTTATAACATAATATAAAAAGTAAACAAATAATAAGAATAATATACATACAAATAATAATATACAAGACATTCTTAATGAAAAACTAAGCAAATACCATCTTTTAAAAACAGAAATCACCCGTTTATGGTACACTCACACAACTGTAATCCCTATCGTTATCGGTGCCACAGGAGTAGTGGCAAAAAGTTTAAAAAGATATTTAGATAAATTAGACTCAAACATAGACATAACCATACTACAAAAGCAAGCAGCCATACACACATCTACAATAATTTGTAAAGTTCTTGGAGACACAGTTTTTGTTAACAGCACAGGAGACCAAACACAAAACACACAACCATCAACAAACACACAACACCTACATGCATCTACAGTCACACAACACACACCTATTTCATAAACCTATAATTTAAAAATGTTCTTCAAGGGGAATAAATACCTTCTTTCTTGAAGGCATCAAGACGGGGTATTTATAACAACCGAGAAATGTGTACAAAACAATCAAATATTATAATAATATACATATCATTTAAATACCATACACATACTAAATGCTGCATATTAAATAAATCTATGATTAGTCATTCGAAAAGAGGTCAGGTTAACAATGAATATGAATGTGATATAATAATAAATTACGATGAATGCATTTGAAAGTGCTTTTTCAGTTTACACTTAAAAGTATAAGCTGAAGGACTCTCCTGGATAGCAGTAATTTATATTATCTATCGCACCGGAAAGGTTCCTGTGATGAATTAATGTTTAGGAAAGTGATGAAGAGGACCATGTCGAGGCACCGATGAACGGTGAGAGTGATTGGAATAATATTCAAATCCATACTACACAAGGATTTGGCTTAGGTTTTACTGCCGGCCTCCGGCCTGATACCTAGAGTGATTGGAATGATAATATTCCAATCCATAATGCTCAAGGTTTTGGCTTAGGTTTCACTTTAACTGCCAGGCGCCTGCCTGATGCCTACACCACACGATACCTACACGAGACCTTTTCCCTCCGCCAATTTAAGCCTAGGTGGGTTAGCCGCTATTTACACATTTACATAAACATCTGTATCGCGTTTTCCAAAGTGTACCTAATGGTCAAAATATGCAAATGTGCCCAATTAATGTAACTGGCCGTTGGGAAAAAGAAAATGTTTGGAAGCGCTCGCGTCGCCGGCTCCCATTGGTCGCTCACGCCCCTTGCCCGAGGCTTGCACGCAGCACGCCTCAAACTCCAGCTTATATGTGAAATTTTAAATAACACGTATCATTATAGCACGCTAATACTTGAAGCGACTCCGCCAATTTTACGTCTTTAATTTTATTACTTCTGTGTTATTTAATGGGCCAGGTCCATCCAGCCAAAACCTACCTTGAATAGCTAGTAGGTATAGCTTTGATGTTGTCATTCCAGTCACTTTCTACGGTCATCGGACTCTCGTGGTGGTTCTTGTCGTTTCTTCATCACTAGCACTGGTGTGATTGATCATAAGAATCTAAAGGGAGTGGATGGCTTGATGACGTCTGTCCGATATTACGCTAACCCCAGTTGAACTGGGAACAGGGCAAGAAGGAGATGATGTTATGTTAAGATTAGATTTTTATTTACACACACACACACACACACATATGTACATACTGACTTACAGTTGCCCAAAACGCCAGTATGCTTAAAAAATACACGCTTCAATTGCTTAATATCAATAATTGGTAATATAATTTATCATCAAAGTCTTCTCTATATTAATAAAAACTATATCAAACAGGTCAATAAAGAAATGTCAAAAGCTACATAAAGTCAGTGTTAATAGATTAGAATAAATAAAAATTAAATATAAAAATTAAATCACACATATTCAGTTGAAATTCAATAACTGTCAAACAAAAATTAAAATAACTGTCGATAATAAAAATGTCGTAGATAAAATTATATAAATGTCAAGTTTCATGGTAGTCTGATAAAATTGTATACATATTTGAGGGCGGCCGTGTAAATGTTAGAAAAAATATTTCATAGGAAATAGGCTAAGAATTAAAAAAAACATGTGTTACAATGCGGGAATTGAACCCGCGTCAATCAGAGACGTCAATTAACTTTAATGACTACATAATACAAAAAAATTTCATTGAAAACTAGACCATAGACTCAGAAAGAATAGCGATTAGTTTTGAATTGTAACTTTTTATATTAAGTACTCATTAACGTTAATTGACGTCTCTCAATACATTGAGACTCACTGAAAATCTGAACTTGTGCGAATTCTTCTTTTCTTCCATTGCCGCTTTGATTCGTAGGGCCGTTCGACCTGCGAGGCTCTCAGCAGCGGGCCTGCCATAGAGAAACCCTCAAAAAATGAGAGTTTGACTTTTCCAATACATTTGGATTGGATTCTGCTGGGTAGGTATATAATGTACTAGTGGTCGCCCGCGGCTTCGCTCGCAGTGATGTCGTTTATTATTATAGCATATAGCCTTCCTCGATAAATGGACTGTCCAACACAAAAATATTTTTTCAATTTGAGTCAAGAGTTCCTGAGATAAGATTAGCGCCATTAACCATCCAAACAAACAAACTCTTCAGCTTTTTTTAATATTAGTATAATAGATTTTGTTTATGATTGGATAGTTGTCACTTAAAATAGCCGTGTACACATTCAATATTATAATTAAACTAGTGCCCGCGCTTCTCTTCCTAATTGAGATGTGTTTTTCGGTGGCCAACAGATAATTAGCGATAATTAAGATGTTCTCCTACCAAACATATAATTTGCAAAAGGGCACAAAAATGCGTGAGTCTGATCTCTACGGAATATATATTTATAAGGGGACATTTACAAGATAACTTGTAGGCACCTAAGCGTATTGGAAAACAAATTACAGGCTTTAGTTAGATCAAGAAATACGTTGTATAATAATTCCTTTGACCTATCACGAACCCACTCAATTTGCTAATTCCCTAGCATTTGTTTGGTGTTGTCATCACATTGAGTTCTTGTTGTCGTTAAATACAGTTGTTTAAACATTTAACGCGTCATGTGCCTATCCATTTATTGATAAAAATCGTCAATGACGTCTAGACGTTTTGTAAAAGTCGATGAATAAATTGCTATCGATATGGTGGTTTTTATAATCAGTATACATATCTACTTATTGTTTTGTTATCAACTGTATTTTTTCTTTTCTTTAATTTGAAGTTGAAGTTTAAAGATTTTCAGATTGCGTTATTATAATTATTGTTACTTGGAATATAATTGTGTTACCGAAGATAATTAATTCATAAGAAAAAATGAAGAAGAAGACAAAATTATACCCCGATCCGGGATATAAAGTTTCGAAATTTGTCTTATCTCTTTTTCATTGTAATAAATTTTCCATCAGAAATTTATGTTTCAACGCCGACCTTATTACAGTATCATTTAATAGAAATCACGTGTTATTCCATTTATAAACAGGAGAATATAATGGCGATTAATCTATTAGCAATAATAACTGCACAAGCGCATCTTCGTCGAAGCTTAGGGCATTATCAAAGGACTGGGTCGCATTGTGTTTGTAATTCTGGTCTGATTCAGTCGGAATTCTGGCGAAATCAAGGCAAATTACGAGCCCGGCCTAATTTTATCATCGGTGTGGGCTAATGCTGGTGATTACACCCCGATCGTTGGAGGTGAAACAATGCTCTGTTATTTAGATAAGATATTTATTATTTAAATCGGCGCGGTAAGTATAGGCGAGCACGATGGTAATTCGGTAATCAGTGGTTGGTTACCGCTGAGTGGACAAGGTCAGCTGGCGACTCAACGAGATAATTCCGGCTAAATATCTCAGTCGCGTCGGTACCAGTTTAGGTATCTTGTTCTAGCCATAAGTTCCGCTAAGCTGAAATTAGGTTTTAGCTAAATTGCATCTCTTGTAACGCATGGAGGTTATTAATGAATATAAAAGTGTGTGTTTTCGTTGGCAAATAACATTGGATAATTTGCAGCTAGATCCTTTTGATCTAAAGCTCGTGAACCGCTCTCCGATAACATTTAGGTTGAATATTTAAATGTTTACGTGGGAGTGAATTCAATTTAAAAGACCATGCATCATCAGCTCTTTAACACGACATATAGTTTGTAAAGTGTACCAATTGTATTATGTTTTACAGTCGGGTGTTGGTTTATTGAGTACCTATCTTGGCGCTCCTGCTGTGAGTGCTGATCGAGCCTATACACATATATAAATCAATTATCTAAAAGAAATATAAACAAAACAATTGCTGAGAATCTCTATAGATATTTTCGATATGATCAGTAACACTTACAACAATAAGCATGATGACTAATTTTGAAAAAAATAATATAATAAAAAAAAAATCGGTTTTTGATAGAAAAAAACATGTTTTGAATAATGCAATTTAAAATTTCCACAAAAACGCCAAAATAGCAATGGCGTCTGTGTGATGTCACTATTCCGTAAAAAGGCCAGTTTCTTTAATAAACAAGTGAATTTGATTGGCAAATAAAATGTCAAAATGGAGATAACTAAACAATGACGTCACGCGGCGTTTTAGCAAATATGGCGGATTGCTAAGTTTTGTACTTTTATTTTTATAAAATAAATATCAATCAAAAGTATAATCTGATAACAAGTGACTATTAACGAATCTCCTTATCCTAAATTATTATTATAAATCATTATATCAGTGATTATTTGTTAGTGTCATCACATCATCCCTATAAGTTAAATAGAATAGTGCCTGAAACTATAATAGTTTTAGTTAGCAAATGTAACTTACTAAGTAATAACCAGACTTCGGAGAACCTTCGAAATAATTTATATTTAATTAAAAAAATGTAATGTAATATGTATAATACTTATTATTAAATACTAATTTCCTTTTTTCATTCCTTCACATTTTTCTAGTGCTAAAATAAAATTGAATTATTTACTCTCATTCTGTGTCGGACTTCCTCTTCAGTCCCCTTTTTAACACCGAATTGCTTTTGAAAAGTAATAAACAAAAAAAACCGTTTTTCGTCATTTCTGAAGGTAGGTTTGTCACGTGCTGACAAGGCAGGGGGCGGAGTACCTCCACAATGCGGACCCTGTGGAGTGGAGTCTCAGATCCACGGTCTTCTACCCTGACTTCCGGCGCCCGCTGCTCAGCAAATTGCCTAAGAAAGGGTGGCTTTGTCAACCGATTTCAACGAATAAAACCTCGAATAAAACCTGGTTGGCAACGTGTAGCAGATCGGCCCATTGTTACCAGCGCACTCTTTAATTATGTGGAACACTGAAAGGGTCATATTTTCTATTAAATTTGTACCACGTGTTCTCTACATGGTGTTGTTTTACGGGCAATAAGTTGGGTTTGGACGTAGTTAGAAGAAAAATTGTACATGAATGTAAATTCCTATATATTATTATGTAACTCGTGAAAGAATTGTTTAAAGTAATAATGCATTGGTAGATTATATACCAAGGGAATAAAGCGGTGTCTTATGTCAAGGATGCAGACTTGAATCAAGCACGAGGGAAACAAAGGACTCTATGGTTAACTCGAGTATTATGGAGTTATAAAAATATTTTCTTATTTCCTTGTGGATATTTTTACCTATATATTTTTAATAGAATTTGAGAACTGAATACGTACTGTAGTTGGAGAGAGAAAGAATAGTAAATTGACAACAATTCGCAACAGGAAACTCCGAAATATTAACACAAAAACGCTCTTCTTGCATAAATAAGTCTGAATACCATTAACTGTGTTGTTTTTATATCGGAAAATGAGGTTATAATTAGGGTTTGTAACTCAGATTGTATCACATTTAGGAAATCTAAACTAATATTATAAAGCTGAAGAGTTTGTTTGTTGGTTTGGTTGGTTGGTTGAACGCGCTAATCTCAGAAACTACTGGTTTAAATTGAAAAAATATTTTTGTGTTGGATAGTCCATTTATTGAGGGAGGCTAAAGGCTATATAACAACCAACATTAACGCGAGCGAAGCCGCAGAAGAACACTAGTATTTAATATTTACTATGAAAATTGTATAGTCACAGAAACTAACATCTTGGTTTATGTAAGACGTTTTTTCCATCAGCCTGTATGCGAGCGCATGCGGTGCCACCGAACGCATTGCCATTGTTCCCTCATGAGTGGATTACTATAATCATTGCGCACGTAATGTGGTAAATGATAGGTCCGCTCTAGCGCTCAAAACATATGCTTTTGTAACTCGTTCGTTCCACTGGGAGAGTCGGGCAGGCCTGTTTTGTTTAAACTACCCTTAAATTGAGGTTTTCCTATTGCCTCACGTTGTTAACTTTCAACTGAGTTGGCCACTGTACATTTGTGTAGGTAGTAGGTATTGATGATAACATGACGCTTTGTATGAAAATGAAGGTCTTCATATTCAAACGTGATATGATATATTCGTGGTGCAGTATGAGTAGTAGGTATATACAGCCTACTCATGTTTTAACTAGGTTTTTATTACCTGCCTGCATGACTCCAATTCGCGGTTGTTGGTGGTGTACCACTTGATGTTATACAGCGGTATCTCACTAAACATACACACATACATATATAATTCACGCCTATATCCCTGAAGGGTTAGGCAGAGGTGAACTAGCACCCACGTTTCGCCAATTAGGTCAGGTCCCATGTAATAGGTGGCGAGCCTATTGCCATTTATCGGGCACAAAAGTCGCAATACTATTCTAGATGATATAAGTGAAACGATGCTGTCCATTCCTCATCACTGATTTATCCTTCCATTCCTCATCACTGATTTATCCTTAGTCGCCTTGTACGACACGCACGGGAGAGATTTGGGGTGGCGACAAATGTATTCTACTCTGCCGTCACCACACGGCGTCTCACTAAACAAACACTAAAATATTATGTGCGCATATGCACATGATATGAGAGAGCACTTTGTTATCCCACATTCATAATTGAATTTGCAATTCCATTTGCGAAAAAAGTTCGATGATGTGTGATCCTCATTCTTTCTTTTTTCTCGTACTTCTGTGGGTAGGTAAGACATAAACATTTGCCCGGAGTGCTCGTTAGTAAAGCAATTCACAACCATCTAGTTGTATAGATGGGAACAAACCACCACTAACCACCAGCAGTAGAATTTACATACTCGCATCCCTAACACGCCGACCGCGCACTTCAATCGCTTCTAATTACTGCCCGTAATGCTAGAGAACTATTCGCCTGTAGGAACTGTGGCTGGCTACGTAGTGTGTACCACATAGTGTAGGGCTGTTCTTTAAAAAAATAAAGGAAACTATTACGATATTATAAAGAGAAATAAAGTGAGATTAAATACTAAAGAGATACAATATTGCATTACTTCAATAGTAACCTTACTGGCCGTAAATGTAGGATACATTATCTTTCTCAATATTTTTTGAGTTACGTCTTGCTAGTATAAAATGAGCGAATTGTGATGCGAAAATTTTCACACCTATTTGTAATTTTTTCAACTAGCAAGAAGAAAGGCTGATCAAGTAAATCTATTTTTCTTAAATTTTAGTATGTCTATTATTTATGGTATTAATCTATAATTCTATATCATCCATGCTGTGTATTGACCTCAACGCAGACTACAATTGTCACCACCCCCCAATTTCCCTGACTGCGGGTTAAATAACGTGATGAAGAATGGGCAGCGTTATGGACGGAAATCGCAGTATAATAAGTAAATGCTGGATAGATGGCAATAGGCTCACTCCCTATTACATGGAACTAAATGAATTATAAGAACTTTATAGAACAGTCATGGAACGGACCAAGGCGAGAGACCGAGGAACGGAAATAATTATTGGAATAGAAGAGAGATAGGTAGGAGAACAATATTTCAATTCATATGCTCAAGGTTTTGATTTAGGTTTTACAGCTGACCGCCTGACAGCAAACCTGTTTGGGTTGATGTTGGTGGTTTGCTCTCCATCATTTGGGTGCCCCAAGGTATACGCCGGGCAATCTTCCTTTGTCGACTTTTACGACACCCTTCGGGTGAGTCGAGCAATTCGAGTCAATTTTTTGCTCCCTGGCTAGCACGGAAGAGAGATAATCAGACCTAAACATAAAATCAACTAACCAATAGAGCAAATGGTATAATATTAAGAAATTTCGGGATAGCATTGTGTTAATTTATCCCTTACGATACGATGACGACTTTATTCCTTATCATTAGATGGCCATCGGCCAGTTTGGTCAAATAGTTTTGTCAGTCAAACCTTTTTTCAGTATAATTGAACTAACACAAAACATAACGACTTAATTTACTGAAGCGGTAGTCAAAGACTAAAGAAAGACAATCAACGGAGCGAACGGCATATATTAAGGAATTTCGGTATAGTATCTATTGTGTTAACCCATCCCTCGCAGTCGCAGCCCTTATGCAGATCAATCGAGCAGGATCGACTCATTATGCAGCATCCACGGGCAACGCGCTCTGTCATTACAGCAAATGGGGCCAAATTGCGCACATCTAACGCACTGCCGCCGCGCTGCCGCTGAAAAGCGTGAACTCGCGCCTCCAGAGTCGACATTGGGCGTTTTTCCACTCACTGGCCCGGCAGGCACCGGCACGGCGCCAGCGCGATCACCGTCCCGGCTCTCGGGAAAGCAAAAATGTATGAAATATATGGCCATGTTTTTCCACTCACCAGCGCCAGCAACGGCACGGCGTTGACTCCCAACGGTGCCGACGCCTGTGACGGTACCCCACTGCCGGCCGGTAAAACTGCATGTGTATTGTGTATGTATTGTAGCCGTATGCTTGTGCGTGTGTACCAGTGTATGTACCAGTGCGTGTGTAGTTGTGTCTAAAACAAGCGTAAACCGGCAGCGACACCGGCCGGCGCCGGCGCAGTGGAAAAACGAAGCCCTGGCGCCGGTGCCGGCCCACGGCTGTGCCGTTGCCGTGCCGGTGGCGGGCCGTTGAGTGGAAAAACGCCCATTAGATGGTAATGCGACCGAACAAAGTGCCGCTCAGCGGTCTTTGTCAGCCGAACGTAATTCCCTTCTACCCGTAACCACTAGTCGGCGACGGCTCACTATTTGCGCGTTTTTGAATAATCAGGGGTCTACTTGGTGGAGCGGCGAAATTAAATTACGATGCCTTAGCCGTGTTGCCGCGATGCGAACGTAGCTGTTGACACTGGATGCTGGTTTATGGCATAGCGGTGTATGCGTTTATTCTAATAGCTAATGAACTCCGGTTAATATTTTCTAAAGGGAGATACGGACCTACTGCAATATGAGTTATAATACTTTACAATAGAGTTTTATCAATTTCCCGCCTCGTTTCCAGTTATTCTGGGGTCGGATCAGTATTGTTTTCTCATCTCCTCCATTCTTTTCTTATAGATCAGATGTCGTCAAGTCGTCATGTCACACCGAAAAATGAAAGTGATGAAACATCATCTCGAGAGACCGATGAACAGCAGAGACAGTGATTGGGATTGCATAATTCTTAATAATTCACATTGCCCACGACACCAACCTCTTTGGGTGGGCTGTGTCCCAACTCCCAAGGTGCGAGTTCGTCTTTTTTTTTTAATTCGTCTTTCCTGCGCAATCTCCCTCAGTCTATTTTTCCGACAACCTTGGTCGGGGTGAACCGGGAATGGCAAATTTTTAGTTACTTTTTCAAGCCCATGACTGTATGGAAGCAGTAAAGATATCCGTTTATGGTACAGGTATGTATGGAAATAGATACCCTTTAAGCATTGAAAAGGGAGTGTGATTATTGATCAAAAACGTTCCCTCAACAATAAGCAATAAGCATTCTTATGGTAAGCTCAAATCAGAGCTGAATTAGCATGAATTTTTCACTCAAAGAGACAGATTACTTAAATCCTTCAAACAAAATGGGCAATTCATATACCAAGGGCGAATTGATAGCTAAAGGAAGCCATTATCATTCTTTATTTACCCTTTGCAGCGTGTCTCCATGTTTGCACGAAGGTGCAGACGATACCCAACAATTCATATTCATTAAAGTACATCATCTAATTGTCGTCGCTCTGTTATTTGTAGTAATTTGCGTAATAGCCGGCTTTGTGGGTAGGTCATTAGTGGATAAGCATAAACTATACACCTATGACAGAATACCTACCGATTTTATAACTTTATAATGTTATAACACTTGGTTGACTGTAATGGCGGGTGCTAAAAAAGAATTCTTGTGATTTTTATTTAAAAATTTTATTCTTAATGGATCAAAAATAATTCCAGAGAAAAAAAGGCCAGTGACCCTAGCCAAGTGGTAAATCTATTCGAACGCATAGAAAACAAATGTATGAATCTGACGTATTACAAAGAAAACAAAACGTCAGTTTCACACTTTTGTATTCTATGCGTTCGAATAGAAAAAGCCACTTGACTAGGCCCTCAGAAAAGGCAGGCGCCTATATTGCGGAGGACGCCGGTTCGATTCCTGCATCAGAACAAAAGATTGTAGCCTCTATTTTTTGGAAAAAATATTTTTTTTAACGCATTGCATTGCATCTCCAATTTTTTCAATTTTATTTATTATTTATTTTACAGGTTATTGAGATTGTCCATATAAAGGAAGACATAAGGCTTATATGGTCGAATCATCAGAACGCTCTACGGGCTCTACCTGCCAACAAAGAGGACCCGTGTTGTGAAGTGCAAATATTTGTGTCATGAAACACAGAAATGTATGTAACATACACAAATCACGCCCATACCCCCGAAAGGGTAGGCAGAGGTGAACTAGCACCCTCGTTTCACCAATTATGTGAGGTCCCATGTAATAGGCGACGAGCCTATTGCCATTTATCGGGCACAAAAGTACATTGCTAGGTGGTATAATAGGAACGCTGCTGCCCAAAACACAGAAATGTGTTCAGTAAATATAATATTATTATATAACTACTTACTAGCTGTTGTTTTTCCATTTTATACCTAGGGTATAAAAAACAGTCGACGTCCTAGGCTTAGACCTACCAAATTTACTTACACCAAAAAATAGGTCTATCCGTTTCGGAGGAGTCCGATAATAAACCCTGTAACACGAGATTTTTATAATATATTATAATTATGTATCGAGATAAACTGGATGGTGCAGTGCTGCAGTGGCTTAGCGCGCTCGGCTTGTGACTGTGTGAACTAAGGAATGTCGGCTAAAGCCGGTGATTGGATGAGTGGTATCTGAAATTCCTCCTTTTTTCGGAAGGCACGTTATAAGTCGTTTATCCCGGTTACATTTGTAATCGTTAATATCCACCAATCCGCACTGCATACATACATACATAAATCACGCCTATATCCCTGAAGGGGTAGGCAGAGGTGAACTAGCACCCACGTTTCGCCAATTATGTTAGGTCCCATGTAATAGGTGGCAAGCCTATTGCCATTTATCGGGCACAAAAGTCGCAGTACATTGCTATTGCTTGGTGGTATAACAGGAATGCTGCTGCCCATTCCTCATCATTGATTTATCCTTAGTCGCCTTGTACGACACCCAATCCGCACTGGGCCTCGTTAATATCCACAAGTACGCGCCGGGCCATCGTGGTGTATTATGGCCCATTCTTCTACGTAATTCCTACGTTACTTCAATACGGGGGACATACGAAAGTCTTGTGGCTAACAGTCGAATTATTCGCGCCACGGAGCTCTGTAACAAGCGAAATGACATCAGAAATGAAAATTGTTTTTAATCGCATCCAATTGGCGGCGTGACGAGCTACTAACCACCGGACTGGAGCTAGCCAAGCGCGAACTTAATTAAATGATAGCTTTGATGACTGCGGATGTTCAGCCACGGATGTAGATATCTATACTTACCTACTGTATAGGGAAGGACGACCGAAAGAGACAGTTTGCATTGTGGGCGTAAAGGCAGGATTCCACCAGTGTGCTGTACTGTGCTGCACAGCGTTTTTATTTGGTCTTTCGCTGTGCTGCATAGTACAGCACACTGGTGGAATCCCCCCTTAATGTATAATGAAATTAATGACAATGACAACATTGAATATTTTAAGCAATACCTTCGCTATGGAAGGAAAAATGTAGACAGTTTAACCCACCACGTTTCTTACACACATCGCAATCTCTCTCTTTAATTGAAACTGTAAAATCTAAAAATTATACCAAAAGCAAGAATTTCATTAATTTCAATTATAAAATTTTAGTAGCAGAGTTACATAACGGTAAGAGAAATTTCGGCTAGTTATCTAACGTCTTGGTTGGCCGAGTGGTACCTATAGCCAGGCATCTGCCTGGAATGCAGAGGACGCGGGTTTGATTCCCGTATCAAGACTGTAATTTTTGGAACGTTTTCTAGTCACAATTTTCTTAGGGTTACGTTTATTAGCCTGCGGGTCTTCTCACTCTTGTTATACGAGTGTAGTGTGGTGTATTATCCATCATAACTTTAAAACGATCGTCTCAAAAGCTTCTTCATAGAAAGAATAGACAGTTGTGAGTTAGGTAGATTCAGGTTCATAAATCAAATCAGTAAAGCATGATTGACCATGATTACTGACTTACGTACCCATCTGCTTTCATGCAGATGGGTATATATTGTGTAGGTGCTATGTATATATCATTTTCCATGCCTTGTGGCTACCAACTCATTGGAATAACTCTCAACACTTGGGTACCGCCACCGGGCCCATTATTGTCAATTACACACTTCGCATTGTTCCTATTGCAGGCTTTATCACGTTTTGACTGCCTCGCCTAACCGTGTAATCACTACTGAAATATTTCAGTCCACTTACAGTAATTTTGCGCATTAAGCCACTATCACGCGTATAATTATGTATAGTCGAAACAATACGAAATAATAAAGGTGAATCGCGCGTGACTCATTTGCATTTGAGACGGTAGTGGGGGCGGGCTGCGGGCGTTCTTTCTTCTCTGCAAGCCGGGCGGTGCGAGCGAGAGGCCCACTCCGGCCCTGTTCCTACTAAATTATTATTTTGATTACGTTTAATTTGCATACGATCGACGGACCGCTCGCCGCGGGCCCCGCGCGGCGTCCTAACGACCCCTGTACTTTTCTGTAATGTTTTCGCCATTTCCAACAAAATTCCTTACAAATCATATAATTTCAGACATTATCATGGTTATTACGAAGAAGCGCCTGTAGTCCTCGTACCACTGTAATGGGCGGCCGATGCTCAAATTCCTGATAACTACGAGCAATCAACATAGAACCTGCCCCGGCGAGCTTAATAACTCGACGTCTTCAATTACTGGTAATATCGGATGTTTAACGTTCTTAGGAAGCTGACTGGCCGGTCGTGAATGAGCCTGCTCATTTATTCTAAGGTCACATTTCTGAGTAGAGAGCCGGAGGCTTGAGTTTTGACGTCGCAGTGTCGCTTGAATCTGTACGCTAACTTGATTCTCGGTTTGCACAAGGCTTAGATATTCATTACTATGAGAGTTGTAGTGAGGTAAATTGCTGTTATACAGGATGGAGACGATTTGAAATAATGTAATATGTTGAGGATATGTAAATGTGTACGTGCGAGTGCGTAGCTACCGTGCGGCGCGCGCGCATTGGCGCCGGGCGGCCCAATAGGCGGCGCGCGGCACGCCCCCACCGCCGCCGTGGGACTTCACGCTGGCTTAGTTTTATAGCTATGTCGTGGCCAGATCGTAGAATTGTGGCCCTAGCCAAGTGGCCAATCTATTCCAACGCATAGAAAGCAAACGAAACAAAAAGAAAACAAATAGAAATCAGAAGAAAACAAAACAAAACGTCAGTTTCATACTTTTGTATTCTATGGCGTTCGAATAGAAAAGCCACTTATCTAGGCCCTCTGATCACTTCATGATGTGGCCTATCACTAATTTATATTGATTTATCTCTGCGTGCCCGATCATTTCATGAAATGGTTGCATTTCGTGAAATGGCGAGCTAAAACTGACCATATCATGCTATGGTCTGGCCAGATTAATGATCAAACAACTATATGAACAGCGTTTAGCATGGCTATTTCATGATATGGCCAAACATTGTTAATCATATCTACATTAACCATCGTTATAGGCGCTTATATCGATTTGGTTTTGTGATGCATCATGGCGGCGAACAATTATCCTAACAAACAAACCGGTAATAGTTTGTTACATGGCTGACCATTTAATGAAATGCAACTATTTCATGAAATGGTCAGCCACATCATGAAGTGATCAATTCCACGATCTGGCCACGACAGCTATACAACTGCTGCTAAAACGAAATTAACTCGAATAATTCAATTCAATACGTCGCAAAGAAAAAGTTGAGCCGAGGGGAGCGGTGCCGGTAAAAACGGAGGTTGATTGATCCATATCGATACCATGCCAATCCAGTAGGCAGATTAATTGATCTTTCTTCGGACAAATTGCAGTGGATAATTGTTATACAGACAGGCTTTCTCATTTTTTGTAAGCACGATATCGTGTCCCGACACTTTGTATCTATTTACTTATATTAGTTATAGTGGGTCCGTCTAATATCTGTAATTAATAGCAGATTATATAACAAGGGAATAATGTAGTGTCTTTGTCACGGGTACAGACTTGTATCCCGAGCGCAATGAAAGACTGTATGGTTTGCTCCCGAGCGAAGCGAGGGATTCAAGCGTACCTAAGGATAAGACTGCTTTTTCCCGAGTAATATACTCTGCTTTTCGTACCAACTGCGAGGAAATAAAAACATTTTTGATGAAATTTAATTATTTATTCAAATTATGAATACTTAGGTAGAATAATCTTTTTATTAGATTTTATAAGCGTTTTAGTTTTCTTAGATTTTATAAGCGGAGTAAGCAAGGACCTAGAGTACACATATAGCAAGACAGCCATGTCTTAGTATTGAAATTGATACCTATTAAAAATTCTAGACGCGGGAGGGAAAAGTACTTAAGTGAAATCTTATCTTATAGGACTGACGGCCGTTGGGGCGGAAAGGTCCTTAAATAGCGGCCACGAACCGGGAGACGCAGCGTTGGAACTCCACAAGGTGGACCGACGATCTGGTGAAGGTCGCGGGAAGCCGCTGGATGCGGGCAGCGCAGGACCGACCGGTTTGGAGATCCTTGGGGGAGACCTATGCCCAAAAATGGGCGTCTCTCGGCTGAATGATGATAGTCGGCTTTGTACGACATCCGCGGGAGAGATTTGGAGTGGTGACATTTGTATTCTGCTCTGCCGTCATCACACGGCACACAATTAAATAAATTGATATTATTCCTAAAAATAAAATATTTGCCCGATAGCTTGCCACCTACTTATTACATGGGACCTAACCTAATTGGCGAATCTTAGGAGTTAGTTCGCTGCTGGGATATAGGCGTGATTTATGTATGTACCTATGTATGTTTATTTTATATTCTAGCGCAAACCAAAAGCATTCACAGACATTTCCTAATGGCTCAAATCAACCCAATCGTCGATTGCGAACCGTTACTTACAATGGATAACATCAAAGATCGTCTGGCTATATCATTGGGGACAATCGGCAATGGCCGCCGGCGACTGTTCCATTGAGCCTCTCTTCGGCCGATATCCGGGACACTCGATGCACTTAATAATATAATCAGTCCCCGCGGCGTGATTCGGACCCGGTAGGGTAGCCAACGCGAATACTATCAGAACTTTATATTATTTCACTTGGACATACCTACCTACCTAGTGAAATTGCGTTTAGAATTGAGAGAATTTTAACAATTCACTAGGTTCGCGTTTAGAATTGGGGGAAGTGGAGATTAATTCTGGGGTAACGATACCAGAGAGTGCACTCTGCAAAGAGTACCTACACAATGCTTTTGACTATTGTTTTGCTACAGCATATTTAAAAAATATGTTTTAAGTTGAGGCCAACCGCATTGTATAGGCTAGTGGTGATAAGTTGAAATTGAAGTGTTTACCGTGTGGTGACGGCAGAGTAGAATACAATTGTCACCACCCCAAATCTCTCCCGTGGGTGTCGTACAAGGCGACTAAGGATAAATCAGTGATGAGGAATGGGCAGCAGCGTTCCTCTTATACCATCTAGCTATGTACCTACTGCGACTTTTGTGCCCGATAAATGGCAATAGGCTCGCCACCGAAATCGAAACGTGGGTGCTAGTTCACATCTGCCTACGCCTTCGGAGATATAGGCGTGATTTATGTATGTATGTATGTACCAGTCTCTCTGATTAAATTGAAACCATTTTATACAGGAGAGTGCCCGCTTTAGGCAGTATACCCCATTTGAGCCACCTTCCCCTACAACATCTACCTACCCTGTTCCCAGTCTATCTGGGGTCGGCGCAGTATGTTTCCTCTTCCATTCATATCGGTCAGACGTCATCAAGCACTCCGTTTTGATTCTTATCATCCATCACACCGTAAAGGTACTACTCACAGAACAGAGTGGTGCTAGTGATGCATGAATGTATAAAAAGAGAATGAACGGACCATGTCGACAGACAGATGAACGGAGAGAGTGATTGGAATGACAACATTTCAATCCATACTGCTCAAGGTTTTGGCTTAAGTTTTACAGCTGGCCGCCTGCCTGCCACCAACCCTCTTTGGGTATGCTGTTGTTGATGGTTGGCCCTCCACCATTCGAATGCCTCGAGGTGCTTATTGGTCTACACCGGGCAATCTCGCTTAGTCGACTTTTACGACACCCATGGAGTAAGCCGAGGCTGGCTTATTCTACGTTATTTGTACGCTCCCGGGTCCCACTCTATGGGTTTATTTGTTCGTAGGATTTGAATGAAAAAAAAAACACACTAACCTATAGTTTTTTTCATTACCTTCCCCTATAAAATATATTTTACAAAGATATGTTCTTTTTAAAATATATTTTTTCTATTATAGATCGTTTTGTCCATTGATGCGGATAGAATTATTTATTTCGTACGGTTGGCATACGAAATAACGAACTCTACATATACAATAGCTCCCTCCCTCCTCCATCCAAATCTGTTAGTGCTTAACAGTGAGTGCACACGATCTATTTATTATTTTGACATTATAGTAACGTAAAAATCATATCATAAACAAGAATCATGTAATTAGGCATAAAAATTTAGCGAAGCAATGTTATTCGCAACCCATTTTGTAATACTTGATTTTTTCCCTTCTACCTAATGGTGTCAATAAAATAAAAACAACCAGTTGGACAGTAAATTTATAATTTCAATTTAACACAAATTTAACACAATTTATAATTTTCAATTTTACATAAGCAGTAATTAAAAAAAAACCAACATTACAATTTGGATTGTCAATCAGCTGCTATGTTTGAGATTCCTGATTGCCTCAGTATGACTAGGTATAGTTTAATTTTTATTTGAGCGTTATATAATAGAAAAAATCTACTAAGAAAAAGTTCATAATTTATGCTTAAATATTCAGATATTTTTTTTTGGTGAGTTTAGTTATTTTTTATCTTTCGTATTATTTTATTCTTAGATATTAACTGTAATCGTATCTATTTTAGGACATTTAAAGAGTGCTCTGCTTTTACCTATGGTCACCCTAGAATGCTGGAGCGAAAGGCTGTCAGAAATTGATTTCTGCCCGCGGCATTGGATGCACCTGATCGTCATTGGCAATGCTCGCACAGCAAATATTTTCAACTATGCAGATAAATCTGCATTTTATGTTCTACACTAAGTACACTTAAAAGAAATAACGGCTGACTTAGTCGATTGCTCAGAACGCTGAGTATTGGCCAAGACACAGAACAGAGAAATAAGTTTTACTGTTCTGTGGGCCAAGAGGTCCCGGACTCCAATCATGGTAGGGGCAAATTTTGTGATGAACACAAATATTTGTTCCCGAGTCATGATTGTGTATTGTTTATGTAGTACCTATATTTTCAACATTTATATACATAATTCGACGTTGACGCAGCAACGTTTCTATATTTCCTTCGCATAGCAATATATGGGTCTAACATAATTGGCGAAACGTGGGTGTTAATTCACCTCTGCCTACCTCTTCGGGGATGAATAGGCGTGATCTCTTTTCATTTGTGAAACAAAGTTAACGAACTTCTCTTTTATTTTTATGCACCGTCAAACCTACCCTACTAATTAACTGCTGGCGGTATGACAACCAAAACTCTATTATTTAATTTTGTCCAAATACTCATTAAACTAACTACAGGCCAAGCTTACATCTGCGGTTTCCTGCATGTTTTATGCAGTTTTACGCTCCGCCGTGCTGTGTCGTTCGTTCGTATAATAAGCCATATAATGGCTTTTGATTTTTCCACATTGCGAAATTGCGGGAATTCTTTTTATTGTCCCAACTGGTGTTTTCTATGCATAATGGCTGAACCGCGGCAGATTACAGAGTCGGTGTTTGCAATGATACTAGTTTCCGTGGGACGCCGACGGGAGCACCAACAAAGAAACCGTTTTACTGTAGCTCGGCCTACTATTTTCTAGAAAATGACAGAGAGCCAATCAGTGGATAAAGCCTCACTCAAATAGCAGCGGTGGCGGGACGGTGGCGGTGTCAAACCCGAACAAACGTTGAAAGAAAGAAACATTTCCTGGGACACAACAGAGAAACAAAAAAAAATCATACTTATAAGTGATACTTACGTATCAATCGGTCCCAGCTCAGCATATTGCCAGCCTCGCGGCTAGCGCTGGTCTTCCGCAGGAACCGTATTTAACATAAAAAATAATATTTCATGATACGACAAAAACGTGACCGCGCTGGTTTGAACAATGTCCTTATGTTACCTACGTTACAACTGCCCGCCACCGCTGCCGCCACCGCTGACCGCGTATGTCTGTGAGAGGCTTAATTCCGACACAAATTTTCTTTGCCGCCGCTTTGTATCCAGATCAATTCATACTGCTCAGGGCATCGTGTGCTTGAAGCTATTCAGTATTTTTTTCAAGGAAGTATAAGCCTTGCCTACTAAATGATTTAGGTACTTCAAAGCAATTGGAACATTCTCACGGCAATTTTCTGTAATGGCTACGACATTTTTCATTTATAACCTTTTCCCCATTAAGTATTTTATGATCTTTGTTTCTGTTTTATAATTAACCATAATGAAGCACTTCGTAATTTTAGTCTTTTAAAGAAAAAATTACTCGTCTTAACACATAAAGTTGCGATAATGTTAAAACGTCACAGGTTAGGCACAGCCCTTTCTTAAAATAGGGTTCAAAACATTCACAAGAGACAAGACTTATTTATTGTGGGAAATGATATTATTATTACAAATTATCAATTTGTATGTGTGTAATGTGTATATGTTTGGGTGTAGGTGTGAGTATTGATTCACGAAAATATTTATGACAAATGAAGATCCAAAAAACTCGGAGTGCTAAGTCTTAAAATAATAATTCACAAGTAATTATCTATGAAGCCCCAGTTCTTTCTTAAGACTAAAGTCAGAGTCCAGCGGGGTCTAGCACGAGGACGTGGACAAGTCTCTCTCCACCACTTGACAGTGTTTTGTCTCGGTATTTAGTGGGAAATACAGCGAGAGGAAAATACTTTTCCCCGAAGGAGATGTGTCCACATCCCGTGCTACGGGGGCAGTAGACTTTGTTATGTCCAAAACGAGTCGAAACCGAGTCTTTCTATCAGATGGTAGGCACCTTGCTATCAAATGGTATCAACTGATTCCGTTAATAATCATGGCACTTATTTTTTTTACAGAAAAGTGTAAAAATCAACAACGCTATCGTTAGGCTGATTTTATTTTATTTAACTTCAACATTTTTGTACACCAAGTACTTCCCTACCTACCTATAAAGTCTTTATTGATATAGAATTAGTGATGTAGTTTGAATTAGAGAAAATAAATTGTCATGGATGACTTAGAGCTTTTTGTTATTGAAATCTAAAATTAACAATATTCGATGTCTGAAAACATATTAAATTGCTTACCATAACCACAGACATAATTATTTACGCCATCAATTAACATCGATTAAAATAGAAAATGATTTTTGACAATAGGGTCAATTCTGACATGATTCTCTAAACTTAAAACTAAATTTAATATCAGTCTCTCCTCTTTATTCTGTATTGAGAATGAAAGAGAATAGTTATTTATTATACGTGAGTGGAAAGTTGCTTTTTAACCGCGTGCTCAATTTTGATGACCGAACTAGCGAAGGATTCTAAAATTGAGCGTTAGCGAGGGAATCAAAAGAGCACAAGGTGAAAAATGTTTGCACTCGAGTGCAACACGTAATTTTTCATCCTTCCTCAGCGAGGAAATGGCAAAATGCCAAAAAAAATTACAATCACATTATTAAAAGTTTCAGTTATTTCTATTTAAACCCTGACACTTCCACACCCATCCTACCAAACACACACCCAAAATCCACCCAGACACACCCACAACATCCACCCAGACGCACCCACAACATCCACCCAGACGCGCACGTGCAAAGCAAATTAATAAAAAAAAAATACACCAAGAAGGTTCCGAAATTGAATTTTAACAAATTAAAAAGTTTGCTTAATAAATTCGACACCATAGAGGATAATCCAATAGGTTTAACAATGTTTTAAAAAGTGGATTTTGTGCAGACTGTGCAGTGAAAGTGGTGTTGTTTTGATGCACAAGCAATTGGGATGGTGTCAAATTATGCAGAATCATTTAAAATAAGTCTTGTGATGTGTTTGATGTTGAGAATTTTAAAGTGGATTTCACCACCTCATCAGTCGCCATCACGAACTCTGGTAGCATTCAATTCGCGCCAAGCACTCCCTAGATGCGATAAAATGTGTGTCACCCATATTTTAATGTAAAATTAATTTCATACATTCATTTCACTCACTCGTTTTTTCATATTAATATAAAATTAATATACTAAAGACTTGGCTGTATAGACCCTATGCCTTCCCTAAAAAAACAGAGAGAATTAAAAACAAATTGCAAAAATTATGTTTTGTATTCACAAACCTAATGCACTTGCACACGATGTTCTAAATTCAAATTTACTTTATCCTCTAGAGGATAAAAACGGCTTTTGCACTCAGATATCGAAGAGCAAAAACGCTTTTTCCGAGATGGGGGGATGAAAAAACTGTTGTCAAATTAATATTAAGTTTAGAGAACCATTGTCAGAATCGACCCTAATAAATAATTTATTGAATACTCAATTAGATCATTAACTTATTACATTTCATAAAGATTCAAAGTATTCTCGATTCTCGAGTTTAATTAGTCTTGAGTCATGGAAAAGGACTTTAGTCTCGAAATAAAGTCCAAAACCTCGAAGCCGCTACAACACTTTTTCCATCTAAGTATCAATAATGACTATAAAAGGGCCACAGAGATAAATATCACAATGAACATGATTTATTTGTCTATTACGAAGTCGTCAGTTAAATTATCATAATATTACAACGACATTAATACGATACAAATGTGATTGTTAGCAGTAAATTGGGTCCAGACAATTGGGTCCCTTCCTTAGATAATTACATGTTATGGGCACCGCATCAAAGTAAATGCGACTTAAAACTTTATTTTATTACTTCAAATTGTCTTAAATTTGACAAAGATTGTGTGGCAATTAAAGTAGGTTTTTTGTAATGATAAATGTATTGACTACGTGGGCAGTCAGCTAGGTTGAGAAGCAAGGCGTTTGCTGCAAGTCCTTACATTTTCATCGTTTGATTTACTCGCGCAAACTAAAATCCATTGAGGTAGATATTATTATTTAAGTAAAGTATAGTAGGTATCGGTAAACAGTTCTTGGAAAATAATATTTTAACTATCTCTATGATATTAAATTGTGGTCAGACTTATCTTAGCATATTTGCAAACTGTACAAACTGTAGCTACCTAGAACATATAAAATAAAAACAAAGTTTTGGTAATATTTTTACATAAAACTGCGTTTAAAGTACTTTTTAATTGTATTAAATTGTTTTGTAGATATGTTTTGGAATATTCGTTCAACAGTTCACCTAAGATATATTGTTTGCGCTACTCTCCGCTAGATGGCGCTAACTGCACAACTAGTTAAGATTGTACTTGCCGTAGATTCTATTAGTACCTAGCTGATAATTTTATGACACAATGGCACAACCAGCATTGTCGAATGGCAATGGAATCATCTTGGAAGACTTTGCTTGTGTAGCTTCTAATAAAATATAAACCATTTTCAACTATTAGACACTTTTATTATCTATCTACCAATGTATTAATACCAGTGGTATTAATAAAATTATTATAAGTATATCTACATAAGTACAAAAAAATGATGATTCCATTATACTATTGTGAATTCATTATGGTGCTTCACAAGCATCCAATGGAAACAATTTGCTAAATTGCAGTCATTATTGCACATTAGAAATTTAATGAGCATTTCCTGTTTCTGTGGGCGTGCGGAAAGGCCGATTTGTTTTTCAAGTATTACATAAAAAAAGCACTCGACCCGCCCCTTTCTACGTTTTAGGTCATGTTTTATAATGTAGCAGTGAGCGAAGAAGGAAAAAACACAATTAGTATTTCAGTTGCCGATGCGTAGGCCCAAACAACACCATGGTGATGAATATAGTCGGTATTTTAGTTTAGTATAATCAGACTTAACTAGAGTAGAGGTACTCTATTTAATTTTAGCCTTTTATAGATTGACCTAAAGTTCAGAACCTATTGACAATAAGTTGTTCTTGCTTGTAAGTTGTTTCTATATTTAATTTAAATATATAAAAGTGTTATCGTCTTTTTGAATATTTAGGTAAATAGAAGAAGGGTAAAATTATCCGTCTTGTATTCGCTATGATCTTTCCAAATATGTTCAAGTTAAGGAAACTGGAAATTTAACAAAATACTTTATTGGTAACTGATGAAATTAGAATTAAACGCATGGGTAAGGGCTTCTAAATATATCTCATTTTATTTGAAAATATGAATCTAAATAATATGACTGTCACGAGTTATATATGAAGCAGGTTTCTTATTAATTACATGGCAAATAAATATAGCACTTAAAAAGAATTAACTGTCCTTCGTTCTTTAAAAAAACAATTCATTTAGGTATGCTTATCTAAGTACCTATAACATGTTTTCTTTTTTTTTTATTTCAGCTGTAATTGACTATTAACTGTGTTGCTATTTATGATTTTACTAAGGACTACATACATAATGCATGATCCCAATTGTTAAAAGCTATCAATAGAATGCTTCTGGCACTTGTTAATTATTTCTCATATTGAACTTAATAAAGATATATACCTAGTTGTTAGGTATTGTTGATTAGTTTCATAAATACTGTTTCAATATTATGCCAGCCACTTTTATTATATGCCTTGATAAAATTCCCTTCAAATTTTTGACGAATTAGATACAATTGAAAACAAAAATGCATGCCTACTATTGAAATACCCAAATCCGCCTAATTTCTACAAGTAACATAACAAAACAACAATGGTTCAATACGTCTCACTAATATGACAAAATGCCGAAAATTACCCTCATTATTGATGGGAATACGAGAATATAATGCTTTGTCGCAGCAAAACGGCACAGCAGCTGGTGTCAAATACTCGTGGTCGCTACTTCTGCCATTCTCTATGCCTTTTTGACTTTGATTTATGGCTTTTTTATGCCCTATTCAACGTCACGGCCGCTTTAGATTTTATTCCGCTGTATCAAAACGTCACACTTGCCCCAATTCAATATGACACTTCCGTTCTAAGCCAGAAGGTTCAAAGTCATACCAGCCGCGAAGTTTCTGCAACAAATGTACCGATGTTCGTTCCGCAACTGCGCCCGCGCAGAGTATCGCTACATCATCTCTTAATGGTAGGGGATGAGAGGGTTTTTATTTCATTTTCACAGTAATTTGCTTTTGTTAGGGCCCAATAATGTTATTGTGTAGTTTGATTTTAAAGCAAATATGTACGAGTTAGGAGGGAGGGTCGGGGTTACGGTTCACACCCCTGTTTTAGCAAACACTAAATAACTTGGGAATAATATTTGATAAAAAAATATTTGATTAGAGGAATATAATTGTGACGTATCTAATAATATCCAATTATGCAGATGATTTATTAGGATTGCTTAAAATTCTATTTAAAGTTGTAACTCTCTAATTATAAGTTAAACAATATGTTTAACTAATAGCAAACATGAGCAAATGTTGAGTTTTGCGAGTTTAATTTTTATTAACTTTGGTTTCTTATTCGGAAAGCCATCATTGTAGAAAGTCGCAGACAGTCGGCTATTCAAATCTCAAATGTTTCTTGACGTAGTGTAAAATACGTAATTGGTAAATTAAGTGCCAAAATTTGGCTGTGTGTCAAAGATTTGCAAATGCAAAGGAGACATTAATTTGATGATGATTTAGGTACTCAAAGAACATCGTGATCTAGTTTTAGTTAGATTTACAAATGTTCGAGACCTTTATAATTTCAAATGGAGCTCTATAGCGAAGTATACATTTTAATGTTCGTAGCAGTACAATGAAGATAGTTTGTTTTATTTTGTTTTTCAATATGTTCAGTTTTTTACACCTTGGTTACTTTTTCTTGACATACTTTGCTAGGTAGCGACGGTGGTTTATGTTGAGCAAATATTTAAACTGTGCTCGAAAAGTATATAAATCTGAGCACTATTATAGCAATATTTACTTCGTTTGCTTTGTTGCTGCATAGACCTGAAAAAACGTCAAACAGGATTATAGGACACGATTCTCTTTTATTTGTGTTGCGCTCTGTGTTTGCCCCGAAATCTTGACAAAGCAAAAACCAAACATTTTTACAATTATCGCCAATAAAAACCTATGACAATTCATTGCAAGAATTCCCATTTGTCATATCATTGTGAGCACGACCCGCAATATAGAACTGATCTGTGATCCCTCAAAGTGCGGAGGCAAAGTGAAAATGATAGCCGACAAAAGTCATTCGGCGGATTCGAGTATTGTCAGGTCACCACAATAGAAAGATGGCGGTTCTATTGACGCGAAGATACACAGTATAGAAACTTTGGCAGTGCCCCTATTGTGCAAATTAAAACATTACTAAAATATTACATTAATACAGTATCTAGATAGCAACAAATATTTTAAAACGTGTATATAAAACCGTTCCCATTTATGTATTTACTTAATTTTAAGAATAGATACACTGTGTGATATAAACCACAAGTTCATTTATTTTATGACAGCGAAAAGAGATGATAATTTGATAGTGGCAACAAATAATGATCTTATACTATCTAGCAATATACGGATATTTAAGTGTCCTATAGATGACAATAGGCTCGCCACCTTGGACTTAACATAATTCGCGAAACAAAATTTACTATTAGGATACAGTGATATTATGTATATGTAAAAGTTGGTATTGACCCGATGAGAGTCACCAGACTGTAAAACTTAAGCCAAAATCTTGAGCAGTATGGATTGGAATGCTGTCATCCCAATCACTCACTCCGTTCATGGTTGGCTTAATGACGTCTGACCGATATTAATGAAAGAAGAAACATACTGCGCCGACCCCAGTTAAACTGCCTAGTCATGTGGCCAATCTATTCGAATGCATAGAAAACAAATGTTTAAAACTGATGTATTACAAAGAAAACAATACGTCAGTTTCATACTTTTGTTTTCTATGCGTTCGAATAGATAAGCCACTTGGCTAGGCCCTAGGTAACATAATTAAGTAAGGGCGTGAGCAGAAGAAGTATAATTTAGTTGGCTATACCACATGAGTAGATAAACCGAACAGAGTAAAAGCTTCCTAAGAACGCCATCGCACTAACCCTGACATTATGCAACTGGCTGTGCGTCATAAACCGGTTTTTTCCAGTCTCGCCGCGTGCGCGACCAGCGGCCAGTGGTAACGCATGCCCCGCGTGCTCGTAGTAGTGCAACCGATTCACGCTGTATGAAGGTTATTCTCGGTTCCGTTTATTTACTCATATGGCTATACTGCTAGGTCGCGTACACTGTGTCCCGTGACAGTAGTCAACAATGCGAGTGCATCTGGTAATTTGTCAGCATCGACAATGCCGGCCGACATATTGACCATTATTTATGGAGCGGTGTAAAACGCTGCCTTTATTGCGGGAACCATTGAGCACCGTGTTATACACGCGATGACGTCGCGTACACAGTTGCAAGATGACGAACGACCGATTGTTCGCGCGGCCCTAAAGTCATCCCTAATTTATAAGTCGAGAGATACTAAAATTGAACTGAATTTTTGAGAAAGATTCCAATAAAAGTGGTGTTGCTAAAGAATAAATGGAAAATGTTATTGATAGACGTGCTTCTGTCGTGCCGGAAGATAATTTTGTAATCTCTTACTTTATAATATTGATACCCCGATCCACCATACCTGTAAAAAAACCCAGAATAATAAAACAATTTGTAATTGTATCTTTTATCAACATACATACATACTTAAACATACATAAATCACGCATTTGTCCCCAAATGAGTAAAAAGTGTTTACAACGACGTTTCGCCTAATATGTCAGGTTAGGTTCCGCCGCCTGTATGGCACCCGCGGTAGGTAGGTGTATATGGGGGGTGATGGCATTATTGTATTGCCGTCTCCACATGGATTATACCTACCAGTGGCGTGGCGTGAAAGAACAAGTTAGGCAAGCCACAACTATATGAAGCCTCTTATGGTTTAAGCATTAACTTTTAACACCGCCTGCTAGGACACGGCTACAACTGTTCAACGCCATCTAGTGACGAAGCGGAGAACTACGTTGCCACTTTTGCGTGCTTGTGCTTTGTTTTATACAGCCAGAAAGACGATTCAACCCGGTCCGGAGCGGCTTGCAGGAGCGGCGCACGACCGCGATATTGAGTGCAGTTCACAAAAGAAATTCCGCTTTTATGGCTATTGCAATAAGATCTAAAATATTTACTTTTGACGGAACTTGTTTTCGTGGGAGTTTGTTACTAATGTGTGCGTGTGTCGTAGTGTATCGATGCATAAGCGCGTAGGCTGCCGAAATG
Source organism: Cataclysta lemnata (assembly GCA_963931975.1). NCBI lineage: Eukaryota > Metazoa > Arthropoda > Insecta > Lepidoptera > Crambidae > Cataclysta > Cataclysta lemnata. The sequence goes on along the minus strand of OZ008344.1, from coordinate 11,581,235 downwards.
CCGGCTTGATGCCGGCTTGTAGGCAAACTTTAGGTACTATATCGCGTTGCGTTGCGCCTGACAAGACTACGCTTGTCTGTGTGCGTGCAGGCGCTGTATAGCAGGCGTCCATAACTCGATATTTAGCGAGTTAGTTGAAGGAATCTAGAGAGCGGGAGCGAATTGTATGTACCTGTGTTGCATATTGTTTCGCGCGCGTTTAATACTGTTATGATAAGATTATATTGATGGATTTTTTTTATTTGCTTATAAAATGGTATTGTACTTGAATTATGGTAATGATTTTTTTATGCTCGCTCGTTTGGTACGGCTGTTGGGAATCGGGTTATATGGACGCTCCGCCACTGATACCTACCCAAGGAGGCAAATAGGAATTTATAATTCCACCTATCAATTATAGGCGACAGATAATGAGGCTTACTGCAAAATATCAATTTTAAAAAGGACGTTATATTCGGGAGTTTTAGACGGTAGGTAGGTATGTACCTGCTTTGGGCCACCTTCCCCTAATTCGCTGAAACGTGATCAGCTCTCATCTGGCATGGTGGCTCGTCAACTCCAACATGCGTATTAGATATTAACATTACCTACACTACAATCCACTCTTAAACAAAGATGTAAGGATGCACTCGATTTGTCGCTACTTGTACCCAGCCGATGGGTCGTAGCTTTTTATAGAGAACAGTAGTCGAGCCCCAGGCGGAATAGGACAAGTACTTAACATTTTATTTTTAAGTAGAGGTTATGACGGAAACGTTTTTGCAATTAATTAGCACCTGTGAAATGTCAAAGGCGTGTTTTCTCTTGAGTCTGTTATAATTGTTTTGTTGTTCAATTTTGTAATATTGTTTTGTCTATTGAGTTGCAACGCGTGCAATTCTGTTTTCTATTTAAACAGTTAGTTCGTGTGACTAACCACCCAATTGATATTGTCGTATGGTGACGACAAGGTAGACTATTTGGTTGAAGCACATCTCTTCCTCGGTGGAAACCTATCTCCCTTGAAGTCATATCTCTGGAAGTCATATCTCCCTTGATCGAAACTTACTTCTCCTGCGGGTATCGTAAAGTGTTAGTAGCATCGTTATTGGTACATCACTCTTCGGTACGGGCGCGTTAATCGTAATGTCAATAATGGTACATTGTTCGTGGAATAAATTCGCCCCCTGTTACATGGGGCCTGTCAAATATAGGTAAAAATATACATCCATTGCGGAAAAGCCGGTGCGATTGATGAGTGTATATTATTTAATATTTAATTCGTTGAATTAAAAGTATAGTTTGATTTTGGAAACATTGGTCCAATTATTAATTGTTGTAATACTCAGAGTTGTTTTAATTAGGAACATTTAAAATTGCTTAGTACATACACCCACGTCTTAGTATTGTTATGAATATTTAAAATTTTCGTGTCTCAATATTTATTCCCACATGATATTGAATCAAAAAATAAAACTTCTTGTCTTTATAAAAAATATTTTTCTATTTTGAAAAAAAGTTACAACATGAAAGACTTGGCTGAATGGCCTTGATTCCATATTTTTCCACATAAATTAGAAAACCACTGAAACTGTAAACGAACAAAATGGCGGATGGCGGCACTAATTTTTGTTGTTGTTTTGTTATATTTTAGTGACTCCACGGATTTTGAACACATATGTTGTCGATTCAAAATCATTATTTTTAGACAGGTTTCAATCAATATTTGTGTTATGTTGTTGTTCCAAATTCGAATTACTTTATTTCCCTAGGAAATAAAGTAAAATAATGAAATTCAGTACAACATTATATCCCTGTTTTGTATAGGCCTAGAATGACTAACTTTAAGTTGAGGTTACCTGACCCAGACTGCGGCATTTTGAGCTGGTGGTACGAAAATAATTATATTCCTGCCTAGTTCTTGTTCTCGTGTTATCTGGGGTCGGCCTCGGCGTAGTATATTTTTCTCTTTTCATTTATATCGGTAGACGTCAGGAGGAGTGTTTGGCGCGTTTCGTGGTGTCAGTCAGATTTATTTTCACTAATTCAAAAATTGTTACAGAGTGGATTTTGTGCAGTGAAAGTGGTGTTATTTTGATGCACAAGCATCCGTGTTGATGTGCAATTATGCAGAATCATCGAAAATAAGTCTCATGATGTGTTTGATTTTGTGGTGAAGATCACTATAAAAAGTGGTTTTATCCATTTCATCAAGCACCATCATTAACTCTGTTACCATTCAATTTGCGCCAAGCACTCCCTAGATGCGTTAAAATATGTGGCACCCATATTTTAACGTAAAATTCATTTCATTCATACCTTTCACCCACTCATTATTTCATAAGATTACAGATAAAATATACACTAAAGACTTGGCTGTATGGGCTAGACCCTTTGCCTTCCCTAAAATATAGGGAGAATTAAAAAACAAACAACATCGGTAGACGTCATCTAGTCATCCATCACGCGGCTAATGATAACGATAAATAAATGTAAGTGCCGGAAAGGAGTATGTCGAGAGATCGGAAAGAGTCATGGGATTGACAATATTGCAATCCATACTGCTTAAGATTTTGGTTTAGGTTTACAGCCGGCCACCTGCCTGACACAAACCCTTGAGTATGTTGTTGATGGTGGTTTGCCCTCTACTGAATAGTGGGAGGGCAAACCACCATCAACAACCCCCAAGGTGATTGTGGAAAGTACACCGGACGATCTCTCTTAGTCGACTTTTACGACACATTTAGTATATAGGTATATTTTTTCGTCATCTAATTTGTATGACAAGCGCTTTAGCTGCTTAGTATGGGCTAGAATGTAGCCGCTAGATGATAGGTGTGAATGATTATTCAAAAGTAAAATAACACGCATATCTCAGTTTTGTGAACAAGCCGACAGTGATGTATGAATGCTATTTGAACGTACAATAATCTGTCAATTCTTTCAATGCCCTTTTGAGTTTTCATCATTATTGTCGTCTTCCCAGCGGGAGCGTTCCAGAACATTTTGTGGGGTTGCCAATTCAATAAACGCTTACCAATTTAGTAAATATTTCTTACCCCCGCGAAAAAATAAAATTAAAATAAATAAAATTAATAAAAATATTAATTAAAAAAAATAATAGTATTATATGGGCCCTACAACGTAGCTGGTGAAACGAAGGTGTTATTTCACCTTTCGACGAAAATTGGGCGTGATTTGTGTATGTATGTATACTATTTATCGAAACCATTTTACTATAACCGAAACTGTTTGGTTTTGCAATGAAAAGTTCTATGTATTTTTTTTGTAAACGGATAAACTTAATTATGCATTTGACGGCCGGACGACGGATAGAAACAGCTTTTAGGAAGTAAGTATAATTATTAATGTTCAAAGCTTTTGGAACCTAGGGGAAGTAGCAAGCATATTTTTCAATGCAATCATTCAAGAAAATTCATCATCATCTCTCATGTCTAGCTGCCTTCTTTACCATAGGCAGATATTAGTAGATTATGGACCACTAAGCGAGATATAAGCCGGGTTAAAAAAGATAAAACTACAGTATTTTTGGTGGCCTTTAAAAGTCATCCTAGGGCGATATTGGTTTTCTGTAATATATATTTAGTCAGTTCATTATAAAGTCACTACTGCTTATTAAACTCGCGTACTAACTTTCAATGACATGTGCTTACAATCGTCGTCACCGGAGACGACTGCGGTCGCTTACGGGACCATCTGCCGTCGCTAATTGCCTCCTACGCTTTTCAACTTTTCCCCCCGACTGTACCAACGTCGCTTTTGCGGCCGAACTTAATTTTTTAAATGGCAATTACGAAACGGATAAGAAAGTACGCCACACAATGAGCGAGCGGAAAGTTGTGTTTTGTGTTGCCATCTCCAAACTGCCGTGAAATTGATAGCTTCAGCTAACCGCAGCCCGCGGTGGGGGCAATAGACGTTCACGGTGTTTTGTCACGATTGGCTAAAATGTTTTTAATATTCGACGTTGGCCACTTCTGCCATTGCGCCACTTAAGCAAATATAAACTGTGGTTACTCTTACGCTATTTCAATCTTAAAATTAAATTAACTATTTACGCCAGTGGCGCTTGGAATCCTGTATACAGTCCACAGTCGCAGCGGACAGTGTCTATCTTTAATAAACAGTGCTCTTTACAAGATACATACTTGGCTTTTAGATTCCCTGAAGTATCTACTTATCACACCGTTATCCGTATATTGCAAGGTTTAAATACCTAATTGCTTTATTTCAAAAATGTACATTATTGCCGATTGATAGCAGATTTACTATTTCTTTATTGGTTAATGATTCGGTGAAATGTTACAATCTGCTGGATAAAATCTCCTTAATTTTTTTTATTTTTAAGTCATACTGAACTGTATATATAATTTATCATATTCATGGATGATGCCTCGGATTGACGGCCGGCTTGGTCGAATACTCAGATTGAATTCGAATCCTGGTAGGGGCAAATTTTGTGATAAACACAAATATTTGTTCCCTAGTCATGGTTCTGTATATGTTTATGTAGTATATTTTCAACATTTATATATACATAATTATATTCAAAATATGTCCGTCATCTAGTATACATAACACAGGTGCTTAGGCTACTTACTTTGGGCTGGCTGATAGGTGTGAGTGTAAAAATATTTATTTATTTATCGTGTGTGCCAAAATACAACATGCCAATCGAGTACCTTCTTAATTTTTCTTTACTCCACTTTTAAATTGAATTTTTCACGTTAGATTACTTTTTAACAAATAAAACGAAAAAATACAAATTTTAACAAATATATTTAGAAATAATGTGACTTTAATGAATTAAAAAATTAAGACCATAAAAATATTCTTTACTTTTATTACATTCATTCACAACGCTCGAGCTTATGAGCTTTAAAGCTTCTAGTTGCACTACTCAGCACTAGATGGCGCGACCAGCCAAGCCAAAAAGCTCTCTTAAAACCGACGAATTAAATACGACAGTTAAATTAAAATTTAGAAATAAATCTAATATACGAATATAATTCGTGTTCATCGTTGCGAGTAATACATAAATCTTAAAATGCCCATTTTCTACACTATTTTTATACTGTGCTACCACCATTAACCTGACTTATTTATACACTATTTATATTTATATCATAATAATATCTTAAGTACGATACTCTTTATATTCACATTCTTAATGGGTATTATTTGATTGATTGTATTTAGTGAGGTTATTTAATATAAAAACTACATTAGTAAATATAACAAACGAAAGTAATTTTTCAAATTTTTCTTAAATTTTAATACAAATTGATAACTTGTTTTAATTTAAGAGACTCTGTTTTAACAATTGGGTGATTCAATTGTTTACTCAAACAAGAAGTAAGTGTTTGTTTCAAATTGATAGGTTAATTTATTAAGTTGAGATACTTTGTCTTAATGAATAGCTTGTCAATTGTTGACCAAATGAACGAGTAAGCAAAAATGTATGGCCAAGTTATTACTGATTGCTGTTATTGGACAATAGTAATGACTTTGCAGATTTTACAAATGACATGAGGCTATTCTAGAATGCACTATCGGAAGTTGGATAAAAATCAAAGTGAGTGGTTTAATTGATGTCGTAATTACATAAAGCCCATTCAATTGCATTTATTTAGAGGCGTGGTCTATGCGAGCAGATTAATTAGACCATGCATTGTTCTTGGTGCGTGAAATTTAAATAAAGGACGCACTAAGCTTCTGTAAAGCGACGATGCATGGAAAAACGAATGAAGTTAACTTGGTGTGAAAATGCGATACGTACCTGGCTCTAGCATTAATTTTATTCTTATTCTGAGATATTATTTGCTATTTCAGAATTGGTGACTAATGGTAATGTTGCACTTGCAAATGTATTAGAAAAATATAAAGTTATTTAATATTGTACACAGTCAGGTTATCACAGTATGTCAATATTTTCCAATCGAAATTGTACAAGTCTCACTAGTAAAAGCTGGCAATAGATTGGAGATATTGACAGCTCTGTATAGTCTGAAGTGCACTCCCACACACACTTATTTTCCTATGGATGGACGATAATATAGGAAAAATAGGTAATTGCCCACCATAGCGAAATCAATGCTCGTCTAGGTTGAAATTCTGATCGGATGCAGTAGACTACAGTAAGACAACCTATTGGGACTCATTCGCCCATTAAAGTATTGAACAGGTATTGTAATATAAATACTTATTTTATGTCAGGCGTGTTGACAGCTTACATAGTGCTAACTTTGGAAACCCGAAAAATGCGGTGGGCGTGAGCGGCGCACGCGCACCACCGGATGCGGAAGGATGTAATTATAGTAGTATTTCGCAAAAATGTCTCAATCGGACCCCGGCAGATGGCGCGCGCGCATAGCTCAAACATTCCACGAATACTGCGATTGTTTGTGTGACGCGTACCCGCCCACCTTTAAGTTATTTCAGATATGTTTAATATATGTATGTATTGAGAATTCATATCTTAAACTAGAATTTTAAGCAGTTCCTTTTAGAATAGATATTCAGGATTCAAAAAGTCATTCATTGAGATACAGGGATTTGTACCTTTAAATCATTAATTTGCAACGGTTTTTTTTAATTTATTAATGTTTAGACTTGTGTATCTACGACTTAAAAATAGATGAAGGTAAAGAATACGCCGCGTGGCGACGGCAAAGAGCAGAATACAATTATCACCACCCCAAACTCTCCCGCGGTTGTCTTATAAGGCGACTGAGGGGTAAGATGAGTACCTAATGGGCAGCAGCGTTTCTCTTAATTTACGTGCCTGATAGTGGGCAATAGAACATTTATTATAGGACCTAATATTTGGCGAAACGCGAATGTAAATTCACTTCTGCCTATCCCTTCGGAGCTAAATAGGTATTATTTATGTATGTACCTATGTAAATAATACCTTTACTACGCACCTTCATATTTATAAAGAAGTCATTGGAGATGACAATCGGTTACAGATCTGTAGTAACCCATATTACTGGCATTACGAATTGTATTATATGGAATTACGATATTTGTCATTCGAAACGAATGAGATGTCAGTAACAAATGGCCGCGATAAATATCTGCCGATGCTGTATCGAGCACTTTTATTTTAATGCCGGTCCGGTGCGAATAAAATATGAATAAAATAAATTATTGAATGTCTTTTTAATAAAGAGTTTATTGTTTTATCGGAATAATGGAGGGCATTGTGTCCGGAGCGCCGCCCGGTTTCCCTGCGCCGGCGACACAAAGAGGAAATAATAAATAGTCGTATTTTGTTCTCGCATCCTTCGCTCGGTCGCTTCGCTGTTGTTCCGATAATTGGTCGCAGAATTAAATTAATTGAATTATACGCTAGGCCCGGCCCGACACGTCGGTTGCCTAAGCCATTTGGACACCGCACCAATTGAACGTTTCACGCGTAAAATCGCGCAAAACAAACGCATTGTTTTAATTAATCACTGAATCGCGCTGGAATAGAACCTGCATGAATAGCTGTTGTCGTGCAATTAATTTTCTGTTCCACTTACAGTCGTTTATAATACAGTTAGCTAATTATGAAACATTAAGAATTATGAGGTGAAACAAGTATAATGAGTGGCTCATCTAATATTGTCCAGTAATAACATGGGTCTTGTCCCAGTGGCTTAATTAAATCAGCTTACCAATGGCTTGGATCGCAATCTGGTCACGTAATTCATGAATGTGTTCAGAGCTAGCGATTAACACGAAGGTGTCCGTTAAGCTCGCCTTTTTAATGAGTAAATGACGATACTAAATAGAGTTATCTCCTACGACGCGAAAGCGTAAGTTTATATAAATAAAAACTTATTTTTTTCTTACAGAAAAATTACCTTTTCTTCTAGAACTTTTTTGACGCGTGTATTTATTTTAATTATTAACATTTTGAAGTTATCACATACAAAATAAGTAAACAATAAAAGTGTAAATATTAAATCATATAAACTTGTTTAAAATATGTATGATTTAATTGCAATCGATTTGAATTTGGACCTAACATAAATTAGCAAAGTTTGAACACGCCTCTGCTACCTCTACCTACCTCTTCGAGATTTATATGTTTATGTATCTACTATTAGAACAGCCGTCACACGACATAGACACTGATTCAGAGTTGTACTACAGGTACAACTCTGAATCAGTGTCTATGTAAACTACAGGACTTATATGAAACTAGGTATACAGTTTCGAAGAATATGACTAATCACTTTACTTCAATGGGGGTATAATACCTACCTAATACACTCCATGTCACAACTTGACGATGAGAGTTCTTGCAATAAGTCGTAGTGACGTTTAACAGCATCATAGTACAAAGAAACAATCTTGTGACGGTAATAAAGATCAATTTCTCTAATGCAATTAATATGATTATGCATACCAGAACATACCATTTTTTCTATTACATTTATTATAATTAACAGTAGCGTTTATTTTGTGACTCAACTCGGTGGATTGGCAATAGCCCCCGGTCAATAGCGTGACAAATTTAAGAGCAACAAAAGCGAAATGAGTAGTTTGTTTTAAATGATGGTTTTTCCGCTTAATAATGATCTTCAATTCATAAGACTTAGTAGATGATTACATGTGTTTATACTATAATTTGTGATTTATTTTGCACTTTATTATGTAAGAAAGCAACCAACTTTTAATGCATATAGTTATGTATATGTGCAATAATAGGTGTGAATAATTTCTTCACTTTAATTTGAAAACTGTGTAAATAAATGTTAGAGAAAGAATTACACAGAAAAAGAGGTCAGAAATGTTTCCAAAATTAAGCCCATTTAAAAAAAAATCTGACGTCTTTTTCTCCGCATTTCGAGATTTTGCGACCTCTGTGCCCTCATTCGACTAAGGAATGCAAATAATTAATTGATAGAAGGCCCGACACCAATAACTTAGAAATTTACGAGCGTGTGCCAAGTTAAATGTGACAGTTTTTGCCACGACTCGGCACACATTCATTAACAACTAATGCTACACGAAAAAAATGCAGATTATAGTGCCACGTGTGAGCGACAATGTATCGGCGTCAAACCATTTCCACGAGGTTCTTCTGATGAGCCTTTCTTTAACCGTTATGAGATCTAAACTAGCGCCAGTAACTGTTATTTATTATTGAAATATGTAAACGTGTTAATTTTTAAAAGAATTGGGCCAAATACCTACCAATGATAATGTAGGTACCCTAACTATGTACTCATTGGATCTTAAAATATTGGCTAAACTTCAGAAACTTCTACATCCCTAGAAAAACACAACCACATTTTTATTCTAAATCTTCATGAATCTCTTATGGCGAATGAAAATTCCTTTCTTTGCCAAATAATACGCAACACGCAACGGAAATAACCAAATACCTACTTACTTACATACATTTATCCCCGAAGGTATGTTAGGACCTTATATTGATATATCTGTGGTTAGGACCCATATAATAGGGGGCGAACCTATTGCCATCTATCAGGTACGTAAGTCGCAGCATATTCATAGTTGGTAAGTAAGGAATACTGCTCATTACTCATTATTGTATTTACTCTTAGTCGCCTTGTACGACACCCGCTGGAGAGATGGGAGGTGGTGACAATTGTATTCTGCTTTACCGTCACCAAATGGCACGAAGATAAAAATAAAATTGTTAGAAAATATGTACCTAATACCAGCGTATTAGTTCCAATTCCATTTTACATTAAAGTTTTCTCTGCAAAAGAAATCACTCAACGGAATGCGGTCTCGCTTCTCAGACAGAGCGAGCGGGGCGATTTTTAGCATACCGAATGCCTATTGCTTTGATCGTATATGTATGTACAAAGTTGACATTAGCATCCACTTTGTAATTCATGTCGTACGCCGAACCTTATTGCGATTCCCCTGCACGCCACCGAATGGGGCTATGGTAATGAGCACAGAACCGTCTTTCCTTTAAAACTTAATGATGTATGCGGGATATAGGTATCGATGCGTGTCTGAAGTTTCTGCGTTATCAACATACATACATATATTGATAACGCAGAAACTTGGAATGGAATTGCCTGATTTATTTTAATAGTAAATCAGGCCATTCCTCTCCTTTTAAAAGAGTTGGCAGTGATCCCTTATTACCTCTACTACTACGGTCTTTACGCACGCTTCTTTCGCTTTCATGCTTGTTGGTCCCCAAAGGTGTAAGTAAACCCACATTTGACTCACCCAATTGATTTGCAAACATTTGATTACAGACGAATAGGTACCGTACCGTATTGGTCCCATTTTTATCAAAACACTTTTGTAATTAAACCTGGAAAAATCAAGGGATTCCCAAAATAGCAATACTAATAGCATAATTATACAAGAGCATTTAAGGGCCAGAAGAATTTTAGAATATTTTCACAACATCAAGTCAAAAACTTTCATCATGGTGTCCACAGTAGGCATTGGCAGCTACAAGGGTTTCAAAAAGAATTTTATCTTAAATAATAAATCGTAGGTATTAAAATGAAACCATAATAATTATAAACCATAAAAGAAAAACTTATGTTTATTTTATTGGATAACGCTGCAATTATTTTGATGTTAATATACTCTTTTACGACATGTGTTCTAACTGCCGCACTCAGAGACGTCAAATAACGTTAATGATTTGTTGTTGTTTTATAATTCTCCCTATATTTTAGGGAAGGCAAAGGGTCTGGCCCATACAGCCAAGTCTTTAATGTATATTTTATCTGTAGTCTTATGAAATAATGAGTGGGTGAAAAGTATGAATGAAATGAATTTTACGTTAAAATATGGGTGCTACATATTTTAATGCATCTTGGGAGTGCTTGGCGCGAATTGAATGGTAACAGATTTAATGATGGTGCTTGATGAAATGGATAAAACCACTTTTTATAGTGATCTTAACCACAACATCAAACACATCATAAGACTTATTTTCGATGATTTTGCATAATTGCACATCAACACGGATGCTTGTGCATCAAAATAACACCACTTTCACTGCACAAAATCCACTCTGTAACAATTTTTTAATTAGTGAAAATAAATCTGACTGACACCACGAAACGCGCCAAACACTCCTAAAATTAATGAGTACTAAACGTCAAAAAATGTCAATTCAAAACTAGTCGCTATTCTTGCCGGGTAGATTTGATGGTCTAGATTGGTCTAGATTTGAATGAAAATTTTTGACATTAAATACTCATTAAAGTTAATTGACGTCTCTGAGTGCGACAGTAAGTTATATAGGTAATCATCACTTTAAAGTTTTCACAAGCACTAACTACATTAGTAGAAAAACAGAACCAGACGTTTTAACTCAATTGACAAAGCAACATTGTAAACTTTGTTAATTTAGAATACTAAAATAAAAAATATTACGGGCTCGAAAGAAAACACGTACCTATTTGACATTTCACATAGACCAATTAATAGCAAAAACGTTTCCGTCATAACCACCACTTAAAAATATACAGTAAACAGCCCGCTAGACTATACAAATTGTGGAATATCTAGATTCGATAATCGATTTCCACCTTAATTTTTATACTTACTATAAAACACAAAATCATTTGCGAAAATTTTACATAATTATTGCAGTAACATAACTTGCTGTTACCAGTTTAACGTTATTGTGGTCAAGCTGGTCATATTATGAACAAGCGAATTAAAGTGAGCTGTTCAAAACGAATCAAGCAGTTGGTTAGTTTACCTTCTTGTAGTTTTGTGATGATAAGAAGCATTCAAAAGAAACTATGTAGTAATATGTCGGATGTGAATACAGAAATTGGAAGAGTAAGGCCTATGCGTATCTTTCAATAACAAATTGAAAGTTTATTAAAAAAGAACATTGTAGTTAGTATATTACTTATAGTAACCTTTAATTTTATAAAGGGACCCTTTCTGAAACTGCTCCTGCAGCATGTTCAGAAAGGGTGAGCGAGCATGATTAAAAATAAATCCGCGCACCGTTGGGACAGCTTATATTGCAACCATGTGTATGTTTGAGTAAAATTATATTGAAAAGAGTACTCGACGGAATCCATTGAAATCTTTTACTCAAATAACAAACAACAAAAGTGTCTCCACAAACGACATCAAAAGGGCCAAATAAAGAGGAACTAATAAAGCGACGCAACAGGAGACTGCTTTAATGCTGGAGCCCCAAACGACGTGATTGAGCGGCTCCCCCGGCCGCCAAATGACAGAGTTTTCATTGCGCTGAATAGATGTGCTAATTTGCATCATCTCTCGGCTTAATCAAAGTCGGACGGAGCTTATTGTAGGATTTTGAAGAGTACTATATTGAAGAGGTGATGGCATGATAAAAACTTGCGAATGGTGTGTTTTATTTGCGAGATACTCTTGTTTATTGTTGCTTCGAAATAGTTATCCCTGTAGTGTAGGTGGAAACAGAGGTGGATTAGCCCACATTTGCTCCCATGTAACAGAGCCTATTGTCATTTATGGAGCACGTAATTCGCATTATATTTCTAGGTGGTATAACAAGAACGCTGCTGCCCCATTCCTTATCACTGTTTTTACAAATAACTACTTGTTGAAGCCAACTTCAAATATTCGCGCCACATCATATACTCCGTAACGGCGGGTACACCGAGATAATGGTGACGACTATAATTATTCAATATTGAATCACATCTACCTGTTTTCTTCTTACATTTTTCTTACTGATCTAAAGTGCACGCAAAATTGTTTAAAATTGTTAAAGTTCCATTAAATCGCTAATTCAATTACGTTTCGAGTTTAATTACAACTCCATTATGTTCCCTATGAAACATAATTTGGCGACCGTGACAGGACAATAATAGAATCGAAGAAAATTATCAAGCAAAAATTCATCAACATTGTTGAAGCTCAACATCGATTTACACATTTGGAGATACATGGTTTGTCGAAAAAATACCATCTGGAAGTGAATTGAGCAGTTGGGGATCGCCGTAATTTAAATTTGGATTTTTGATGGAAATATATGCCGGAGCTTACTACATAATTCCGTTGAGCAGTGACGCAACAAAAGTTTCACCTCAGGACATCAAATAGCAGATAAGTGCCCTGGATATTCCCATCATATATTCCTCATAGTGCTATTTCCTATAAATTTCCTAAGCTATCGTTTTGATTTGTGTGTTACGAATAATTATACATCGAAGTATACAATTTCAAACCGAACATTTTAGAAATACCTACCTAATTACTTACAATTAAATACAGTTAGATAATTTTATATTATTCAAAGTTGTAAAGTGTTAAATTCTTATTAGCAAACACTGCGGCAGATATTTTATAGACGACTCATAGTTGTATGCCGATAATTTCAGCTTGGTGTTCGTCCGCCCGGGTTGACCTTTGCCCCCACGAGCGCTGCGTCATTGTCGCGCGGTTCGAGGCAGTGCGGGTTTGACTCCCGCTTCTGGTCATCTGCTTCTCATCAGCCACGTTTTGAGGGAAGTGAAAATAAATTATTAATTTGAAAATAAATAAGAATTGATTTGTTTGGTAACCTTTAAAACTTTATACAAAATTTTGCATTGATTATTATATATATATATATTTTTATAAATTATTGTTTTCTTTTAATAATCAGCTTTCGGTCGTTTTACTTACAAAATTAAAATAAAATGCCTGAATTATTAAAGGATTTAATTGTGAAACGAAGCTCAATAAAGGGGCAAATTACTAAATTCAAAAATTACTTAGAAAAGGTTACAAAACAATCTCAATTGACCGCCGTCGAGGTCGCTGAACTCGCCTTAAAGATTAGCAAGCTCGAGGGTTTGTCATTTAAATATGATGAGTTGCAGACTCAGATAGAATTGTTGAACTCTGAATATTTGGAATCGGAAATTGATGAGCGAGAACGCATCGAGCAGGATATAATTTTAAGCACTGCACAAGCAAAAAGTATTCTTGATGAACAAACTGAATTAAAAACGATTGAACAAGATAAGAGAAGACGCGAATCTTTGTTTGTTGAAGCTCGATGCGATGTTGTTCACAATGATTTTACCGTTAAATTACCACAAATACAAATCGCTAAATTTGACGGGTCATATTTCCGCTGGCTGGAGTTTCGTGACACGTTTAAAAATTTAATTCATGACAATAATAGCATTCCTGCAGTTCAAAAATTTCATTATTTAGTTTCTTATCTAACTGGCGATGCCGCTCGAGTCATATCAAATATCGAGATATCTTCTTCTAATTATAATGATGCTTGGCAATTACTTTATAACCGATACAATAATGCACGTTTACTTATAAACCATCATTTAAAGGCATTGTTTGGCATACAGCATGTCAACAAGGAAACCGCCAGCTCCCTAAGATATGTGGTTGACCATATAACAAAAAATTTACGAGCATTAAATAATCTTGGCCAACCCACTGCTCATTGGGATACTATAATTATTTTTTTGATAACCTCTAAGCTCGATAATAATACCTTAATAAAATGGGAAGAACAAAGAAATTTCTTAGGCGATTTACCAACTCTAGAGGATTTTAAGACTTTTTTGATTGACAGAGCACATGTTCTAGATAGTACCACACAGAGTAGCAGTAATTCAATACAAAAAAAAACAGTTTACTCGCAAAATAATAATTTTCATAAACCTTCATTTTCTAACAACAATAACACAGGTTCCTTTAACAAGTACAATCTGAATACAAAATCTTTTACAGCAACGAATCAAAATACATTTATTTGCATAATTTGCGGTGGAGATCATCGAATTTACGATTGTCCCACGCTTAAGTCGAAATCTTTACATGACAGGTTAGTCGATGTAACCAAATATAAATTATGTTCTAATTGTTTAAGACAAGGACACCCTACCGAGCAGTGTCGTATGGGGTCTTGCAAAAATTGTCACAAACGCCATAATACATTGCTGCATCCAGTTGACACAACTAAAGCCAACAATGCGCAACTTGCAGAGTCTATATCTGAAGTACATTTTTGTAGTGAAGGCGGGCAGGTTGTTTTATCAACTGCTCTAATAAAAGTCTCCAATCCAATTACAAAAAGGTCTACTCTTGTGAGAGCCCTTTTGGATTCAGGTAGTCAATCATCCTTTATTACTACACGTTTACAACAACAATTACAACTAAAATCAAAGTCTATCTCTATAAACGTTATAGGTATTGGAAATTGTGCATCTAAACAAATCAATGAACAATGTTTAATTCAAATAGAATCTTTAAATAGCGACTTCAATTGTAATCTAAATTGTCTTCTCCTTGATTGTCTTACTGGTTCTCTACCGAAATTCCCAATTCAGCAATCGCTTTTAAATCTGCCTCCAAATATCAAGTTGGCTGATCCCACATATCACAAACCAAGTAACGTTGATATGTTGATAGGGGCAGACCTTTTTTGGGATGCTATTCAGTCCCAGCAGAAATCATTGGGGACAAACATGCCTAAATTACAACAATCCGTTTTTGGTTGGCTCATAGGTGGGCCTATAGACTCAATTCAGAATGATGATGTCAGTTGCAAGAGAGTCATGGTGTCGATGAGCTCTTCTGAAACACATGATATTGATCACATGCTTACTAAATTTTGGGAATTAGAGGAAGTCCCTACAACAAAGGCTTTAAGTCAAAGCGATAAGGCTTGTGAATCACATTTCAATACGCATACTATTCGTCTAGACACAGGCCGTTTTTGTGTCAAACTTCCACTTCGAGACTCTTCCGAGTGTTTAGGCGATTCATACTCTCTAGCTAGAAGGCGGTTCATAAATTTGGAGAGACGTTTTAAGAAAAATCCCGAGTTAAAGCGCCAGTACGTGGAATTTATTAGAGATTATGAGACGCTTGGACATCTTTCGGAGTCTGCTGTCAAGATTCCGAATCCTTCGTACTTTTTGTGTCACCACGCTGTATTCAAGGCTCAAAGTGAATCTACAAAAATAAGAGTAGTGTTTGATGGCTCTGCCCCATCGTCCTCTGGTTTCTCCGCCAATGATCTACAAATGGTGGGACCGAACATACAAGATTCACTATTTTCAATTTTAGTCCGAGCTCGTCAATATAAATTTTTAATAACCGGTGACATAGAAAAAATGTACAGACAAGTGGAAGTGCACGAGGAGGATAGGAATCTACAGTTGATTT
The DNA here is from genome assembly GCA_963931975.1 of Cataclysta lemnata. Lineage (NCBI taxonomy): Eukaryota > Metazoa > Arthropoda > Insecta > Lepidoptera > Crambidae > Cataclysta > Cataclysta lemnata. The sequence continues at coordinate 11,565,092 of OZ008344.1, read as the reverse complement.
TATGGAGGGAGAATGAAGCGGTACCTCTGAAGACATTGCAACTTAAAACTGTTACATATGGAACAGCAAGTGCAAGTTTTCTAAGTACTCGTTGTTTGTGGCAAATAGGCGAGGAGTGTAAAGATCCTACAATAAAAACTATTATACAAAGGGATTTCTATGTGGATGATCTCATAAGTGGTGCTAACACTGAAGCCGAATTACGCTACATTAAATATAGTGTTGAATTTGAATTAAAAAAGGGGTGTTTCAATTTACGAAAATACAAAACAAATTCATCATCTATTTTCAAAAACACAAAGGATTTGCAAGATAGCTTAACTGTCAGTGAATCCTCAAACACCTTAGGTTTAGGATGGAATCCTAACAATGATTCTCTACATTTTCCCACAGCCATTCCCCCTCATGATGAATTGGTGACTAAGAGATCCGTTATGTCAATGGCATTCAAAATATTTGATCCTTTGGGATTGTTGAGTCCTTGTATCATGCTCCCAAAATTAATACTTCAAAAATTATGGCAACTTAAGTTGGATTGGGACCAACCTATTCCAGAGGATGTAAAGTCAAATTGGGATGATTTTGCAAAAAATCTTGTTTTTCTGTCACAGCTAGAAATACCAAGATCAGTCATTTGCGATTCTGCTTTAAGAACAGAAATCCATTGCTTCAGTGACGCTTCCCAAGTAGGCTATGGTGCGTGCATATATGTTAGATCTATAAATTCAGACGGTGAAATAAAGGTGAAACTTCTTTGTTCTAAATCAAAGGTAGCACCTCTAAAACCACTAACAATTCCTAGGCTAGAGTTGTGCGCAGCCTTGCTTGGGGCTCGATTGTGCCAGATAGTAATCGAATCAATTCGATATACACCTGATGAAATATTTTATTGGTCAGATTCTAGTATAGTTTTGAGCTGGTTAAAGGGTGATCCATCAAAATTGAAGGTTTTTGCATCCAATCGAATTTCTGAAATACAAGAAATTACTAAATTTGCTACATGGCGGTACGTACCTACTGTTGATAACCCGGCAGATCTTATATCACGGGGCGTCAGTCCAGAACAGTTAACACTTTCAAATTTGTGGTGGCATGGACCCAGTTTTTTATTGAATTCAGAGCCCGAATGGCCTGTCCTAAACAAATATAACTCTTTTGAAGACTTACCTGAAATTAAGGTTGTTGCTGCTACAATAATTAACGACCCTATAGTTCAATTTGAGCGATTTTCTAATTTCAATCGTCTAAAAAGAACAATAGCTTATGTCAGGCGTTTCATAAATAATTTAAAAAATAATAAAAATAAGTTAACTGGTGATTTAACTGTCAATGAACTTGACGAATCTTTTAAATTATTATGCATATTAGCACAGCAGCAATCATTTCCAAATGAATATAATATACTATTAAACAAAAAATCATTAAAATCTACATCACCGATCTTATCATTATCTCCATTTATCGATAATTTCAATATAGTACGAGTGGGTGGCCGTATAGAAGCATCCAGTCTAAGTTACGAAGGCAAGCACCCTATTCTTTTGGATGCAAGTCACATCCTGTGTAAATTAATTTTTAAATACGAACATATAAAAAATATGCATGCAAGCCCTCAATTACTTCTAGCAACTGTTAGACAGTTCATTTGGCCTATAAGGGGAAGACAATTAGCGAGAAGTACAGTCCGAGGATGCGTTCGTTGCACGCGTGTTAAAGGCAAGACTTTGTCGCCTAAAATGGGTGATTTACCACCACAGCGTGTTTTAATTGATTCTCCTTTTACCTCCGTAGGAATCGACATGGCGGGTCCTTTTTACATAATTACTCGTAAAGGCCGTGGTGCAAAATTGCAGAAATGTTATTTATGTCTGTTTGTGTGTCTCCGATTTAAATGCCTTCATCTAGAAGCTGTGTCCGATTTAACTACAGATGCTTTTGTCATGACTTTGCGCAGGTTTTGTGCGCGTCGCGGCAGGCCAGCGGAAATACTTTGTGATAACGGGCGTAACTTTGTAGGAGCAGCAAGAGAACTCGGTATCTTTTTGAAGGAAAATAATAATTCTTTGTCGGAGTTTGCAACTCAGGAAAGTTTCAAGTTTATTTTCACTCCTTCTTACTCCCCTCATTTCGGAGGCTTATGGGAGGCGGGTGTAAAATCGGCAAAATATCACATTAGGCGCGTAATGGGCAATTCTCACTTAACGTTTGAAGAACTGACGACTCTTTTCGCACAAATCGAAGCGGTATTGAACAGTCGCCCTTTGTGTCCGTTATCATCCTCTCCTGACGATTACCATTTCCTAACACCAGGGCACTTCCTCATAGGAAAAGCTCTGAATGCACTACCTGTTCCTGCTCTGGAGAACGTGAAATCTAACAATCTACATCGTTATGCTCGGCTCGAACAATTAAGACAGCATTTTTGGCAAAGATGGCAACGAGAGTATCTCGCTGAATTACAATTGCGCACAAAATGGAAGCAAGACAAGACCAAATTACAAGTTGGAGACTTGGTACTACTGGCAGAAGACTCTCTTCCTCCACTATGTTGGCGAGTGGGACGTGTAACGAGGCTGTTTCCAGGCCCGGATGGTATTTGTCGCGTCGCCGATGTCACTACAACTACCGGATGCTATCGCCGACCACTGGTCCGTCTCTGCTCCTTGCTCGCTGATCAAGAACAATAGTACAAGAGCTATGTCTTGCACGGGGGGAGACTATGTTGAAGCCAACTTCAAATATTCGCGCCACATCATATACTCCGTAACGGCGGGTACACCGAGATAATGGTGACGACTATAATTATTCAATATTGAATCACATCTACCTGTTTTCTTCTTACATTTTTCTTACTGATCTAAAGTGCACGCAAAATTGTTTAAAATTGTTAAAGTTCCATTAAATCGCTAATTCAATTACGTTTCGAGTTTAATTACAACTCCATTATGTTCCCTATGAAACACTACTACAAATTATATTAAACATTAAGTGCGTTTTATATTATAGACCCTAGATAATCTGGGAACAGGGCACGCGAATGACGATAATGATGATTATGCGTTAATCATTTTAAAATTTTAAAACATAGTTATAATATTTATTTAATTCGGACAAACAAAAATACGTATTCACACTTCAACAAAGGTCGGTTTCATAAAATAACAAATGAACCCGATTCCATTTTAGAACAATTCAAACAAATAAACCCAATTCGCCCATAGCTCTAACATTGTAAAAGAGAGACGCGTCAACGCAATTTGCCATCATTATTCTATCACTTCAAAAGGCGGCTTCGCGTATTTACCGATTTCAAATTCGATGTGAGCGTACGCTTGGGCCCCCGTTATTGGCGGCGTCGGCCGTCTGCGCTTTATTAGTGTTTGATCTGTCGGGGAAATAGATAAATTGTTTGTTTTGCTGCGCGCCAAGGGGTTGCCGCGATTGCACTCGGAGTGTGAACGTGTCATCGATCTTGCTAATTCGTTACAAAACAATTTTGTTGTGCAACAGACAGACGATTTTAAGTTTACTGACAAGATTTAGCCTATCACGCCTATTTAACCCCGATGACCACTTAAAAAGGCAGAGGTGAATTTATACCTACGTTTCGCTAATTATTGTGCTAGGTCCCATTCATCGAGCACGTAAATCGCAGTATTTGGTAGGGACTTAAAAGGGCTAATGGTGATGATGATTATCTAGTCATCATCAACTTTCTGCCGTCTCCCTAAGTTGTCTGGCGCCGGGGCAGTAGGTATATTTTCTCTACTCTTTCAGCCATCCACTCTCGTTTAATTCAAATCGTCGAATTTGCGTTAGAATGAAAGATAATAATGATCTGATATGAGACAATTATTTGCGATATATTTACGTACCTACCAATGTTTATCTATAAGTAGATCTTGTAACCCTTTTGGTGCGCGCGGAAAGTATAAATCATACTTCCCCGAGTTGTCATAGAGACATTCAGTGTCGTCTGAAGCCTTTTTTCAAGCTTTAAACAGCTTGAGCAGAACATTAACTGTAAAGAAGAAGTTGGTTTTCATATCCGCTGTAAGGGTGATTCACACACGCGGTCGCATTAAATATTTTTAAAGTTTCCAGCTGTGCCCTTCTTTGGAAGTTTTTTGGTAAGGTTTTAGGTATTAAGAATTATGTTAGGGTCCATAAACTTAAGGTTTCTAGTTTGTGTATTAGGAATGCTGCTGCACATTCCTCGTACCCTTTACTCTTATTCGTCTTGTACGACATACGCGACAGAAGTGGGGGTGATGGCAGTTGTAATCTGCTCTCCAACAGTTAGGCCCGAATTCACGATTATTTTTTATTTTTCATCCCACCATCTAGGAAAAAGCGTTTTTGCTCTTCGATATCTGAGTGCAATAGCAGTTTTTAACCTCTAGAGGGTAAAGTAAATTTGAATTTAGAACATCGTGTGCAATGAGTTTGTGAATTCAAAACGTCATTATACCTAATTATTATATTTATTCTACCTCCATGGTGCCAAAATTATCATGCAACCTATTTTAATTTGTTAAAAACTCAGACTCGGAACCTTCTTGGTGTACGTTTTTTGTAATTTGCTTTGCGCGCGCCATTTTCTTTTCACGTCATAAATTTGTTAAAACCTAGGAATTCCGTGACGGTCAATCAGCTTGGCGTCAATCTTGCTTTAAACATTTTGATCGTCTACAACGCTTGCTTGATGCTTGAGTCAAGCATTTAAAAGCTTTTTAGGTCTATTTGATTTGTTTACGCTAGCAACGGAACAAAAGCAACGGATGAAAAGTTACGTGTTCCACTCGAGTGCAAAGATTTTTCACCTTGTACTCTTTTGATTCCCTCGCTATCGCTCAGGATTCGAATCCTTCGCTAGCTCGGTCATCAAAATTGAGCACGCGGTTAAAAAACAACTTTGCACTCACGTACAACAAATAACTATTATTGATAGTAATACATTGCTAGTAACGAAGATCGCACGTAACGAACTAGCAATGTATTACTAACAACAGTATAGTGCACCGGTAAAATTATGGTTTGAAGGCGCGGGAGCGGCGCGGTGGCGTGCTTAACGCGGCGCGTATCTACAGTCTCAAGGTTATGGCGGCGCGGCGGCACGGTGATGGCGCGGTGGCGGCATAGTGTGCAGGAGCGCTTAATCTTTGAAATTTTAAAATGATAAGGTGAAAATTACCACCTGCCAGAAACGACGGGTTAGAAGCTTTTATAGGTAGCTAATGTAAAATGAGGCTTATAGTAGGTCTTCAATACCATAACTTTACATCCTAGCATATAGTATATGTATCCTAGTAAGGATAAAGATAAGTACAGCCGTCTATTACTTTTGTCGTTAGGTATTTGATGAGGTTGATTAAAAAACATAGGATTTTTTATATCCAATAAGACCGTTTTATATTGAAAGTGAGCCCATAGAACAAATGTTACTTTAATTTTTCCAGAATATCTTCAGCTGAAATCAGCAATCAGTGTATGATCGGCCTTATTGTCGGTGAGTTTGGCGGAGATTTATTACAAACCCGAAGGTGTCAGATGGCTGGATGTCGGGTGTGTGACGAACCGCGCTAAATTAAAACATTTTAACTTGACAATCCTACTGAGATATGGTTGTTTCACTTGCCTAATTTCTCGGTAGAGAGAGAATGGGTGATTTGGTTATTTTTTGTTATGACGTTGTCATCAGACACATTTATTAATTGAACGTTTTATAATAACTAATTTTAATTTTAACTTAAGATTTGTGATCCCTTTTAGGATTTACGTTGCTAATACTTTTGTTCTTTTATTGAGTGGCAAACACAAGACTTTAAATAAAAAACTCTGGAGAACGGAATCCTATTAAAGCGAGATACTGACTAGAAGCAAGCAGCTAGGAAGAAGGGGCGTGGATCCCAAAGAGATAAACAGCAGCAAAGCATACAATAGGAAAATATTTTAATTAAAAGAGATTTCCTCATAGAAAATTTCAAAAGTTTTGTAAGTTTATACATAGAAAATTCGTTGCAATTTTCCATAGTATCTATTTTAAAAAGAGCGAGTCACACGACTCATCTGTTGTTTAAAAAATATGGTTTGTTTGCAAGAACTTTTTTTTTTATCATGCGATTAGTGTTGGCGTGTTTACAGAAAATTTGAATATGAGTAGTGCGAAGTGAGTTTAAATGGGGAGCGATGGTTCAGAAACGCGTCACCTGAATCTGTACGCTTAGAATTGACAATAGAGTTTAAAACTGTTCATCATCCTGATTGCCAGCCCTTTCACTTCCCTACTGCTGAAGCACTTCCCTATGGAAGAATATAGGGAGAATGAGCCATAACCCACTACGTCTGATGATAATTTCTGAACTTCTGAATAGCTACCATTTTCACCAATCTTATGCCCCTAACGTCTGACAACTTGCCCAAGCCGGTGGCCAATAAATGTTTTGCTTCTTCTGAGGTCCTTTTACTTTTTCATTTACACGTCGACTCCACGGATTCTGTAGCCCAACGGAGCTATATGTTAAAGCAGACACCGCGGTAATAAGAGCTACTGTTTTATGAAGCACGTTGACAGTTCCAATAGGCCTGTCACACAAAAACGATCCCAACATCACTCGGAACGTCGACATTATTTTGTTTTGCTCAACGGGATTAGAAATCTCGAGAATTAAGTGGCATCTCCACTGGAGCGGACACGAAAATGTGTAGGAGCTGGTGTGTTAAAAATATTGTCTCGAAAGGAGCCGCGTAATTTTTTCTTCTTCTTGTTCTGTTTGTGTTTGTTGAACGTTCACTTCTTTGTAGACGTTTCCTTTGGCGTATTGAAGTACCGGAGATTAATGTGAGTTCGAAGAAGTCGATATTACTTCTGAAGGGGTCTAAAACTTGTGATTTACTGCGGCTGGGCGCGCTGTTAAAAAGTTGTAAAGTGCCTGTGTTTCCGCCGGTGAGGCAACATTGTTGGACCTATTCTCTTATAGCGCGTCTGATTGCGTATAAATCATCATCAATTGAAACAATGGACTTGCGATGAGATGGGATTTGAACGTTGAAAAACTATTATCGCTACCGTAGCATATCCGTACAAATATTATGTAGAAGATCTCAACATTTGGATGTAGGTATATTACTGTCAATATTTTGACTAAGCTGTGACGACAATGGCTTCATATTGGCAGTGAAAGGATAATCACTTCTTAAAAGTGTTAAATTAAAGTAAAAAAGTATTATATTAAATTAAATTGTCTAGTTCCTTCTGTAAGAACGCTACGTGCTCTTTTTTTTGGTATCAAAGTTACAGTGTTAATATGGAGAGAGAACAGGCATTATAATAGAGGTTAATATTTTTATAGAGATTTGAAATAAAACTTTACAGCGGCCGTGGTCACAGGGAGACGGTCGCTGTAAAGTTCGTAGTGATGGAAAGTTAGGTCAAATTTCCATCACTACGAACTTTACAGCAGATGGAAAGTAGTCAGTAATAAAACTGTCAAACACCCAAATATACGCGAGTCCAATAATATGAAATATCCGTAATAATTGTTTTATTTTAAATATGTACTGCCCGTGCAAATATACTTAAGAAAACATTATTTTGTAATAACTATTTTATACCTATAAGTAGCGTTAGCGATTTTCCCCAGCACAACTGCTCGAACAGGTGGGTTTCTTGAAAATATAGCAGTCACGTTGTAATTCATTTTATATAAATTATTTAATTGGAGAATTAAATCTGACGGCAAGACAACGCTTCTTAAATACCATTCTAGTCTAGTCTAACATAACCAATTGTCATAAAAAACCTTATCCAATTCGACGGAGTAGCGTAAGTCAGAGGTCAGATTTCAACCGACGAGGCAAGGCGTTCTCGTTACTAATTAATGAGCACATCATGACTGTCCTTTATAAATCTTATAAATAAATGATGATAAGCATTTTAATTTAAATATAATCGTTCGGTGTCGTTTATGTATTTATATGATAATTTTCGGTGATTTTCCCAAAACTTCATTACGTATTAAGGATGGACTCGATTGGTGACTCACATCAGTCTGAATATAAGAGCGACCGCAGACATACGATTAAGTTGCACGATTAGGTTTAACAACTAAGGGCCGATTTCGGTTACGGTTTTGATTAATTGAAACTATGTAGCGGAACTCAGTTTAGAGCATAAACCGAGTTCAACTTCAACTGATCGCGTTTAATTCTGCGGTGAAATCGGCCCTTAGTTGCATAGTCTGCGGACTTGCATAGTAAGCTCGGTCTAATAAGCTATCGGCCGATAGTTGGCCAACTTTTTAGTTGTACGATTTAGTTGGAAAGATGTCATATTTTTCTATGACTACTTATTGGTACAATCTGCAAATTAGTCGGCTAACTTGAAATCATATGTTTGCGGTCGCTCTAAGAGCCAGAACGCACTGGCGACTTTTGTCGCCCGATAGTTTGGTCGCTATCATACGCCGATCAAAATTAAACTATCTATCGACCGACTTTTAATGACCAAATGTGTGCACCAAATGTGTGCACCTCAAATAGCTCCATACTGATTCCCTGTTTTTTTTTAAATGTGTTAAACGTGTTAAGCTCTTGCCCTTCATCTCACCTGATGGTAAGTGTTGATAAGGGTTGAAGATGGAATAGAGATTCACTTGGAACCCTCAACCACCCACCTCTATCTTATCACACAGTTTCGGAACACAATAATGTTGTTAACATTATAATTATGGCGATAGATTTTGATAAGAAAGTAGCTAGCCAGGCGGATTACAAAGAAGTCCTACCACAAACCAAACCGTGCACAAATTTGTACCCTCCTGGGGATTGAACCCGGGACTCTGGATCTTCATTCCGGTGGGCGAACCACTGGACCACGGAGGCGGTTAAATGCGGATCGTCCAACTAAAATTCGCTAGTGTGCACTCACCCTAATTGTGTATCCGAATTCGGTGGAGTACTTTCGGCTTGTCTAACGGACGGTTCCGAGAAGCCTGTCGCCGTTGACCACGTGCGCACGCGGCGTTCTTTGACCGCTACGACGCGATTTATGAACCGTATTAATCATAACAGGCTAATGAGGTCGTTTTCTGTGTTGCCTTTGCAGAAATTGCCCCTTTTTTGTAGCAGCATTTCAAAAGCGTATTTGCTAAAATTTGGCTTTGACCTTTTTTCGATTCTCTTACTCAAATAACGTTTGTGCCGAATTTGAGTCATGTTTCCTCCGCGCATGGAACTTTTACATGTCGTTTCGAATTTTTAGTCTAGTTACAAGACAACGCTATCTACTAACCAAAATATAACATAACTATTTCTTATTGATTTGCATTCCACGATCTATTGTGCAACTATAAAAGCTTGATCATAAATGTCAAGCTTCTGAATGAAATATTCTGTCAAACTCAAAGAGTTATGTAAGTATTTTGTTATTTTCCAAAAACATTTTATTGAGGAGACATACTCACGAGATAAGTCTTCCATCAAATTTTCCCACAAATTTATTGCAGAATCCGAATTCATGCCACTTAGTTGGTGGTGCTAGCGCAACATGTTTCAAATAACGTATGTAATGTCTTTGAAGTTAAGCATTTGTGGACGACAGAGCAGTTCAGGACTGACTGTTCCCGGTACATTGCGTCGGCTTCAAAGGATGGACTTGAACGCAATATTACCGCCCACCTGTGGGTCGGAAACATAAATTAGGTAAGCACTTTGTCGCAACGCCAAAGTTAGTAAGCTCCCTCGCGAATACAACTTCCTGGAGCGGATAGGGCCAAACAAAGTTTTTCGTTAATAGTAAGGTACTTAATTATACAAATATTTATGACTAAATGAGAATTTCTGCGAAGAAAGTGCCATAAATAATCATAGAAATTCGGTACCATAATGAACTAGATACAAATCCAAAGCTGCATTACCTCAAGTTCTTCAGTAGCTTGCATTAGCATTGGTTAGAAAGAGCGACGGTGAATGTGATAAATTTAGGTAGTAGCGAGTCTTATGATTAGCGACACTAAATAATACACACACTGTGCAGTCTAATAGAGGTTGTAGCAATAAATAACATACATACATAAATTACGCCTATTTTTCTGAGAAGAGGTGGGCAGAGGGGAAATGACATCCACATTTTGACAATTTTTTAGATCTCATAACAGTATTAAGGAGCGAGCATATTGCCATCTATCGGGCACTAATTCGCATTATATTGCCCATTACTTACCGTTAGTCGCCTCCTAGTTACGACATATTCAGTAAGATACTTACTGTAAATAGAAGCTTTCCACACCACTTTGTAAGTTGAACGATGTGAAATAGCTCGTACCATTTTCTCGATACAATTTTTGCGATGTGGCACAAAATAAAAATATTGTGATTATTTTCGAATTCACTTGGCAGCCGAGGGTGGGACGCTGCCGGAATACAAAATACTCCCTCATCTCGCTCCATCAGTTAAGTAAATTCGTTTAGGGAGATAAATCTGAGTTCAGCTATGGGGACCCGCGTAACTCGATTAAGAAGCTATAGCACTGATAACGGCCCGGCTTACACAATTACAGAGGTCGTCTTCAAATACACATGATTAAATTGCACAAATCCAAAATAAGGGTCAGATAATTCGATTACAGCGGTATTGGTTTAAATTACTTCCGTGGAGATACATATTATGTAAATTAATTTTCTGGACTCAAATAAACTGCCTGATAAATAAAAACATTCTAGGGCTGGATGTAGGGCAGAATGAAAAGAGGTAGGTCCCAATGGTTTTTCCTGTCTTCTCAAGGGAGCAGTAGGAGCAGGAGGAAATATATACGATAGTATCCGGTGGGAATGTATAATGCTCAAAACCAGCTCTCTCTTGTTTAAAGTCTATTTTCAAAACGGATATGTTTCCCTCAGTCTTCTTGATTTTCCTTGAGACGGCATATGAAAATTAAAATTCCCAACTCTCTCCTTGGGTTTAAGAAAACATTTGTATACACCAGAGTACCGGCTTTTGAAAGCATATCTGTTATGGCCACCTTCCCTATACATTTTCGGAATACATACATACATAAATCACGTCTATATCCCCGAAGGGGTAGGCAGAGGTGAACTAGCACCCACGTTTCGCCGGTTATGTTAGGTCCCATGTAATAGGTGGCGAGCCTATTGCCATTTATCGGGCACAAAAGTCGCAGTAGGTACATAGCTAGATTTTCGGAATAAATTTATTTAATTTTCTTATATTTAATTATCCGCCTTAAGCAAGTGGCTATTGTCAGGTGACAGTACAGAAGAATGCAGTATAGGAATGAATATGAAGGTCTAACAGCATGATTCGGTTTCGATTGTTAGAATTAAACGATGCTCTACTTTGCTTGAAATGTTGTCTCACTCATTCTCGTTGTAATAGTCTTCTTTCTTGTTTATAACTGTATAAAGACTGATATATTATTAATTTAAAAGTACCTATAAAACTCAGAAATAGTCCACTATCATCATATAGCATTCACGCTTCAGAAGACATGGTAAGCAGTGGTATTACTTGAAACGTTAGGAAATACTTAGCTTCAATAAATTGCTTATCTTAGCCTTCGGATAGGCACATGAATTGTATTATTATCAGCCTTGAACCAAAGAAAATTCCATCAAATCAGCGTCTCCTACAGGGAAGTACTCTTCAATAAGGGAATTTAAAGATTTTTCCGTACGCCTTTTCCTTCGTATTTTACTATGTCCAGAATAACACCTTCCTGGCCTAATATTCATGGCTAAATTCGTCACTTTATTTATTTCCGTGCCTCCCTCCCTCACATAATATGTTTTACTGACCGTCCGTTCATTTCCTATTTTTTTTATTAATTTCACAGATTTGATCCACCTTTTTCAGCGGAAGGATCCTAGTTTAAAATAGACGCGACAAAGAGCTGAATAGACTGATCATGCCACAGCAACGACCACCGGACCGGGCGTCATTAATAAAGCGAAGATTAACCTAGAGCCACGGACGCCATAATGGAGTTTGACGCAGATGAGCTCGGTTTTTACGGCACGAGGGGCCACCCGCGCGGCGACACTTCCCCCCCTCATTATTTGTGGTTTCAATTCGCTTTTTACGACGAGAGTCGCCCTCTTTGCGGCTGCTCCTGTAAATTACTCTAGACGGAAAATGGTGTAATGCAACACGCCTAGTTACACCAAACTACACTGTAATTCTAAACGCGCAAAGGTCAAAATGTACCCAAGAAGCCGACGGACTAAAACGGAATTGAGCGAGCCAGTGTCTATATCAAAATTCATTTGTGAATGAGCGGCGATGATTAAAAAGTTGCTGCCGCGTGTATCAGTCGGGGGGATCTTGCTGCAATTGTCGAAACAATTGTAGTTGGTTTGGCGACAAATGACAATTGAAATAGTGAATTATTATTATTTTTGAATGCACAGCAGTAAGAGTGCGTTTTATTCACAGGAAAACTCGGAAAACACTATTACAGATTGATGTATTTTTAACTTGCACTGTTGTGTTACGAAAGTGCATAACTCAATGGCTGCTGTGGATGAATATGCAGATTATAGATAAAGATAAATAACTACCTGCGCTAAATAATTTCAAGATGTGCTGTCCTTTCTGGGCGTGCAATATGGAAAATAACAGAAAGAAGTGAGGCGACAGGCGCCCATAATGGGCCTCGGAGACGGTCAATTAGCTTCGCGTCAAGCTCGTTTGTGTTTTATTCTGTTGCTAGGTAAAACAAATCTTTTTTATGTCAAACAAATCATGTTTGACCTAGCAACAGAATGAAACATACAGAAAATGAATGAGCTTGACGGGAAGCTGATCGACCGTCTCCGAGGCCCATAATGAAATCAGACTAGGGCAAAGAGATGATGATGGTATAATTTCCACACTCGCAGCAGTGCAATTGGAGTTTGGGTCCTAAAAATTGCAATATATCGTTTCTTAAATACAAAAAGACGTAACGGCTCGACGTAAAGGCGTAAAGGCTCCTGCACACCAAACGCAGGTCAGACGCAGAGCAGGCAGAGCAGTAGCAGCGCAGGAGTCGGCACACTGAACGCAGCGGCAGTTTCAAAGCAGTTGCAAGGCTGGACCGCGTTTAGTATGACGGGTTAGACGACGGGTGCGCTGCGCTGCACTGCCCCGGTGAGCCATGCTAACATGACCGTCATAGTGATACAACATCGCGGGCCTGCGCTCGAGCTGCTCCCGCGCCGCCTGGGTTGTATTCCGGCAGTTGCAGTGCGCCGCGGCACGGAGCAGTTCGAGCGCGGGCCTGCGTTAAAATTTGGTGTAACGCGGTTCAAAGAGTTTCTTGTATTACAACTTGCGCGGGCCCGCGTTCAAATTGCGCTGCTACTGACCTACGTTTGGTGTGCAGGAGCCTTTAAGCACATTGAATTATTTTCTTGAAAAAATAAGTCTTCATGTCATAAATTTTGAACACACATTTTAAGTCTTTTTTAGTTATACCATTTTTGTTTTAATTAAGCGATATACATTTAAGGTGATGACTATGTTCTATATATGTTGGGGAAAAAGTCTTTTCGCATTATAGTATGTATAAACTTGTAATAAAATTTCTTTGGCTATACTATTTGTATCTGGCTGGTTTTGGTATCATTGAAAGTTTAAATTTTAAAGAACATAATTCCAAATTCAAATTAGGAAAATGTGTGATTTTCATTTGTTTTTCGTACCGCCAAGATGAGTGAATCTAATGAAGAAATTCGATACATTTTAAAATTTTACTACAAAAAAGGTAAAAATGCAACGCAAGCCGCGAAAATAATTTGCGATGTTTATGGACCTAGTGCAGTGTCTGCGAGAGTAGCACAAATTTGGTTTAAGCGTTTTCAATCCGGAAATTTTGATGTCAAAGATGCACGTCGCTCTGGTCGCCCTATTACAGATAAAAAGGATGCCATTTTTGAAAAAGTGGAACAAGATCGGCATGTCAGTAGTTACGACGTAGCTGAAGAACTGGGAATTGACCACAAAACAGTTTTGGCGCATTTGAAAAAAACTGGGTACACAAAAAAGCTCGACATTTGGGTACCTCACGAGCTCACTGAAAGAAACCTAATAAATCGTGTACTCATTTGTGATTCTTTATTACGACGTAATGAAACCGAACCATTTTTGAAGAAGCTGATAACTGGTGATGAAAAGTGGATCACGTACGACAAGAACGTGCGAAAAAGGTCGTGGTCAAAGGCCGGTCAGGCTTCACAGACTGTGGCGAAACCCGGGTTAACTCGCAACAAGCTGATGCTGTGTGTGTGGTGGGATTGGAAGGGCATTATTCATTATGAGCTGTTACCACCAGGCAGGACCATCGATTCTGAACTCTACTGCGAACAACTGATGAGATTAAAGCGAGAAGTTGAGAGAAAGCGGCTGGAATTAATCAACAGAAGGGGTGTGGTTTTTCATCATGATAACGCTAGACCTCACACATCTTTAGCCACTCAGCAAAAATTAAGAGAGTTTGGGAGGTGTTAATGCATCCGCCGTATAGTCCTGACCTTGCACCTTCAGATTTCCACCTGTTTCGGTCTCTTCAGAATTCTTTAGGTAGTGTCAGGTTAACATCACGAGAGGACTGCCAAAACCACTTGTCGCGGTATTTTGACCAGAAGTCCCAAAATTTCTAAAGCAATGGGATCATGTCCCTACCTACAAGATGGCAAAAAGTTATCGAACAAAATGGTACCTACATACTTTATTTAAATGTAAATAGACTATATTAAAAATGTTTTGAATTTTCTTAAAAAATGCGAAGAAACTTTTTCCCCAACCTATTATTTAAAGTTCAATATATCAACTAGATGCTTTGAACTCGATTGCTAGCAGAATCGACGATCGGTAATTGGCAATAGGATCCGCTTGTTACATGGTGTTATCACCTCTACCTACCTACTTGGGTATAAGCTGGCGTATTGGGTATGCTGTTGTTGGTGGTCTGTCCTCCTCCATTCGGATGCCCCAACCGAGGTGCTTATTTTTCTATACCAGTCGATGCATTTTACATAATAACATTTAGAATTCATGGAAGAATCGACAGTTCTGTTTAAGTTATAGTGTGATATAGACTGGATTTTCCGAAACTGAAACAGTGAATAGATGTATTTTCTTTTTAGAAGATAGATAGATGCAGAAGGCACGAACGTTTACTACCTTAGGCATCCGCTTTGCTCTTGTATATACAATTAATGGCCATCACACAATTTGGTAGTAATAAACTAAGCTGATGCTACTGCATTAAAGTTATGGTCATTGTAATGCGAGTGCTCAGATTAGTACGAGCATTGGCAATAACTATATCTAACGCAGTGTCGGGTATACTTACATTACTTTTACAAGGCCATAATTTTAAGTTAATGAAACAAAAGTGAAACCAACGAAAACTACCATTATCTATTCCCATTTATTTGGAAATGTTCCCATTTTAATGTTTTTAATAAGTAGGTACCTATTGGGGCCAAAAGTTTTGGCCAATTTATCATACGTCGCCTTTAGCTTCCAAATTAAAATTTTTGTTCCATGACGTTTCTTTTAACAGAATGTAGTTTCAAAATTGGAACATTTTGAAATGCGAGTACAAAAATAAATATAAGTGTCCACTTGCTTCAAGTGCGGACCTATGCGGATTGGCATGTATAAATTTTTATAAAGATTTCTTCACGAGAGGGAGCTTTGCTCGTTTTTTAATAAGTTTACCCGCTATAATTTTTTACATATTTTTAAACATCATAAAATGAATGGAAAAAATTTGTTCTCAACAATATATTAGAAACTTTTCACTTCCTTGTTTAGTGAAAGACATCAACGAATGCTGTTATATATAAACAGGCAACATGGACAGTGGAACATAAAGGCTAATTAACACTGTGTTATCAAGAGGACATTTATTTTATGACAAAATTCCGTTTTATTACGAATTGTTTATTGATTTAATTTTATTGTAAGCATCAGAACAGACTGTAAAAGGCCTTGAGCTTCTGGTATAAAATGTACGCTTAGTAGATACCTAGGTATTTTTATTATCATTATACTTTCGAAAGTGATAAGAATTTAGTTTGACACCGCCTTTACTAAAATAAATAATTAAAAGCAAAATAGTTTCCTCTATATTGTTTGCCACGTCCTTGTATACCTTTTATTAATAATATGTACGTACTATACCCTAAATTTGTGTAAGGGACTTGCAATAAATAATTTGTCTTTAGTCTATATTTAGTCTATTTGTGTTTGCAAAAGTCCGCCCTTTTTCAGTGATTGTCTTTCACATGCTTCAGTGACATAATTATAGCGAAATAATTACCTCAGCAACTTTGGTTGTTGCTGGGCTAAAGCTACATAGGTACACCTAAATCCACATATCACGCCTGTTTATCCCAGAGGGGGTAGGCAGAGGTGTATTCACATCTACATAATATCACCAACTATGTATTGTTAGGTGCCATTCTATTGGGGGCGAGTGTTAGAGCACGCATCGCAAATGGCATACTTTAGCTAGGCAATGTAACTAGATGCGCATTCCTCATCAGTTTTTTGACTCTTAAGTCGCCTTGTACAACAATCACGGGAGAGATTGGGAGTGGTGACAGTTATATTCTGCCGTCACCACGCGATAGTGTATCTTTACAAAATATCCACAAAATATGTATCTAACTAGTACCTTTATTTAGATCTTTTTAACTACTTTAATGATTTACATTGATTGGTTAAATTTCACAAGACTGACAATTAATTTTTCTAATTACTATACGTTTGATTTTCAACCATAGCCTATTTGCCATAAGCCTATGGCAGTTAACTGTATACCTAATCAAGGTGCAGGACAATGAAAATGCAACAATCCACTCGGAAAAAATATATTCAATTTTTATAAAATCAATTTCAGGCATTTTAATTCGCACAATTTTGTACAATATACATCGTAGGAATAGTTTACAATTACAATTTGTTAAGCCGAAAAATAGCACAGAGAACGTTATATTAAACATATAAGTATTGTATACGAATAATGTCGATTAACCACTTTGTTTGGTCGTTGTAACAAATGTGTCAAATCATTTCCATGGACAAGGCAAGGAACATACAGAATTTCCATCCTATTCAATGGTCATAAATTGTACCTGTATTTGAGAGACATCAGAACATGTTTATATAACTTTAAATGCATTATATATATTCAATTCATGCATCGTGGTATATAATAATTAAAAATGAACAGATATTTTCTTATCTTACGACATATTCATGTCCTTGTCGAAGATCACAGGTATAGAGAACCAATCAACTTTTATACTAAAACATTTGAGCGCTAATTGTTAAACCAATATCAATAAACGAATACAAAACAAATCAACATGGTCCAAATTAATCACAGTTAAATGTTTTAGTACTAAAGTCCTTTTATTTAGATTTTTTTGGACTATTTTCTAAAAACATTATAAATAAATAAATTGCATCATTTTCCGTGACCTGTTGAGGTTATCATAAATAAATTATAAACTGCAATTTTGGACTAAACAGTGATCCTACTTAAACTAATTTACCATACAATTTCTAGCTATAATATGAGATAATTATATTTGATAGTAATATCTATACTGTACAACACTTTAAAGTCTAACATGAACCACGTACACAGCCGACGCGGGCGGCATCGCGACGTCTATTTGTCCCAGTCACTATAATACACAGTGTTTTGATATGTGGTATGTACAGGGAGCACGGGTGCGGCGATGTATCACAGGAGCGAGGCGTGGGGCGGCACGGGCAGCGCCGCGCGCCCCCGTCACACCAGCGCCCCCGGCTTCACGTCCAGCGGGTGCTCCGGTGACCGACCACCAGCGCCACCCTCCCCTTGGCTGTTCTCTTCGGAGTCCGAACACGAATCCGAGCTACCTTTCTTGCCACCGTTATGCGTTTTTACGTGCTTCGCGAGATGATCCGACCTCATGAACCTCTTGTTGCACACTGGGCACGCGAACCTCTTCTCGCCCGTGTGAGTCCTTAGGTGTCTTTGAAGTTCGTCGGAACGTGTAAACCGTTTGCCGCAGAATAACCAGTTACATACAAAGGGCCGCTCCCCGGTGTGCCAACGTAGGTGAGCCTTTAAGTGCGACGTTTTGCCGTAAACCTTGCCGCAGCCGGGTATGTGACAGCTATGTATGTTCTTTTTCCTAAGGTGAGCTCCGGCAGGTCCTAGTCTTTCTGCCTCTTGGCAATTAGGACAGTCGCAAGTAGCTCGGCCGGCGTAGCGGCGCTGCGATCTAGGGGAGGGTGCTTGTGCTGGAGGTGCTGGTGAACCGGGCGCATGGAGTCCAAAGGAACCCTGGGTCGGTAGCACAGACTTGTACGCATCCTGTAGAAGGTGGGGTGCCGGTGGCAGTAAGTGAGCACCACCAGACAGTGAATGTGTTAACTGAGAGTAATCTTGTCCGGCATAATTTGCCATCTGTCCTCCGACGTCTAACCAGCCACTGTGCACGTCCCACCACGTGCTGCCGACAGCGCTGACTCCACTCATATCCGCAGCTTTCAAAGCGCCACTTCCGCCACCACCGGCGACGTTGAAAGGCCACGATTCGTAAGGGTGTCGGGAGTACATGGAGCCGAGACTCGCACTGGATTCACTTTTGCCTAGGAGCTGGTCTCCTGAGGATGGGAAATATAAGTCGTTTCCGTACGATGGTGCCGCAGCACAGGAGGTAGGGCCTCGCGCATAAGGTCCACAGGACGGGGGCTGTGAGCGAGGTGCTGCTCCCGTGTCTGGTGGGGAGTGGGTGCCAGGGCTCTTCTTCCAGGGGTGGAAGCCCTTCCCGACGGCGGCGTCGGCCAGCGGGGGTGGCGACTTGCTCGACAACTTGTTACACTGCGCCGCCAGCATCGCCAGAGGCGTGCCGCGTAAGCTCGGGTGTTCCTGGAAAGACGGACAATGAACTGTTAATTATTTTGGACGAACAGAAAAAAAACGATTCTTTATTCAGGTTTAATTAACGAAGTATGTTTAGACCGTGAGAATCGGTCTGAGTGTCGGCTTAAATTTATAGCCTAATTTATATGGGAACTAATGCTGCGCAGTTGGTTGTGCCCGCGGGCGCAGAGAGATAATATAAATAAATTATGAAAGGTTTATAGGTGGAGTATTTACAATTAGGCGTGGTGACAGCTCCCGGGCGCTACCGGGCGACATGCGCCGCCGGAGCCGCGGGATATCGTAATTAATAAACGCTACCTACTCCTTGTCAAGTGGTCGTAAAGCTAAATCCGATGGTCTAGCGCTGAGCAATGTTGGGCAATTCGTAATCCTTCTGGCCGTTTTAACGCTAGTATAACAGGCTACCTATGAGTTCGTGACGTCATTTAATGTTTTGAGTAAGCTTTACCTCGGTGCTTACTCTTCTTAATATTTACTACTTATAAGGAGCGAAGTGTATTTTTCACCTATGTGAAGTTTTTATAGTTGTTACTCGTTGTTCATTTAACTAACTGGCAGGTTAGTAAACAGTAATTCAATTACAGTTGATAGACTTTGGTAAAACATTATCTACCTACTGTTAAATTAATACTCATGCTTTTTGCTTGAATGTTGGAAGTAAAAAATCATTCATGTGCACAAGTATTGTCAAGTATTAGATGGTTATCCCGTACCTACATTTTGTAACTATATGTTTTTATGCTAATTATTCCATGATAGATGAATTGTGCTAACATAGACGAGCACTCTAAAAAGGCGAGATTTCACCAGCGTGCTGAACTATGCGGCACAGCGTAGTTTGTTAGGTCTTTCGCTGTATTCAGCATACTGGTGGAATGTTGCCTTAAAATCAATTGCCAATTGCAATTGCCTTTAGCATTCCATGGATTCACCGTGAAGGTGCCGCCCGGGTCTACCTATATAGTGTTGCAGAGAAGGAAGTGAAGAGCAGCGCTTGGTGACCTAAGTGTAGGCTTTCGGGGATCCTTCACAACATGTCAACACTTACTTTCACCACCCCAACTTCTCTCTCTGCCCAGCCATATTTTACAGTAGGTACCTAGGTACTTATTGTGTAAATAAGCAACATACCTCATATTTAGTCAACAAAGGAGATTATCGGTACTAACGGACAACAGCGTACTTTACAACATAATCTAAATAAACCCCACAACACATAAACTTTATTTAACATGTAAACTTTCCACGTGTAAATAAAGAGCGTAATCCGTTCACCGCTGTTCATTTGGTGGGTCCAAATGAAGGTGAGGGCAAGAGAACATCCGGCCGGATATTTCACCCCAGTACAGGACAATGGCACAATAAAAAAGTCCCATTGTGTGAAATAATATAATCCGGGGATCGGGACACGGAGACGGGGGGTATCGGGGCGCGGGGCGAGCCACGCCCCTTGACATTGTGATTGGCGCAGCTGTCGCGGTGTGTGCACCAGCCCTAACAACTGTCACTGATACGACACGAAGAGATTCTAATAAAAAATGTATCAATTAAAACGTTTCCCACAAGTCCTGGAGTGCATTGCAATCATTTTTGTTTCTCAGTCGACTTTGTTTTTTACGTCAAGTAACAAAGGTTTGATTCGATATTTGACAGTTTTGTGTAGTCTGAATTGCTGTTGTTTGTACCAATATCTAACCAACCAGGTCAACTGGGACGCTCGTTCCAACAAATGGAACAAATGAAACAGTGTTATCGCGGCATCTAGTCTGCCAATATGGCCGCCCATTATTCCCACCACAAGGCGACGGCGTTTAAAAAGAATAAAATTTCATCAAAATGGCAGCAAGATAACCTCTTCAATTGAAGACATAATAACTTGGAATTGTTTTGTCCGCTTTGCGGTTGTTTATTGTTTGCGCCCAATTGAACAGCTTATTTGAACTTTCGAGCGAAGCAACTATTTTGATGGATTGTAATACATCGTATAAAAGCCATAATTCTAATAGAAACCATCAGAAATTGCGTCTTTTAAAATCTAAACGACAGACACCGCTCCGGGCGAAATCGATATTCCGAAGGCTGTAATAACGAGATTTCCGATTTGTATCGTAATAAATATCTAAATGTCACTGTTTCTTGAAGTCCACACCTCGCTCACAAAGGCTGGCGGAGCGGGCAATTTGGAGATAATAGAACCGACGTGAGCGATGTGGCTGCACCGTCACGGGCCTCATAATTACCCTAGGCATTATACCCCATTTGGGCGCGGGCCGAAAGAACCAGAGTGATATCGAGTAATTGGTCGTCAAGCCGAAGGAGGTTCGATCAAAGCGCGGATGACGCCTCGGGCCGGCGCGCCGGCGCCACCGCCACATTACAATGTTGATGGCCTTTTCCTTGTCAAAAATGACGAAGATCTTCCCGTAAAAAATACGAGACAAAACAAAACATGATTACCTAATGCGAGCATAAAATTGTAGTATCACAGGTCAGGTAGTCGGAGGAGAAATGGGTTAGCTTTACGAATTCAACACGATTCGTTGCGGTGTTAAATCGCAGTGTTTGCGCTGAAAGAGATAACTTACAATGATTTATGTTTACCAGTAGAAGTGGTCGAATGAGTAGTCTGGAGATAAATAAATTGAAGTGGCAGTGGGCTGGCCGCAGCTGTCAGAGAACCTATAGAATTGAGTGTTGAGTTTGATCGGTAACGAGATAGACGGAACGTAGGTATATCTAGTTAGTTTAGAGCTGTAACTAATCTGCCATACACAACGTATGTTTGGTAAAAAATAAGTATACATTGCTTACTCGTTGAAACTATTTACTAACTCACCGATCATATAGAACTGTGAGTCAGTGAATAGTTTGAGGTGTTGTTTTGGACAACATACTTTGAAATTTTAAATAAATATACGATAAAAAGTTTACTTTAACAATGTCACCCTCTTATTATCGCCAAAACTATGCCCAATACACAAGCCTAGAAGGATAGAAAATATAGAAAAATAAAAACACTACAAAAACCACAAAATTTTCTGACATAGGTAATGATTATGTTAATATTACACATAAATAATAATTTAATAAAGAATAATTTATATAAAATACTATTGCAAATTGTCTAGTCGTGATATAATCAATAAACCTACTTAAAGAAGTGTCTATTAACCAAACCATAGAAGAATCAATTTTACAAGAATTTGAAAGGGAACCGGATATATCAATGGTTAAAGTGTATCGGATTACTTAATTATAGGCAAGCCTTTATTGGACAGCCTCAATGAATAGGCTGCAATTTGTTCAATGCAACTTGGATCAACATTGCTCAATTACATTCTTATGTACCTACCTACTTAATACAATTCTCTTTATATCCATAAATATTGTTTGCAACTTTTAAGTATCGTGTCTGGTGGCTATCTTTTTATATATAAAACTTTTAATATATCTTTTGGTTTGAAATCTTTTATTGTTTGTGTCAGTTTTATTAATTGTTCGTAAGGTAGCAATTTATTGTGCATATTTATTGATTTATCTCGTATTAGATACTAATTATTCCATTAACCTGTATAATTTTATTAAATAAAGGCCATAATTTCGTATGATCGCTTTAATGCCATTTTCCTCGTTCGCTAGCCGTGTGAGTTTTTGCACGAAATAATATTATTCAATCAAACCAATGCCATACAAGCAGACATCAAATGAAACCAAGAGAAAGTTTGATTCTGGTTACCAGTAAACGTGTTAATGTGATTGCTACAGTCTAAATAAAAATAAATAATTGACTCACTTCAGAATATCTTTTAGCGAAATATTGCGAACATCAATTTCAAAGATTAATCATCAATATTAATCATGAGACTGAAGTAGGTATGAGGTTTCAAATCGTACCATTTGATAACGACCCCAAAAAAAGTTCTGTATGAAAGTAGGGGAAAATAATTAAATTAACGTGAGAAGCAATAAATCGCGGTGATTGGAAAACGAACGGGTTACCGCTAAGTGTGCAAACAAAAATAATCCTTATTTGTATGATCCCGTAGATGCGATAGTTTACGACAACCGAGCTCGGCGTAAGCAAAACCGGCATGGCGCAGATTGGATAATTTTAAATTATCAACCAAAATTATGATGAACCAAAATGAATATTCAGACGAAACGCTTAGCCCGCGACGTGTTATTAAGATGATCGTGAAGTCGTTACTGGCCAAATTGTATTTCATAAAATTCATAACTATACTTATGAGCTAATATTTTTCGACAACACGTTATTGAAAATGATAAAACTAATCATTGAGCTACGCTACTTATATAAACTTTTTAATAATATTGAAATAATTACGGCTAAGCATGCATAAGAAAGTGGTAAAGGTAAGGAGAGTTTTGACTATTTTAAATACGAATTTCCAATTTGAAGGCATGGAAATACATACATCGTCATGAATATTTTTGTAATAAACATATCGACGAAAAGGTTATGACGGAAAATGACACGGTAAGTATAACGCAAACTACTGAATACCATTTTCATTTAAAGTGAGGCAGCTGTCGTATAAGACTGATCTAATATAATGTAATGGTACCGTAATCTAGAGACATAATGTAAAGTTTATGGATATTCTATTCATTGCTTTCTTAAGAGGCATTCGTAGATCTTGAAGAAACCAATAACATAAATCTACCAGTGGCAAAGTCAGCATACCTAATTCGTGCTACAAAATAAGTGTTATCGTTCTGGGATAGGATATCTCTATTTTGGCTTTATTAATAGGCATGTTAAAAATACCTTTAGACTTTATGTGAGTTCTTCAAACTGAATATTCTAGCATAATTAGAATTATAAGTAGTTATTGCGGTAATATTTTCAGTCAGACTTTTCATAGAAAAAATAAAACCTACATGGTAGGTAATGTAGATTTTTGTTTTACAACGATGATATTCACAATATTATACATACATACATAAATCACGCCTATATCCCCGAAGGGGTAGGCAGAGGTGTACCAGCACCCACGTTTCGCCCATTATGTTGGTCCCATGTAATAGGTGGCGAGCCTATTGCCATTTATCGGGCACAAAAGTCACAGTACAGTGCTATTGCTAGGTGGTATAAGAGGAACGCTGCCGCCCATTCCTCATCACTGATTTATCCTTAGTCGCCTTGTACGACACCCACGGGAGAGATTTGGGGTGGTGACAATTGTATTCTACTCTGCCGTCACCACACGGCATAAAATTATATTTTCAATAAATTTGTTTTAAATAATGGAAATGCACGTAAGTATTTGTATCAGTACACTAATTGCCCCTACATACACAGGCAAGATTCTTGTTAACAAAATCGTAAATAGTTATCCAAATTTTATATATTATATAGAATAATAACTAGAGAAGTTAAATCTATGTTTGTAATCAGTACAATATAAAATATGCGTCACATACGATCGTAATTCACTGGATCCATAAGCCGAGAGCAAATTGGCGATGGCTAATTGTGCAATTACGACATTACCGAGTTAATTCCGGGTGAAACCGTACGCCCGCCGGCGACGACCCTTGCGTAGCCATTCTAATGCAAACTACGCAGCCGCTCGACAATTTATGACACATTGTTGGTGATGCCTCAACTCGATTGCCTGGTGTTCTTGTGAATTAGGTGCCACTGAACAGCGCAGCAGCGAGCAGTCAAAAGAAATTGTACGTTCAACTGTTAATCTTGTTTTGGTATTTCTCACGGAACAGATACATTTATTGTTCTATGGTAATTCTGATTATTGGTTTGATAATCAATATTAAAAATAAATATTTTATTAAAATTAATAAATTAAAATTAAAACGCGCTCTTTTATATGAACGAGATTGGATTTTGGGAATTGAAACCGGACTTGAAACCGATAGTTTAATATGGTTTCTTTGCTGGCTTTTCTTCAATCGATTATCAATATAAACTTATTTGTAGTAAGGCCGATTTAAAAAATTTGACATTTTGTGGTAGCCTTACGTTCCGTTAACTATACATAATATTGTTGACTATAATAATAAAATAACTAGAACGCACTGAAGTAACCACAATATTGCTTTGATCACATCCATAGCGCCTGTAGTATAATTTTGGGCATTAAGGGCTTAACAGTCGACCCAATTAAAGTTGAAACAAGGATGTGTCATCGTGTTACAAAATAATTCGTCGCCAGTGCCTAATTACTTGGAAAGAAAAGGGTACACTCGGATATCATTTGACACCACTTGGGGTAACACAAACTTCCAAAATAATTACGAATGTTAGTCACAGACGAATGGAACTGGTGTTTCCGAACACTTCCCGACTTACCAGTAAAACATTTATTAGGAAATGAAACTTCTGAAAGTTAAGTAAAATTACGGGTTGAGATGATAAAGTGGTCTTACGCTTTAAATGAGTATCTATAAGGTTCAGGAATTATGAAGTGAAATTGTGATCGGAAACATTTAGAGCTAATTTAATAACGTTTTGCGATTGGCGGAAACTTCAATTTCCATATGCAATAAATTGTTTTCTATTTATTTGAGGATATTATTGTGGCAAAGACGACATACAATAACATTGTTGACATTTTGGACAGTATAAAAGAACATTATTGATTTGTCATGGAAATATTTGCCTTTCATAAATTGTTAGATACAAAGTGTTAAATTGCCTTCTCTGCTAACCTACTGATATATCTGTACATATTTTGTTGATGTCGTAAAAATAATAAGGGGCATGGATTAAGTAAAAGATAATGACGCGAAGACATTATTTCTACATTAAGGGGGTCCACACGCGATCAGCGGCAGTCAAGTGTGAAACGCCGCGTTTTATGAAACGCAAATAATATTATTCCGCTGATTTACGAATTTGTGTTAAAACGTTCTCAAACAGATCCTTAATAGCACCTCTATCTCATTCATTATTACGATCAACAGTTGGTTGCCTAAGTCATTATTATCAGACAAAAACTGTACAAGGTTATGTTATGTTACCTTGTATAATTGAAACGTTTATTTTGATAAGTCAAATTCCATAATAATATAGGTACACTCAGAATTATTGTCTAGTTTGATTAGCTGATGGGTTATGTTTACCATTCGATAATTTTTCTTGTTGTAACATAAGAAAAATTATCGAATGGTAAATGGTAAACGTATATTTAAATATATAGATTTAAGCGTGGTATTATCAATTTTGAATACATTTTTTAAGAGAACATACCTTTTTTAGTCGACTTTTGTGCCTGATAAATGACAATAGGCTCGCCACCTATTACATGGGACCTAACATAATTGGCAAAATGTGGGTGCTAGTTCACCTCTGCCTAACCCATCGGGGATATAGGCGTGATTTACGTATGTTATGTATTTAATAATATTTTAAACAAAAAAAAGTATTGGTAAGTTTGCGCAAATCAAGGTGTATATTACAGATATCATATTTGTCAGCCAACTGCTGTATTAGATGAAGTGATATGATCGAAATTAAGAACCCAGATATAGCTTGCCCAGGTCTGATTTATATGAATGGAAGAGAAAACATACCTACTGCACCGACCCTAGATAGCCGGGAGAAGGATAGGATGATTATATAGTTTTGAAACAAAGTAATACCTTTTTGTACATATATCGTACACCTAAACAAGAAGTAGGACAACTAAGAATACAACATGATTCAGAAACAGTTAAAAATGTTCATTTATGTAGAGATTTTTACACAGGTATCTATGGATTTGAGGTAGCTTTCCAGACAGATTCCAATAATTGCAATAATTCGGTTTTGTGTTATTTCGAGTTGTGCTACCATTTATCTATTTTCATATACTCTGAAATGGCTGTCGCGGAATGCTCGAGTTCATTAATAAATAACTTTCCCCCATTGAGATTAGAAACCAAAGTCTCTGGTTTAGAAGCAGTGCTCCTGGCCACTCGACCGGTCGTTGCCGATAAATAATTTTTATGGTCCTCAGGCGATGGTTGGACTCGCACCCCTCGCAAACCGGATAAAACTGCTATCACTAAGCTACTCAGCCCGGCTACCATAACCACCGAAACACGATATCATAAAGCCATTTATCGCTTAGAACTGTCAAAAATCCATTGTTTTTTCTGAGCTGAGTAACCGGGCAGGACACGGATTGGTCCTATTTTTTAAATATTTAGATTTTGGCTTATATTAATAAAATAGTACCTATTAAAATGTCAGTGCAGCCTATTTATTGTTGGTCAATGCAGTAAATATAATATAAACAAAAATTACCGTTAAAGTTGATATTATAATAAATTGTGCTGCCAAAAATCATTAGTAATCGCAGTATGCACCAGATGAAGAATAACTCACCTCTGCCACCGACCTCACTTTTAAAGACTTTTCTTATTATAATTAAGTCTCGCGTAAAAGTTATTTTATGTTAAATTAAGTCGTCACTGAAGCATGATTTAAATTAGTCTAGCGTAGTCGTCGCGCTGTTCGAAATCGAACAACGCACGCAGCGAGGGTGGACTGGGTTCGATCGGTTGACGAGGCAAGGCGTGAAACCGCGCTAGTTAGCCGTGGTCATTAGACTCCTCACCACATGGCGGGCCATCTCTCAAATTGGGCCGAACAAATTATTTATTTAAATGGAAATTGCCGGCCCTTGACGCGCATGTGCGTTTAATTCGGCCAACATGTGCGGTTGCTTTGGGTTGATTAAAATTTTTATGGTCTATTGGCGGATGTTGTTTTTGGATCGGTACTGGTTTTTGGAGCTGTAAGGTGTAGTTTTCGGCTCTGTTAGTATTAAGTAACTTGTTATAGGTAATATTAACTTTTTATACTAACATTGTGGTGACGGCAGAGTAGAATACAATTGTCACCACCCCAAATCTCTCCTGTGGGTGTCGTACAAGGCGACTAAGGATAAATCAATGATGAGGAATGGGCAGCAGCGTTCCTCTTGTACCACCTAGCAATAGCTATTTACTGCGACTTTTGTGCCCGATAAACGGCAATAGGCTCGCCACCTATTACATGGGACCTAACATAATTGGCGAAATGTGGGTGCTAGTTCACCTCTGCCTACCCCTTCGGGGATATAGGCGTGATTTATGTATGTATGTATGTATGTTGATCTATGGAAGTCTATAGGCTGTGTAATGCACTGTCCATGTTGAAAAAATCGTACATACTCTGGTACAAACACACATAAATCACGCCTTTCTCCCCTAAGTGCGCAGAGTTGTTTAAACACCCATGTTTTGACAGTTTATTTCAGGACCAACCAATGTGATAGGGAGCGAACTTATTGCCATACACTACCATACTTATTGGGAACTTTAATCACAGTGTTTTGCGGGATGGTGCTCACTCCTCTATAATAATATAAGATTAACACATTAGAATTGTTTTTTTTAGATCTTTTTATATTTCTATCCCAAGAATTTGCAGGGGTATTAATTGTGTTTAGTAACATTTATTCTATTCATTTAGCACGTTCACTTTACTCTTTCTCATTCTTCGTTACAGAAACATTGAAAATTCGTCGACTATACCTACCTACTTCACTAGAGCTCTGAACTCAAGGGAACAGCGTATAAAAAAGGCGGGGGTAATGCAAATTCAGGAACAGATTACACGTTACAATGCACTAATGTTCGTGTTTCCAAAGCTCGGCGAGGTAATGTGCTCAAATTTGATAAGTCGGTGAAATTGTGTGGTAATAATGTGTCGGACAGCACTCGCCGTACGAGATTGCCCGGGGCCGACAAGAACTATCGGGGCTTGGTTTCTATTGGACTGATGCATTGTGTTCCATTCAAATGAGCTTTGTTCGATATTAGAGCAGTTCTAATAATTGGGCTTCGTATTCACTAATACGGCGTCGAGGTCGACATAGAAAGAGGTGGAGAGACGATCTGGAGACAAGTGGGATCTTGTAGGCTAATAAAAAAATCACAAATATAGGGGAAAAGGGCTCAAAGAGCATGCTGCTTAAAGCGGTTAATCGGGTGTTAAATTTTATATTTTTTTATAAATAGAAAAGGGGACATATGTGAATTTCAATTTTTACCTGTCCGTTCAAGGAAGCGGTCAATAAGTCTGGGTAGAGCTTTAGGCAGCATGCCCATTTTGGGCCATCTTCCCCTAACACACAAGTACATAACATAATGTCCAGTTATGATTAGTAAAATAAGGATAGGATTAGTATAATTTTATCCTGACCCGATATTCGCAACTACGTCTTTTAACCCCTCGGCCATTTACGAAATGAATTGATTCGTCAAAATTTCTCCGTTACAATTCAATGTAAGCCAACTAACACTCAGGGCCGGTTTTGGGATGCATAGTTTAACCAATCGTTAAAAATTGTTACTACTGGTTAAATATCAGTCTAATATTTAACTATTAGTAACAATTTTTAATAGTTGTTTGAGATAACTATGCATAAAAAAACGGGCCCCAAGTAAAGTTCGTAATCAACCAAGTCCTGCAGTGTAGGTATATACTGTATACATAGATATGCTCGCAGCTATACGCGCTGCACCGAATTTCCTCCTCATTTATTCGAAATCACACCGAGCTCCCATTTCGATAACTCATTTCGCAATCAGCAATATACCGTCTCATGACATGACCCAAAAATCACCCCGAAAATGGTGTTCACGAGAATCGACGGGCAATATTTTGCGTGTCGGAATCTGCCCCAAAATACTTTAGTGGGTCGACCTTCACCGACGATAATAGGAACACCAATTTGTTAAACCAGTTCTTTCTTGGGCAAAAAACGAGCGATCGAACTAAGGACCATCTACAGCCTTTGTTCTGCCTCTTTGTAACATGTCGAGTGTTTGACTCTGTTATGTAAGCGTACTTCAGTTACTGGGTGAGAGATCTTATGGAACTAATATGACGCTTATTGCAACGGCATAAGGATGTTTCCATGTAGCTTATGTCGTGCGTAGCGTGTATACAATATCTAAACCAAATAAGAAATAGGTAATCTTTAAAGTTAGTGACACTCAAATTACATATCAAAAATAATTCTTTGAGTAGTCATTCAATGGAACTTCCATGTATGACTTTTGCTTCTAATAAGTTACAGGTAATTATTATTGATTATCATAATTACGAATCCACCTCTCTTTTCGATACAGCTGAAAGGTGCAATTCAAATTGATTGTGTCAGTTAGTAATGTTATAAGTTTATGCTTATTAAGTTTTGCCTAATATTTACTTGCTCTAGTTTTAATTTATAAAATCGAAGGTCAGAATGATTGTTTGATGGATCAACCCGATTTTGAATTCTTGCATTTTAAAATAAAAATTATCCTGTCTCAGTTGTTTCCCTAGGATAATTGACGGAGCGTGAACCATTACCACAGGAGGTCTAAAATAGTAAGCCGTATGGAGATCAGTTCAAGGCCGCGTTGCGAATGGGTGCAGCGTTGCGTGCGCGCCGCCACCGCCGTCGGCCGCGTCTCCCGCCGTCACTTCCAAGAAAACGTCGTTAAACTCACGTATTTTTGGTAGCAACTTAATGCCAGTAATTTCCACCCAAATTATAATAATTAGCTCCATTTATACGATAGTAACAAACAAATAAAATGGTTGAAACACATCGCTGCGGGCGAAGCGGGTCTCTCGTTTTGTGCCATCGACTCGCTCGCCTGTCGATTTGATATGAAAATTGTAAATTCTGTAGGCGAGACGTTTTCTATTCGCCCACGCGATACAGTACCGCTTTATTGCTGCGCCTCTTAAATTCATAATGCCAAGTTTATGCCAATATTACGAACTTACAACTTGATGTATTACGGAAGACGGGCGTTCTTTTGAACTTAGCAGGAGTGGGAGTAACAATGTAAACCGCAACATGTCGCCAACGTATCGGGGGCAATTAGTTCCACATTTCATCCGCTAGTAGGAGCATACGACCGCCCCAATAATAGCGTGGAAATATTCCAATGGATGAGGCTTTGTAATTTTCTTTAAGTTCTGTTTCACAATTTTTTACATTTAACTAATTGAATGGCGTAGGATATTAATTGCTGAGAAAATTACTCATGCACATGCCTCGGGGCCTAAACCACAAAGACTCCACGGTGGCATAGTCGAGTCGCCTCATAAAAACGAACAATTATTGTACGCACCAGTATTTTCTTTCCAATTACACATACGAGAGTCTATCATTTCTACAATATTTCTTATTCAAAACCGCACTGAGTGCTCTTTCCGCGGCTAATTACCGCGGACCGGTCGCGGAGTCAGCACGTTGGTTTTGATATGGTAAACGTAACATTTTGTGGAGTTTCCGCCAACAATAGAAACAATTAGATAATAAAGCGAAACACTGTAATTTTGGGGTCACGATGAGCGAGGTGGTGGGCAACAGTGGAACAATCGCGGAGATGCCGAACGATTACAAGGCGCCGACTGTTCAATCGTCACGTAGTTACGACCGGCGAAAGAACAAAGCGTTCGAATCGAACAATTGAACGGCCACAAAAAGTCCCATAATTCAATTTGCATCCCGCTAGATGAATATAATCGCGTCGTAAGAGCCTCGGTACGGTTAGGGCCGCGGGCGGCCGCCTGAGAACGGCTTTCGCCGCTTTTCAACACTTCGCCGAATCGATTATGGAGATGTTGAGTTTCTTTCCGTGATTTTGCCTATTACATTGTAGCGACTGTGATTTGTTTTATTGCTTCGCAGTGCTAAGCCATTGTATTGGTCCTAACGTAAATTATATTCTATCATAACATGAATTTATTGCGCTAAGAAGGGCACTTTACAACATTTCCAATTGTGACTCTTGTTTTATTGTACGAAATCTTTCTTTTAGACACATTTCCTTTTCATAATGGACTACAAAGTGCATAGAAATAAGGGGTTAATTTAACACCTATTAGATCATTACACTAGACAAGTTTCCTACTGCTGTTACTATGTGACCACTTCTGCCAGAGTATCGAAATTACAATAACATGATCAAAGCTCTTCCTAATGAATAAAACAGTACCTAAACTAAAAATATAGGTAAGTAATATATTACCTATATGAAGTCTTGTTTAAATTTCCAATTCGACCTGAATGAGGCCTAATAAATTTCTCATTTGAATTAACCGAACCTCTCCTTGCACAGATTTACACAGCCATTTATTTAACAAACGTAAAACGACATAAAGGTTTTATTTTTTTTCAAAAATTATTAGATATGACTATCGAATAATTTTTGAAATATCAAAAGAGGCCACTTTTGATATTTAACGACACATTTACGCGCACCGCTAACGTGTCGATTTTTGATATGTATCGAGTATTTGTAACATGGCGCAGTGTCGACAGCCGAGGTGACTCTCGCATTATTATGATAATGCCGGTGAGTATCATCCGCTGGCCGATCTCCCATACAATTGAATTAGCATAGACGGACGCGGCGGGCGGTCCGCCACGCGCCTTTACTACGATATTGCCTTCGAACTTTTTATTGGAAGACCAAGTTTATCACACGGCTAAACGCTTCGTGTTGTACAAGTAATTGTTTCTAATAATACGAATCAACCGAGACTAGTTTCGTCACTATGATACTGATATTTTTATCGGGCCATTTATCAATGGATGCGATCGGAATAGTCTTTTTCGTGTGTGTGTTATTGTTAACGATATGATACAACAAAATGTGTTATTTTATAATTTTACTAAGTTTTTTTTAATATTACGTAGGTACATGCCTATACGAATTCTGTCGGTAGATAGGTACATTAATGTTTTGAAAAAGATTTTGACTATTCTAATCTTCAGCTCGCATAGCAAAAAAAAATAAATGGACTTCAGACTAATTATGCCTAGAAATATATCCTTATGGGAACATTAGAAAGAATATCGCATGTGCATATGCTCTTGTACCTATATTTTGGTAATAAGGCCTTTAACATTTCATTTTATATACACATTAAACAATTTGTGCGTTTTTAGGATAACTCAATGAAAATCCTTTTGCTTTGATAAATATGTTTGCCGTACATATTAATTACAAATAAAGAAAGTACCTACTCTTTCGCATAGTAAAATTTACACTTTAGAACTCCGCGGCAGCTGCGTTATGTAGTGTGTTTTATTCATAGTATAAAGATTAAACAGTCGTAGTACTATTTTATGGAATAATCTCTCTTTGTATACTTAGCATACCGCAACCACGCAAATTGCCTTAAACGTTTCCACATGTCCGGTTGGTTGTGGCTAGCACTATCGACATGATTGGCGTACTATAAACAACATATTAACAGTAGCAACGCATTAAGTTATTATGTTCATTACATTTACCTTGGTTCGTACTATCCCAATATATAATCTACATATTTATAGCTTAAAAAAATAATGATACGTTATTTATTAAGCAAATGCAAAAGTAAATATTATAAAATAACAAATTCTATCTCTGAATTATCTTAACAAAACTAATAATGTTTCTAAACTGAAACATTATTAGTTACGTTTTGTTTCATGTGGCTTAACGAAACGATACTTCACATTGCAATAACATTCGTTTCAAATCACGAATGTTTCTGACAAGCACCCAACGCTGGTGACAGTTTTAAGCTCTTCGCATCAGATTCATTAGTAGCCCTTACAGGTCGAGAAGGCTTGAAATATGATCTCCGTTGAGTGGAGCTAATAGGGTGCTTTGGTAACCCCAGTTGGGGGGTTAAAGGAAATCTAATACAAGTTCTGTCCTGCGCTCGGTAAAATTAGTATAATTTCTGTTTTCAAAATATGTGATTCAACGCTGTAGTTCAGTGTTCCTCAATACTATGGTACAACACATAGGTAGGGTAGTAACTTCAAGTCAAATTAAACTAAAACACTTTTTAATTGTAAAATTTTATGTAGAGTTGGGAAATATATTGTGGTGAAAGGTACGAATAATTGTCATCTATTCACTTTAAAAACTATTAATTAATTCTA
Organism: Cataclysta lemnata; assembly: GCA_963931975.1. NCBI lineage: Eukaryota > Metazoa > Arthropoda > Insecta > Lepidoptera > Crambidae > Cataclysta > Cataclysta lemnata. Next base: position 11,531,176 of record OZ008344.1, on the reverse strand, counting down.
ACAACGGCACTTTAGACTACCAAAAACTGTCAAAACGTCTTCAATCGATTGTGAACCTTATCTTGTTGTGGTAGAGCACGAAGTCGATTGTGATAATTTGGCATTTTGTGGTAACCTGACGTGCCTGACATACTGTTGACTGTACAACACATTATGTTAACTTGAGTCGTGTTTTAATTTCCGAATTTGTTGCCAAGCATTGCCACCCAACGTGGCAATGCTGTCTACCCTTTGGACACGTACCTACCTGTAAAACAGAACTTTTTTTATGACTCGGTGATTTTTTTATTATCAATTTTTGAGTGTCATTAAAGCAGTTATATATAGAACATACTAATTGTAATCAAGTAAGTAATCATTAATCACATTACTAGTTATTAACTGTTAATTTTTAAAGTATTTTTCAGTTATTCACTCAATTTTAAGTCTGGTTTATTCTTACTTACTTACATTAAAAATAAATTATGTAAATCAAAATCTTGCCTTAAAATTTCCGGGCATTAGTGAATTTGAACAGCAACTGGGGTACCTATATAAACAGATTTATTCCTCCAAAGTATCCGAACAACAAATTGCAAACGGAAAATTTTATTTAAAAGCCGGAAACATTGTAAACAGTTGCAATTTCCGATAGCTCTTGCAACTGATATTGGACGTGTGCGCTTAAAGTAATGCGCCAAGATTTATAGTCTATGCCCTCAGTGAGACTTTTATTATGGCGCGTGCGTTTGATGTGTCCTATTTGTCATGTGGGGTAATTGATACAAATAATAAATCTAACAGCTTTGAGATAGAATTGCGGTTGGAATGTTGTTCTGTAATTTATATTTAATTATTTCAAATAAAAGCTACTGAATTCAAAGATTTTGGTGGTTAGAAAAAGAATTTCGAAAAATTATGATCTTGAGGCGGGAAACGAAAAGATCATAATTTTTCGAAATTCTTTTTCTAACCACCAAAATCTTTGTACTAATTTTTGTAACATTTATATAATGTTAAAATTAAAATCGAATAGTCTACTGAATTCAATTACATTTATGTTTTGTTATTTTATTTCGTTATAATTACTAATAAATTATTAAGTACACAACAATACAATATCTTATTTCGTGATTATTTGATTAAGTAGTTTCGTTCGACTACTGTCCGAGTCAACCTTTCTCAGCCCACGTTTTATAGTTCTCAAAATTCCTAAGTCATAAAGTCATAATCTTGTTCCGAACACTCATTTTTTTTTTCAAAATACTAACATAGTCGTATATAAATAACCTTTGTACTTAATTGCTAAAATATTAACTTTGAATAGATTACAATAGTATAAAATTAAAGTCAGCCCAGTATATTTCCTCTTGCAATAATATTTGGTATGACCTCATGGTTTATAGAAATGGAGAATTTCTATAAAAAAAAATATTTTTAATATTTTTTAAGACTCGATATTTAGATATCTATACCAAAAAAATGCTCTACCTCAATGAAACACTCGATACCATACCAACAAAAGTTTTAAAAACCCTACTAACTCAACATTAGTAACTGTGCTTGTCTTGTCAGACTACGTTTGCTCTTGATATTAATACCAGGTCTACATCGAAGTCACTATCAGCCGCGTAGTCGAAAAAGTGACAGTCATTATGGAATGAAAGTCACACTTAGCAGCCCGTTGTTATGCTGATCCGATGGCGAGATGTGGTTGCAATGAATGGCGCTATCGGCGTGGGGCGCTGTGGGCCCCGTGGGGGGGTCCCCGGAACGCCACAGGACACCCTCTGGGGGGTCCTGTATCTCGGACCTCTGGTTAAGTGTTAAATTAATTGTTTCATGATTTGTGACATGCGTGGATAATATTGAAAGCTTAGAATGTTACGGGTATGGAGCCTGTTCGCGTTTATCAGATTTTGTCATTGAAGTTTCAAGGTGTGGATTTGGCAACAAATATATTGTAAAGGATATACATATAATAGATAATTAAATAAATAATATGTATAGGTATATCTAACATGTGTATATTATGACGATGTAAGATTTATTGTATTTTCAAATAAGTACCTAATATAAACGAATATGCTTATTCATAATATTTCGCTTTTCTTTGCTTTTCTGTTCGCTTAAATTTTTGTCGCTGGAAGGAGAATTAAAGAGAATTAAATTAAATATTAAGGATAGGTACTTACTACACCTATCAAGTCATTATTATTATTTAATGATAAATTATATAGGTATAAGGTGGTTGGAAGACATTGGTTATTAGCCTACATTAATTCTGTGATATAGCTACACTGACAATAACATATTAAATGAAATTAAATTTTATAACTTGGCATGTGTCAGTATTAAACTATTTAAATATCGTCAACAGAATTAAAATAACGCTAGTTTACTTCAACTACGTTTCGCATAATTTTCGACTTACACCTTCGAAACTCAATGTGATAGTTGACAGTACAACAAAGGGACCGCCACGCTCCTTGAAATTTTTCGTAGCATTAATTAGTGGTCCGCTCGAAAATAACCTTCGTTGTCGAGACGTCACACTGACAGGCGCCGATGACGCCGACGACGCGTTGACGGCGCGGGCGCCTACCTTACCGGCATGACTTGCACCTCGCCTTGATTACGCCGCCGCAAGCGCATCTCAACACTAACAAGCGAGCTAATGCAATGAGTTGCAAAACCAACCGACCATCTCCTAACCCAATAACCGCCTTTATTCTTGCGACCATAAAACACACAATCAGATCGCTAAGCAGGAGCTATCCCAGGAGCCGATTAGAATGATTCCGATGACATTAACGACTCTCGAAGCACTTCAGATTTCAAGGGCCGACGTATTAGTTTCTTTCACGTATTAGAAGCGGTATCAATAAAGGCATCCTTTTGGGCCCAATCTTCGAGGATGATTGTGATGTGCGCTTGCAAGGAACCGTAATATTGTTCCGGTGAATGACTGTCGATATGGCATTTACGTGGCTTGATTGCGAATAGATCTAACTGTTGATAGGAAGATTAATCAACGACTTAATTAAAGGTTCGTTTTATGCCAATAATAGGTTCGACTAGAGTTCAAACAGGATTGCAATGATTGCAGCGATGAGTACTTAGTAATTGATCTCGCAGTTACGTGAAGTTTATGGATGTAACATTACCATTGTTCATTTACTTTATTCTTTGTAAGCTAATAGCAATATTGAACGATTAACTTTTACTTTGATAGTCACACCTTTTAGTTATAACATTATTTTAATCTATTCGATTTTAATTTTACCATTATATAAATGTCTGAAAAAGTCGTACAAAGATTTTGGTGGTTAGAAAAAGAATATCGAAAAATTATGGTCTTGATGCGGGAATCGAACCCGCGTCCGCTGCAGCAGTCCGGGCAGGTGCCTGACCGCTCGGCTAACCAAGATCTTGGTTTTTCGATATTCTTTTTCTAACCACCAAAATCTTTGTACGAATTTTTCAGTAAACTGGGGAAAGGTGGCCCAAAGCGGGTATAAACTGTTTTTTTACTGTTTAAAGCAGGTATTCTCGTGTATAAAACTATTTGCCAATAGGTACGAACGGGGAGAAGTTATCACTTTAGTTCCTGATCAAGCAACGAGAAAAAACTATTTACCGTGAACTATGGGGAAAGGTAGCTGGAAGCAGGTATACCGCCTAACAAGGTACTACGTATGTAAAATTATTGTTGTATACCCAAGGAGGCATCTAGGATATTAAACCACTTTTAGACAAAATACAATGAGAATAAGTTTTAAGCCAAAATATCAATTTTAAAAATTACGATATTCTCCTCCTGTGTACCCACCCGCTTTAGGCGGCATACCCGCTTGCGGTAAACTTCTCTTACCTATAATAGCTCATGTAAAGAGTTATTTTCGAGGCGTGCATCATAGCTCGCAGTTGTAACGGTTTATTTATAGGCTTATGTATTGTATTACCTAGTATTCACTCATTCGCACTTGTCTTTAACGAGTTCTCACATTTAGCTCACTGGTTATAATGGATGCAAATACATCGAATTTTTCACTTAGGCTTAGTTTTTTATATAAATGAATAGTGATAAATTATTTCCGTGTCGCAACAAATCCTGTATACTTAAAAATAATGGGTTATTTACGAGCTTTACGAGATTTATTTCAAAATATACACATATGTTGCAGCTTTAAGAACCGAATCTTTTTCTGCAGATGGCAAGCAGGGTTTGTGATTCAATACAATGATTTTACTGTGTGGTATAAAATTAACACAATTTATCTTACATAGTATATTTTATAGAGCAGTAAGAAATTTTGTTTAGTGTAATTTATCTATAATTAAAGGTATATGGTGTTTATTGGAGGACCGTCAGAAGCAATAGAAATCTGCGTAGCGTAGTTTAAGCTTTTAAACTGAAATAAACGGGTTTTAAGAATAAACATCTAAAATCCAATGTTTTAGTAGTAGAAATGGAAATATCCAAAAGTAAAATGGATGTTTTAAAGATAGTGTTAGTACCTAACTTTCAAAGCAATTAGCTAGTGAAAATAACTGAAATTTGTAAATTGAATAAAAATGAATGTAGGACTTTCGTAGCGTAGGTAACTAGACATTTAAACTCGCTTACATGACTGCCAATATCTGACCGCTACAACAATTACCGAGCCCTTTTAAACGTTTCAAAAGAGCCACAATCTTGTAAAACTCACACATCTAATAATTATGAAAACTAACGGCAACATTAGCATCGGTAACTAGCAGTATTAAAAGGTCATTTGCGGTGTGGGCAGGAAGCGAGGCAGTTGGCTTGTGGTCTGGTCGTTTTTGCCAGTGTATCGAGGAACGCCTGCAAACCGCACGGGTACCAGTCAATAATTGATGTATTTTTACATACATTCCAGCCAGAATGGCCACCTGTTAACTCCTACGTGTCAGTAGTGGTACAAAGTAGGCGAAAATAATTCGGCATTTAATATAATAATAGAAAACAACAAAACGACAGATAGGTAATAATAGTCACCATAGACGAGAAAGTTTTATTTCTTACAGAATTAGTGTTTATTAATTGATGATATTAATAACTGAATAAATGATAACTCTTTATTTCATAAGGAAACAAAGAAGAAAACACAAGAAAAGAACACATGGATAAAACCTCATTTTCTAACTTAGGGTAGACTCTACCTTATCATTATCAATTAGCAATTAGCATTATCAATTATTAAACACCATTTTTTTTTGGCCGCGTGGTGACGGCAGAGTAGAATACAATTGTCACCACCCCAAATCTCTCCCGTGGGTGTCGTACAAGGCGACTAAGGATAAATCAATGATGAGGAATGGGCAGCAGCGTTCCTCTTATACTACCTACCAATAGCAATGCACTGCGACTTTTGTGCCCGATAAATGGCAATAGGTTCGCCCCCTATTACATGGGACTTAACATAATTGGCGAAACGTGGGTGCTAGTTCACCTCTGCCTACCCCTTCGGGATATAGGCGTGATTTATGTATGTATGTGTGTATTTTTTTTAAATAAATAAAACAATAAATATTTCTTATATTGGTTGCAGCTATCTAGCCCAAAGCAATAATAGTAATATGTAATAGATAAAGGACAATTTTTGATACAGAAAAAAATAGAAGTATAATATAATTATTGAAAATATAGGTACCTACTACATAAACATATAAACAACCATAACTCGAAAACAAACAAACATTTGCCCCTACCAGGATTCTAACCCGAAACCTCTTGACTAAAAGTCAGTGATCTGACCATTCGACCAAACCAACCGTCATTTTTATAAATAAATGCATTGGCGAGTAAGTCAGCCACAACACAACAGCATTCCCTATGAGAGTTGTTGTCAGACAGCCGGCCGTTTGTGCAGTATGACATAAGTTATACTGCACCGACCCAAAAATCGCTTAAGACAAAGGTAGGAAGAAGAATCAATATGAACCTAATTTATGAAAAATTAAAAACAAAATAGCATGCATTGCTCTGTAAAGAGTTGAGTGTCACAAGCCCCAATCTCTCCTGTGCCGTAGATACTAAGGGTTAAAATAGTGATGAGGAATGGGGAGCAACTTATACCATGCAGCATACTACAATGTATGTGCCCGAAAGATAGGAATAGGCTCACATCATATTACATGAGACTTAGCATGGTTGGCGAAATTTCGTTCTTATCACAGAGGTGTATAAGAATACACCTCTGTGATAAGAACGACATTTCGCCTTAAACACTTCGTGAACAGACGTGAATTATGTAAGTAAAAATCGATTAATTAGATTAATTAGATTAGATTAAAAGTAAGCAAATTACGCAACGTTAACATTTTCGTTTTTGTAGTAGAGAAGCAACCGCGTCCGATTATTTACAATTAGGTGCCAACTAATTGATAACCACCGAACTGTCGGTTGTCTTATTCGCACCGAGCCGTTACGAAGTCGCAGCGAGCCTCGAAATCACCAAATTAGACACCCGAAAGCATTCCAAAATAATTCCTTGCAAGACAAAACAATTAGGAGACGCGAATAAATCGTCGGTAACACGTGCACTGACAGATTTGCAGATCATTAACGATTTTTTTTTTGGTGAAACGTGCCGACGCGCGGCGACGAGTGGCGACCATTGTTAAATTTGTCTAGAGCCAGACGCCCGTTGACGGATGTCGGCATAAATAACTTAAACAGCTCTAATGAACGCCTGTTACTAATTATAGCGTTATATTATTTAACCTTGTAGATAATTAGACTGAGCCATTTTTTATAGTCCTATTACAGACGTGCAGTTTAATTAAATTATGAAACCGTTTTCTCTCGGTTGTAGGGTACTGAACCCGAATTGGTTTTGATTGCAACTTCTAATTGACCTTGACAAATTATATTTACAATTTTCAGTAGTTCAGTATGAAATATATAACATTATGTTTTCAGTTACCGAATAATACCTACCTACCTAACATCCTATAATCCTTTTTATTCTGACTAGAATAATCTTAGCACATTATCCGGAATACTTAGAACGCCCTAACTCTCTATTTTTATACCCCAAAGTGCTCTCAACAACTGCAAGATTACTACAATAGAATAACAACTTATGACTTACTTAATCAAAAGTCTATTTTTACCTGGTAGGTCCTAAACACATTCTTGTAAGTAAGTAAAATTGATTATATTTTTCCAAGTTGGTAAATCTGTAATCGCAAAATATTTAATCGAGCTACTAAAATAGGCCACAGAAATTTGTCCAGTAATCAGTTTCTCCATTAATGAAACGAAGTACATATGGGTAGCAAACTTTTTAACTAGGTACTTGTTTTAATATAAAACTCATTCAATATGAGTTAGCCATTTAAGGCAGCAACAAGCTAATATAGGCCTACATATTTTCCTTTATTTAAATCACACCCTAAAGCGATTAGATCGTTATTTTCAATGTTGATAATATAAATTTAAAATCTATATATTTTTTACTTTTAAAAAAAAATCGGTGTTCATTTGTTTTCAAGTCAGTCAAACTGAGAACGACACTTTTGTATATGCATCCGTCTCACGTGCGTGTCGCCTGACAAGAATGTCGCTGGGTACACTAAATATAATTTCCTTGACAGTTTCATTTAAATACCTTTTGTCAATGAACGGGTTAAACACGCCCCGTGACGCGATAAAAAAGAATTATTGGGTGCCGATGACACCGTATGCGCGACTCGTTGATTTTTTTTCTATAATTGTTTCAAGTGACAAATATTTTAATTAGAATACTTCTGGCTTCTGACGGTGTTAATTAGGAGACTCTTTACGCCTAGATATGCGTTAAACATTTCCATACGTGATCATACTTCTTTGAATACTTTTATTTTGAAATAGATGCAATCATCTTTTGCGTGATTTATAGGTACAGTTAGAGCTTAAACAACACTAGAAAAGTATACGTAATATGTTGTTACTCTACAAATAATATGTGAAAAAAATAATTATTTAATTTTCCCACTAAAAACAAACTTCAAAACATTTTCTTCTTTTTAAAACAGCATACTTTTTTTCTGAATAGACATATTTAATTTGGTATAAATAGGTCGTTATGTGCCTTGCCACAAAAACTAAAGTATAAATATGTATATTCAAAGTAAAACATATGTTTATATAAATAAATAAAAACTGATTTTACCTATATTGAAATGGAAATCAACTTTCTCAGTAATTTGAAATTAAGTGGATCGCTTCAACAGAAATAATAGGTAAAATGTCTCGGACATGACAAGTTTCAAAGCAAAAACTTGTAAGAATAAACATTCAGACCATAAGTGGCTTTGATCCCCAAACTTAAAGTGCCTAATCCGCGTGCCAAAGAGCGGTGCAAAAAAATCACATTATCGAAAATGACAGATCTCAAGAAGGTATTGTTGGAAGGGTGTCGGTAGAGCTAATGTCATTTTGAAAATTCGACAAGTAGAGCAAAGGATATTTTTGTAGGTCTATGATAAGGTGGCACGGCTGAATTCATATTTAGTAAATATTAAGCATTACCATACTTATTATGTATAAAACTAATACCTTTAATACTTAAAACTATTTGGTAATAAAGCTATATTACAATAGTATGTAATATTGCTTAGTACAAATAAATGAATCTACCACGAAACAATGATGTTTAGGTACTGAATTATTATAGTAATTGCCTTTAGAATCACACCGGATCTCGAGTTCGTTATTTCCTATAAAACTTATTTATTCTCTGTTTTATCCCCTATTTTTAATTATCGTTATTTTTTATATAATGGCTCTAAACTAAACTCAAAAAATTACTTACTTATTCAAAATTTATAGCATTGAGACTTATTTATAAAGGAAATGCGTTTTTTTATTTGCCTGTGCCTCTTTTCAAGATGCAATATAGGTATTTTATAGTTATTGGAGTATATTTCAGAATACATACCTACACATGAACCGAGGAGAGGATAATATCTTCCTTGAGATCGCCACTTATCTAGCATATTCAGTCTTTTAAACTCAAGTCCCTAACAAATAAAAAAACAGCCTAAATAACTATAAAGAAAAAAATTTGGAATTACAAAAAGATATCAGGTAAATAATAAATTAGGTATGTGCTGACTTTGCTACTATGTTTCAGTAATAGGTACAGAAAAAAGAAAAATAAATAAATAAATAGGTAAAGAAAAATATTGTGTTCAATCAAATAAAATGTTTGTGTTCAATGTTACCTACAATGTAGGAACCGGCCTACAATAAAACAATAAAATACAAGAGGGTAGTTATTTAAGAGGAAACTTCAAACTACAACAAGGGCATGTTGTAGTTTGAAGTTTCCTCAAACTACAACATTTCATGTGCCAGCTTATCGTATACATACGTCAATAGCACCTACGCGACCCGCTGACAATGCGTTCCGTTAATCCCGTCAATTCCCGACAGCCATTTAGGGACATCACAAATAAAAGTTTGTCGGCCGAACCACAATAGCCATTGACGGACTCACGCTGCGCCCGCTGTGAATGGGCCAGAGGAAAAAATATATTAGATACGCATAATGGTATCTGCTCTGATTGAGAATGACTGTAGCCTTATAGCGGTCTGTTTGTTTGTTTTTTTTTCTACAAGATGTAGGTAGTAGTAAAACCTAATAAAGTTGGAGCACGTTATTTTTATTCTGAATCTTATTACACAGATGTTAAAATTCATGGAAAGTTGTAGTTTACAAATGTATGTAATGTATCTATAATAAATGTCTAGAGTTAGGTATCTGTCTACGTTCTTTTTTCAGATAGTGAAATTACAGGACTTTCGATTCGTTTACTGATAATAGGTAGGTACCTACTTATAAATTTAAGTATTTAGCATTTAATACGTTTAAATTTTAAGCACAGGGACCTAGATATGGGTTAATATTACCTCATTTTAGTTAATAGGTAAAATAATAGTGTAAGTCCAATACCTATTATTAGTAATGAGGTATGTAAATCAGGTAAGATTTACAGATTAGGCTAACAATTAGTGTATATTGTAAATTCACATATTTACGGATACCAATAGATAGGTAGGTAATTCTATATCAATTCAGATAGGTACCTACCTAATCTGGCTTAAGAAGTAGAATGTAATTAATCTATTATTCGGTATTATGTAAAATCACAAAATAATTTTATGTATACCTATATCCAATAGAAAAATTTACATTCTATCAAGCGGAACAATGCGCATTGTTCTTAAATAAAATGCGTCGTAAAAGCAATTGGGGATCGGATATTCTCGGGTACCGAATACCAAATTTAGCGGAAAGTGAATAAAGCTGTATCTGAATGTTATCTTGACAGAATTTAAGCAATGACGGGTTTGTAGGTAGACTGTTGTAACTTGAAGGTTTTAGATTTTATTAATACGGATTTTTTTATAAAAAAAAAGGTATGTCCATGTTGGGCAGGCAAGTATTCACGGATTTAATTGCCATTAGTTAGGTAACGTCAACATAATTGCCATAGGTAGGTAACCTATGGCAATTATGTTGACGTTTTCCATAACCCAAATGTAGGTCTAATGTAATTTAATTTTAACCACATTAAAATAATCCACAATAGGCATTTCGGACATACCTAATAATAAATTATTCTTTTCCTATGCTAATACCGAACTAATTTGGCTGAAACTACTAATACAATTTTGCTTCTACATATCTACAGTCAATGCCAGCCTTTATTGTTGCCTTTATTCTTCGATCATAATTCATAAAAAATCGAAGCTTTATCTAATTTAAGTCTTAATCCATCTACATTAACTTAATTACTATTAGGTAGGTATGTATCTACTCTACAATCTGTACACAGGTTGCTTATCTATCAACTTCACCACACAAGTACCTCTTCAATAACAAAAGCTAAGCAAATAGCTACCATGCTAATTTAGTATCTATAAATAAAACAATGCTTTGCTTAAACACAAACAATTTAACAAACCTAAGTAGGTAGGTTAATCCCTATACCTAGCTGCATAAGGATCAAAATCCAATAACACAAGAAACGTAAACAACGAAACTGCCAGAGTTCTTATTGGAATCGATTGAAAATAGCCTAAAAAGTCAAAGTTCTAAGTAATTTGAAAACATATATTAAGATATAAAACTGTAAAGCACAGAATCAACTTACGATTGTTTTATTGCCCGAAGGCGCCGGCAGAGGCGCATACATGTCAGTGATCATTGTCCAAACACTAAACACAATTCATTCCGTTGAACAGTCCAGCCTTCAAAACAAAATAAGTACGGCCGTCAAAACTAACAGCAAAACAAAAGGATGATCGCGAACCGTTCGAATTTAAAAAAAATACGCGAACCGTAAACTGCCAAGTTTGCAACACCAACACCACGCGCTCACATAGTTGATAGGAACTGCGCGCGAGTTACTCGTTCGAGAGACAAGGCAAAACTTGATGTGGGCCTGCGGAGGTGGGGGGAGTGGGAGTTACTAACCAATCCCGGCCTCTTACATCTCCCCGCCCACCATTGCCCCGCCCACAAGGTCGCGCGTATCGATCGCACGCGCGCACTGCGAGACTCCATTTTATTTCGGCTCTCAGATTTGCATAAACTTTTTTGTTTAGAATCATCGCTCACTTGGCGGCTTAGCGCGTCTTTTGGGAGATACGATTCTTTACTCTCATGCCTAATAACGATTGTGTTAGTTCCCTAATAAGCGGCATCTTGCAGCGACGTAGCAATAGAGTATTTTTTTTTGTACAGGTAATTAAGTAGGTAGGTAGGTAGTTAATTAAATTATTCAGTTGATATTATCTTTTTGATTCCTGGGTACAATATGAGTTAGCATTCTGACAAGCAAGTTACTAGGTAGCAAGTAACTTATGTTATTTATGTAAATTATGTTATTTTTATGAGAGATGAAGAAATAAAATACCTACCTATTTTACCTAATGGTATGTACCTAATGGTAATGAAATTGCCTAAGTAGGTACAGTCAGCATCATAAGTAGATGAACACTTGAGTAGATCACACACAAAATTTGTACTTATAATATTAGAGCCATAGTGTAGCCATCTTGTTGTATAAACTATTATTTTGGTATTCGAGTGAATTATTTTACTTGAAGTGTCATTAATTGGGGTATATCAAACGTATGTATGTTCTCTTTTCAGTTCTTTTTTCTGTTGTTCTTTATTCTGTAGACAGTTCGACATTTCTTTATTTTGAAGCCTAGAGAGGTAGGTAATTAATTAAGTATATTATTACCTAGATATTTTTATTATTTATCAAGTATAGACCAGCTTAAAAGCAGACCTGAATGGGATCGTAAGGAAATTGCTACCAAATAACCTACCGTAAATAGGTACCTACCTAATTATTTGAAAATAAAAAAGCAAATAGCAATCCCAACACAAGTCTTGTGTGATGACAATTTTAGCAGGAACCTATACCTAATAATAAAATCCTGTTTTACCGTTGCTTAGCATGTGACTCGAAAGTCAGTTCCAACAAGGTGTTAAACATTATAAAATATACTTTGATACGATCAGCCGTTACTCAAACTACAGAGTGTCACCTCAAATTTGATCCACAGTGCAAAGAGTTAAAGGCGCATTCGAACGAAGTTTACCTACCTAATCACCCAAAGGGCGCCTGTCTCTAATGCTCACCTAAAAAAAACTCTATAATGCGACCTTATAATTCGTAATGGAACATAAAAACACTATGAAGGTGAAAGAATACAAAAGTGGCAGTGAAAAAATATCATGGCGCCTTTCCACACCCTTCGCTTCCATTTGGGGGGCGCTTGGAGAATAGCTTAAGCGGCTAATAGTTTTATGACACGCATAACGCGACGAAATGTCTTCCACGTTTGAACTTGCTTTCCCGTTGTCAAATATTTTTTTTTATTATTGATTAATGGTTAGACACCTTATTATTGTGTTCTTTTTGTTTTACTTTGGAATGCTTTGTTTTGGAATATCTACCTCTTCTGATAAAAATGCTGATTTCTTGAATATTGAAGGATTTTTTATTTAAAAATGTATGTAGGTTTAGTAGATTACTAATACTTAGATTTAAATGCGGTCAGTACCTAGGTCAGCATCATAGTAGAAGTAGATCAACACAGAAAAATATTCAAACGTCAGAAACTTTTCGAAACTGGGCTAACCAGGACGTAAAGTAATTACTTTGCCAATTTTACTCTCACTAATCAACTTCATGTTGGTAATCTAACGAGTTCCTACCTAGCTACCTACCTAAATAAATTTCAAACATCTTGAAAAGGCATTTTTACAAATACATCGTAGTGTAAATTCACTACATTTGTAGTGCAATAAAAAACAAACTTAACTATAAAATAATAATTTAAGTCAGAGAATAAGATACCTACATTCAATAATGCTCCTTGTCGTGTCGGCATTAGGTGTGTATCCATGAATGTCGTTACGGTATTGGGGTGTGATCGTGTGACGTAGTAGGTAAAAGCGTGAAGTGGGCGTGTTCCTATAACGAAATAAAAATCCTACCTCCCGTGCGAACTCCGCTTAACGCAATAAACATTTTAATTTGGACGCGAAACACACGCTGAGATACGAAATTACGGGAGGGCGAGCGGCAAGGAATCGAATTATGAGGGAATTTCATGAGCCAGTGTTTTTTATTCGATGATAAATGGTCTGGACGGAAAATCTTTTCAATAGTGACTATATAGGAACCTACTTACTTGAAAAAAAAGATGTACTAACACTATGTAAACTGTCGCAGTTTGATAGATACGATTGTTTTATTTAGTTCCTACCTTATTTTAATACAAAAACCCAAACTTAACGCCTAAGTTAATGGTTTTAATACTAATCAAACTAATCAAGTAGGAATAATACCTTATTAATTATTTGATTTGTATTTGAATACCTATTACATAACTAAAAGTTAGATACAAATAAAAACAGGCAACTGTTACAAGCGATTGATTTTATTGTGTACTTTATTTTAACAAAATCTTATCTTAACAATACAGTATCTATTACAAAAAAAAAAGAGGTCAGGAAAATATCGAAAAAATTTTAAACTGATAGGGGGAATTGACTTCCTGGTTGGCTGAGTGATATAGGAGAACGCGGGTTCGATTCCTGCATCAGGACGAGATATTTCTGAATTTTTGTGACCCCTTTTAATTTCTGTACCGAAAAGATTTTGTTAAAATTACATTAAATAGTTGAATAGTTTCTGGTAATAGTTTGGAGCGGCCCCAGTTGACTAAAGAGCCATAGTTACTAAAAAATTGTTTAATAAAGTTTTGTCTAGACAAGGTACCTACTAAAGTGCTGAATAATTTCTGAGACCTATAGTCTTCGGTCACCCTAGCGTATAGTACCTACAATAGAAGGAGGTGCAGTGCAGATGATTGTACCTACAGTGTGTGGGTGAGTTTACAGAGTTGACCGGCGGCGTCGTTGCCGAGTCTCCGGATATGGGCGGAAGTGGACGACGCCGGGCCACATCACCGACAGATAAAACGGTTTATCCGATCCATACGTACGTTTCTATATAGGTAGGTACCTCAAGGGTGACGTAGAGAGGTATCTTTAGCAAAGCGTTCTGTCTGATTTATCATTTTGAGTTTCTTATGGACTTCCGAGACGGTCAATCAGCTTGAGTCAGTCTCGTTCATTTTCTGTGTGTTTCAGTTTTGTTGCTAGGTCAAAGAAATCAATCAGACATAAAAAAGATCGGTTTGACCTAGCAACAGAACAGAAACACACAGAAAATTAACGAGATTGACCGTCTCGAAATTACATATAGGTGATAGGTACATAAGACCTACTGGATAGAAAAATGTCAAACATGTCAAGTCTCTGTTATGTAGATTTTTCTATATGACAAAAACCTCATTTCAAATCTGATAGGACCAGTGCTGTATGCTAGCAGCACTGGTCCCATCAGATTTGAAATGAAGTTTTTGGGTCCATGCACCTACTTTCTTAATCATCCTGAAGATGAAGCGATTTATGCATGAAATATTTAGTGATTTCGTGTACATTATTGGAAGGATGGTATACAATTTTACTAAAGCCCTTCATAAAGAGTAATGCATAACGAACAAGTCTCACTCGCACGTAACCTCGTCTATACCTAAGTTAGGTATAGGTTTTAAAAAATGTAGTGGGTCAGACCGTGAAGTTTATGCGTGAAAGTCCTTCCCAAACTAATACTTATTAGAAAGAATCTGATAAATAATCCGTTAAATTCAAAGTGGTAGTACTTATTTTATGTGAATCAAACATTAGTTGGGTATAAATTACACCAACGCGACGTGGCCGTTTAACACAAGTTGTAGTACTTTAATTGTTACCAATTATCGATGACAGGCTATTATCGAGAGGCATGGTCGCGATAAACAATAGTTATCGCGGAAAAGTTAGTGAACGCGTTGTGTTGAGGTGTAAATTATAGCTGACCGTAAACGTGTATTAAAATTAATCTCGACAATGAGAACCTGTAATCTTGATTAACGCACACTTTTTTTGTTGTTTGATGACTACAAATAAATTGAATAGTAGGTATAGGAGGTATAGGTAGGTATTGTTTTGTATTGTCCTTTCTATCACATTTCTATAGTACCTATAGAAATTCTTCATTAGCACCTTTACGGTGTGATGGATATGTAAATTAAGACGGAGTGAATGGCTCGGTGAGGTCTGACCGATATTAATAGAAGAAGAAACATACTAAGTACGCCAACCCCAAATAACCTGGGAATAGTGCAGTAAGGTGATGTTAGTGTTATTGTACGAGTGAAGAAACAAGAATGCATAACATAAGGATTTCCCATTTAAAAGGAAGTAAGTATGGTTTTTACACCCATGACAGAGGAGCTGCCCCTGTTGCACGGAACGTGCAGGAAATCTCCTCAGGGAAAAGAAAACATTTTCTTCTTACTCTAACTCCCACTAAATCTCGAGACAAAACACTGTCAAGTGGTGGAGAGAAATTTTATTCCTACTGAAAGGAAGGCCTGGTATATATAAAAGATTAATGAGAATGAATGTTTATTGGTGAAGTGGAAGGGGTCGAGCCTAGAAAATGGCAAAGAAATTACTACTAAGCCCCATTTCGAAATTGTCCAGTCATTACAATGGTACAAAATTTCATTGTAATTCCTCTTAATTTGATTTTCAAACATAGTAAAAAAAACGAAAACTCTTAACATTCCATGGGTTTACCGTGCCGGTGCCGGATCCATAGCTTGGCAGAGAGGGGAGTCAGTGGCAGCGCCTGTAGGTTTAAGAGGCCTCTTGACAACTAGTCAACACTCAACTTCGTCATTCCGACTTCTCTCTCTGCCCAGCCATATTTGGTTAGATTCTGTGAGAGCCCCCTTTGAGATAAGTATTAATAGTTGATTAGAGAAAAAAGTTAGAAATACCTACTTTGTATTAATTTGCAAACGCTACCAAAATCGACCCCTTTGCGGAGTTCCATAGAAGATGGTTCGTAGACAACCTTAACAGCCCGCAGTATATAAATAGCCGGATCGAAAGTCCCGAGGGAGTTCGCAACTTTCACCTCTCCGGCCCCTTCCTCCTTCATCCAATGTATAACTGTGTAGGTATTACTTACTAAAGGACCACTTGGAAATACACCAGCATCGGGGATTCCGCACGTTGACGGGGCGCTCTTGTAGAGGTTGATTTATTTACAGAGCCAGTGTAGTTAGTCACCAGTTAGTGTGGTGCTATGTAAGAACAGATTGGTGAATATTCGCTTATTCTGTATGGCTTTTAAACTGCTTGTATGATAGATTTCTATATTATCTGTCTTGGAAAATAATAGGGGTCAAAGTATGAAATTGCCGTTTTATTGTAATAGGTTTTTGAATTGACATAGAATTTTCATGGTTTGAGGTTTTGGAATGAAACTTTTTTCACATGGTTTAAATGTGAAACATTTGAATATCGACTTTCAATTGTTTTTGTTATTCAACTTAGACAAGAAAGATGGACACTGCGAAAATTTGAGTGATTTTTTAAAAAGAGTTCCGGCGCGGAATTAACGCGGCAGAAACAGCCCGCAATATCAATGTAGCGTTTGGTGAGGGGTCTGCTAATGAACGCACCGTGCGATTTTGATTTAAACGCTTTGGTGATGGAAACTTCGACTTGAAGAACGAGCCACGAGGAAGACCGCCCACACAGGTGAATAACGATGAATTAAGAGAGATGGTGGAAGCCCATCCTAGTCAAACTACACAGGAATTAGCGGCATGGTTTAACGTTACCTTACCCACAATATTGACTCAAATCAATAAAATAAAAAAATACGAAAAATGGGTACCTCATGATTTGACTGATCTGCAGAAAAAAACGCGTGTTGAAACTTGTGTTGCCTTGTTGAATCGGTACAGAAATGAAGGAATATTAGTACGAATTGTGACATGTGATGAAAAGTAGATTCTTTATGATAACCGTAAAAGAAAAACGGAATGTCTGACCCCAGGTCAAACGCCACAACAGTGTCCTCAAGCAAAACTTACCAATAAAAAGGTAATGGCAACTGTTTGGTGGTCTCAGCATTTCACTATAGTTTTCTCCGATCTGGTCAAGCAATAACGGCAGATGTCTATTGGCAAAACTAGCAGTAAAACAGCCCCGACTCATGAATCGATCTTCACCATTATTGCTCCATGACAACGTGAGACCTTATACAGCACGAGAAACCGTTTTGACCCTTCAGGAACTGCAGTTAAAAACCATTCGTCATCGTC
The DNA here is from genome assembly GCA_963931975.1 of Cataclysta lemnata. Lineage (NCBI taxonomy): Eukaryota > Metazoa > Arthropoda > Insecta > Lepidoptera > Crambidae > Cataclysta > Cataclysta lemnata. The sequence continues at coordinate 11,513,424 of OZ008344.1, read as the reverse complement.
CGTATTCGCCAGACCTTGCTCCAACGGACTACCATTTTTTTCGTGATTTGGACAATTATCTACGTGACAAGAAGTTTTCTTTTGGTAGTACAAAAAGCTTTCACACAGTTTGTGCAGTCTAGATCCTCAGAGTTCTATCGCAAAGACATAAATGACCTTCCTATTGAAGGCAGCTATGTATAGATAATAATGGTAACTATTTTGATTAAATCAATTTGTTATAAACTAAAAATAAACAATTTAGATTATCAGTAAAAATCGGCAATTTCATACTTTAACCCCATTTATGAAGATTTAATTTAATAAATTCTCTATCTCTCTCGCTCTATGAATCTATGGAATGACAAAGCTTCTTCTCAAATCAGTTCAATCGGCAAATATTTAAATTTAACTATAAAATATTAATTTATAAAGATTTCCATTTGAATACCTCCACCTACAAATATTGAATCCTCTTTTACACCTATGTTATGAAATGTATGTAAAACGTTTTAAACTCAATAGGGCTCTTACACAACGGCCACACGCGAGCTAGACGCAGCCGGCGGCGTCGCTCGTTCAATGCTCATTGTCCGTATTGAAGGCATTGCTTTGCATTTCGCTGGCGTCGATTGTATTAAACAAATACATCCGCACAATCACGATTAGATCAGAAACGGTAAAGGTTAGTATTAAATTTTAGTCTGTGAAAAGGTTTACAATATCTGCTTTTGAGGCACAGACAAGATAGCGGCGGTAGTAAAATCCGGTTTTAATTACCTATAGAATAGACCAGACAAGCTCTTTACATTTATTTGTAAGAGCAGGGGCATTAAAGCGGTTGGTAAGCGGTTCTTTTTTAAGCATTACATAGTCTTTTTGAGTAATTTTGCTATTAACTAGTACTTAGTCCAACGCCCAACGTCCAATGTTGATACTGTTGTGAACTGGTGTTAGTAGAAACGATTGATGACGTCGATCGACGATCGATCTAACCTACAACCAAATGGACTACCGTAGTGACGTGAGGTGAACCGTTTATGTTTTGTGTTGTAATATGGTTTGTTTAATGAAAGCTTGTCCTAAGAAAAGCGATCAAGCGTTTGCTTATAAGCATGCAACAAATTTTATTGCTTCATAAAACTTTCAATGAAGCTGTCTAGCACGCGGTAACTAATTAACTTTTAATTAAAACTGTCGTTGTAATTATTGTAGGTTGTACTGGTCAATGAAATTTAATTGCAGCTCGTTTGGATTAAGAATTATTCACATCTAAATAGCATCGATATAAATCTGAATCTTTTTTAAATTTGATGCTTGAGTTGGCTGTGACAGGTGATTTGTATTTGATTTGTTTCTTAGCACCTGTGTTGTGGATAACACCTCTATGGGTTGATAAGTAGAATCATGACTAGGAAAGAAAAGTTTCTAAAAATTGTGTCCAGATGTGGTAATCGACATCTTATTTTACGAAATAAGTATATTTCGTGACCACTTATTCTTAGTAGCAATTTTTTTAACATTCTATAAGATGTCCAAATAAAAATCAATTACGAAATATGTAGAATTAACCTAAACAGTGGCATAGTGTTCTACTTTCTAACCTATTTCTCTTTTCTGACCTACCTGACTACTTTGTGACATTCACATAGTATTCAAATAAAAATCATGTTATTTATATAATCAGTAGAATCAACTTAAACAGTGGGCTATAGTTCTAGTTTCTGACCTATTCTTTGTGATTATCATCATTACCAGCCCTTTAATGTCAGGCTAACCACAGGCCTTACCTTTGGATGGAAGAGTATCGAGAGAATGCCTATGATTTGACGTGTTCTTATTCTTGATCATATTCTTTGTGGTTAATGACGTGACGTTGCGAAACGCGCGCGCGCATGCTGGCTGCGTGTCGAATGCATCATTCGCGCCTCTCAGCGCTGTCACAATGCCTATTCGCCCATTTCACAGTGTCCATCGAATCACTGACAACAAATCGAATAAATTACCAATTTTGTCATTCAATATTCGTTCCGATACAATTTCCTGTGTTCGTGCCGCGTTTATGCTATTGTTGAAATTACCGTTTAGGGGAACAGAGGTATAGATATTATGAGTAGATAAATGGAATAGGTAATGAATGCGATTGCTTTTGTACATTTGTGCCGATACGATAGATGTCAAACTAGCACAAAATCTATACTGGTAATTAAAATTTTCTTTCAATATTTCCATATGACCCGAAAGTTGCCTAATATATTTCATAATTTTTCTAAACTTAAACCAACCATGCATTGCTTTAACACTAACAATTGTTCACGACCTTTTCCTAAGCAAACGTTAAAACTGCATAGCCATTTTCCGAAAACAAATTAAGATATAACTTGGGCTAATACGATACATACTGAGTTAATAACTACATCGCTTACAGTTGACATGTGTCAACATACCACGAGCAATAATATCTATAGGTTAGGTAGGTACAGTTATAAACGCTTTTCCAAATAACTCCCTAGCAGAATCTATATTTCCTGAGTAAAGATTAAACCGCCCTGGTTCTACCAAACCAACATGCCGGCGGTGCTTCGCTATGACGTGCGTGCATACTTTTTAAGGCGTTTTTTCAATTTGAAGTAATTAATATATATATATATATATATATATTACTATACATAATACACGTAACGATAGACTAATACCGTGTTTCATCATCAATTAGCTAGCTACACATAGTCTAGTACAGAGACGAACATTTATAAAATAAACAAAAAATTAGAGCTAGGATGTTGAAACACGGTAAACAGTAAATTAGTCATAAAGTTACAAATATATAAATAGATATAATAAAGAAATACTTACTAAAATTTTCATGTCCTTGTGATCCGAGGAAACGGAGTCGATACTAACCTGGAAATGAAGGAAAAATGTGGTTAGATAAATATAAATAATAAAATTAGACAAACAGTGTTAACGAACTTTATCTCTATCTATTAAAGCTCACCATATGTAGTATTAAGTACATATACAGGACGGTAATAAGGACACCTATAATTAGATTTAACCTCAAAAAGTAAGGAGGATTACAATATTTGAAACACATAAAGTTGGACAATATTGGAAATTTAAAAAAAATCAACTAGAGATACAAGGACTAGATTAACAGACACCATTTAGGTACAGACACGTTCAGGTTAGCTCCCAGTAGGCCACATTTTGACCCTGTGGCATTGCGAGAAGCTCGATAAGTTTAAATCATAAACTTGTCTGATGGTAGGTTATCTCTAAAACAAAGACAGAATTATGGAATTTCCATGTTTCTGATTATATAGATACCTACAATACAATGTATTTTAGTATCTAATGCGCATTGCAGATACTTCAGCAACATTGGGACAAGAAAATAATGGTAATTGTTAACTCATTTACAACGCATTATGAACAAAGTCCTTATAATTTTTTCTTATATTTGCACGAGCACTACACATTTGAAATAAAACAACTTTTACGAATAAGACTCGCGTATAATTAGGTATTTGGCATGTTAATTATTTAACCCGACGTTTCGATAACTTTACAGCGGCCGTGGTCACGGGGGGACTAAAGATGACAGGTGTCCTCACAATAAAGTAATAGTTAACTACCGTCATAATATTTGATATTTTAGGTGTTCCGATTTACACAAACAGAGATTACGGTATCATTGTTTTTGGCAGTATGAGGACGGTGTTGGGATTTAATTATTCTAATAATTGGGTCCCAAGCAGGTGGTATGTTCCAACCATTATCCCTATTGAAGTTTGGATGTTTCTTGATTTCAATAGCTTCACGTATCATTCTAGGTATGTATCTGGGGATTGGATAAGAGAGTCCACAGTCACAATCTAGCTTGTAAATTCCTGCATCTTGAAGGGGGATGTTACACTTTACAGGTCTTTGAAACCACGGCCGCTGTAAAGTGATCGAAACGTCGGGTTAAATAATTAACATGCCAAACACATTAACTGCCATACGCGAGTCTTATCCGTAAAAGTTGTTTTATTTCAAACAAAGTCCTTATGTCAGATACTATTACGGTTGCCTATGTTTTTAATGAACATCAGAAATTCAATAATTACACATTATGTATGTCATCAGATTATATTTGAGCGTTTTGATTGTGCCGGTCACGAGATCGTGACTTTCTTTCCAGGGGAGGGCCAGAAAAAAGCGCATGCCCTTGGTACAAATCCTATTTCCCACCGGGCCCACGAAAAAACGAAAACTAATTAGAAAGTCCCTAAAAAGTTAATATCATAAGTCGGGCGGTACACACGAGCGAATTTAATTTGGAACGTTTTTAATTACGGCAGGAGATTCGTTCGGAGCCGGTCGGTTTCGGCGCCGCGCGGCCGCCAGCCCTGTAATTATGGTCCCAGTAATTGCGAGACCCAACAGTGTGCCCCCCGCACCCCGGCCCCCGGCCCAGCTAGTATCCTATGGCAGTGCCACCAAAATTAGAATATGACTTTTGTAGCGCTATTAGTAAGCCTCTTTGACCGGAAACTTTTTAATTGTGTTCAAGACTATGACATACGTTACGTGTACCGAGAACATTTTAGTAGTAGATATAGAGTTTTAAAAACATTCGAAAAATTCATTTAGTATCCCAATGAAATCAAAATTAGAATTAGGCAAAGGGCCTTTCTCATTCGTAAATATATTTTAAAAGGTGTTTTAAAACTAAAAATATTCTAATGTAGCGTGTGTTTATTTATGAAACGTATAAATGTAACGTAAATCAAAAAGACGTAGAATAAAACTCGAAAATTTTTTTCATCAATGGACAACATATTTTCAAAATTTTTTGCTCCTTTTTTGTCATAATTTTACATAGTATTTTGTTAAATTTTAATCGACTTTAAACCTTACAAAAATAGCAAAATAAATGTTTGGTCAAATATAGATGTGAAAGATACTTTAAATGCGTTAAATGATATGTATATAGTACAATAAAGCGCAATATGTATGACAGTACAGTAATCTTAATAGCAATTCTAATGTAACGTAATTGCCCTTTCGTAATGCACTCGTCCGTCCAATGCTTTCTAACAGAGTCCAAAAGGATTGCATTTAATTATGATGACTGGCTTATCGTGGGCCGAAAAAATATTTTAAGACTGCATTATGATAATTATACATTGAGACTATAGGTAAATGACTACTTGAGTAGATGCTTCGTAACATTATCACCTGCGAATCAAACAACAACAGTAGCTATTAGTTTACTTTAGTTCGTATCACCGTTGCTATATCTTGAGTTCAGAATGGTTCATCGAGGAACTGTTTTTCTAAAAGGCTTACGTAAGTAGTTTACAATATGATCTCATACCTATAAGAATACGTTGTATTGGTACCGAATCGATTAATGTGCAACAATAATTATATATTCGGTATGCTTTATGCGGATAATGGTATGGAGTACCCAAATCGTTATTAAATCTTTGTCAATATCATTCATATTATTATTTCACTATATTTTCGCAAACCATACATTTATTTGTGGATATATCTGTATTACCATGTTTTAATTATGAATAATTTACTAAGAAAATTTCACATAAAACTGATTATACATGCTTCTCAGCTAAGGCCACAGAACCATTTTAATCGATCCAATCAAACATCAAACATTTGTCTTTGCCAGGATTCAAACCCGTGAATTCTTTAAGGACTGCAAGCACATTTGATCATCAAACCCGTTACGGTCAGTACGGTTTTACTATAAATTCTTATTTTACGGTTTGTATTATGGGGTGGAAACGAATACACATGTTAGATATAGCTTTAGGGTATGATTGCGTGGTAAAATGACCCATATGACTAACTGTCCAGCTGATCGAACATACAAACAGACAATTGATCTCGGACGCTCTCTGGTCATGCTGAGTGTAAGCACATGCGTGCACAATAAAGTCGGGGTTTTTCCAATTGGACATTTACCCAATCTCACTGAATTAGACTGTATTATTCGGAATGGATTGTAATCATTTCACGTTTTCATCACAATTCTGCAGCTTGCATTCGAGGAAAATTTGATGACTTTCAAGTTTCACCGTAGGCACCACCAAGATTGCAAATCAAGAAATAGCATATTTTCCCCGAAACTATCATAAAAGAAAATTAGAATGGCGTGTTCCAAACAGGACTTGCCCAAACGGTAATAGCCCACAATTTTCGATTAACAATTGTACATGACGATTCGCAACAATGTCGGCGTTTCAAACGAAAACATATCATGTACAGATGGCATAAAGATAACGAATAAGGAGCTTGTGGCTGTTGTTATTGTAGGGGATTACACGCCATAATACCAAAAACATTTCAGCATAATGTATTTGTAGATGCAATAAAATTTACTTAAAAACTGAAATATAGCATCAATTGAATCATTAGTAGGTAAATGAAAAATTAATTAGTAATTGTAAAATTTCAATTTATGATAATTGACAATCAAAATTATGACGTTAATATAAAGAATATGCAACAAATCTTGACCACCTAGAAGTAATATAGTATATAGTATACTAGATATACTCCAGAACACATCAGATGCACTTAATACAATATCTTATGAACAATAAATAACTGACTAACCAAATCAAAATAATAGTTGCCATGCACTTAGCTGCAACTGATTCTCAGCAAAAATTGCCACCCCATAAGAAATTAAGTTAGCACAGTGAAAAGCGACAAAGGAAATAATACCTAATGTCGCACGCTGCATTGTAGACTAGCGGTGGGCCCCGGCAGGGTATGTTTGTTCCCGCGATCGCGAACAACGCGCCTATAACACCAATTACCTGCTGCTGTTCCTATTCAATGTTGATTCTTTCCTTATATGGTCTTTGTTCGTTGTAATGCGTCTTTGTAGCTGACGTGTATTAGCGATCGTCTTTTGTTTGTTGCCTGGGGCTGACCCAGTGTTAATTATTAGCTACTATAATGTTTAAAAATCTATTGTTAATTATTTACAAATGCATTATAATACTTTTGTATTAGGAAATTTTTAAAACAATTATGCGGCAAAGGTATGCATCATTCGATTTTAATTTCAACATTATACAAATGTGAGAAAAATTAGTACAAAGATTTTTGTGATTAGAAAAAGAATTTCGAAAAATTATAATTTTTCGGCATATTTGTTTTTTTTAGGTAGGTATGTATTTCATGGGTGAGCCTTTTTAAATAAAAGTTTTAATAGCTTCTCTGTAGCATCTCCATGTGTTGATATGTATTTGAAAATAACAATTCAGTTCTTATTTGAATATAAATATTTGAAGAAACAGAAAAAGAGGTCACGTACTCGTTGGTCGAGTGGTATGTCAGACCATCATTTTTATTTCATAATTTTTTTTTATTTTTTTTTCTAACCTCTCTTTCTTTGTAATCCATGGATGCCAAAATCAGAATTCTTTATTCCGAACTAAAAGGCCAGCAGCGCGCCTAGCACGGGGACGTGGACAAGTCTCTCTCCACCACTTGACAGTGTTTTGTCTCGGGATTTAGTGGGAGTTAGAGCGAGAGGAAAAGATTTTTTTTCCCCCAAAGGAGATGTGACAATCATCTATTTATATTCAAATTAAATATATTTTATAAATATGATAACTAATATGATAAGATAGAATATAATAGGATATCTAATATAAATATTAAAACATTTTATGACATCTTTCATTAACTCATAACTTCATGTAAAGGGAGGAACAAACTTGCTGAGTTTCTTGCCCGTTCTTCTCAGAACAAGGCCTCCTGGTAGTTTACGAACGGATGGTGTAGCTTATAACGTTAAATATTGGAAACTGTTTTTCTTTTAGTTTCCAGTGTTTAACGTTATTTCTTTGACGATTCATGAGTGTATGTAATCATACCTTATATGAATAAACCATATTTTCATTTTCATTTTTCATTCATTTTAATTGGAAAATTGTAATTCGAAATATATAATATATTGAATAATGTATAACATATGAAATGGTTTCAAATAAATAAACTAAAAAAATTCTAATTAATTTCACGTTAATGCTAAAAAGAAATTACCGCCAGGAAAAAAGTTTATAAATAGAGATTTATTTATTATTATCTACTTATATAAAAAAAATTATTACAAATATTTTTACATAATGTCATCTCAAAATCATTATCTTTGTGGACAAAATGCGTAAATAATTGTTCTAAAATTGCATGTAGATTATTATTTTGATTTTAATTTGAACATTATATAAATGTTTGGAACATTTATCATTTTCCCACTTCAGACTTTAATTTTTCGAACATTTTCTAAACACAATTTTCTTTGTATCGTAAGTACCTATCTAGACGCAAGTTCAATTATCTAAGAGATTTTTAAGCAACCTTGCACAAAATCTTCAAAATTCTCCCTAAGTTACTTACTTAACTTATTATACTTACTAAAATAATGCAAATTGCGCAGCTTTTTCCACAAGAAGAAGTAATTACTGAAAGTTGTGTTTATAAACCTTTTCAATTAATAATATTGGGAGGCAACAAAAAAGATTGATAAATATTATAAAAACGGTAATTTTCATATAATGAGTGGGTGGATACGTGGTACGTAATCAATTTATTTATTCTCGTACGTCCACTTCAAAAAAGAAAGTTCAGATTCAGTATTCTTATAAGAAAGGTACCCAAAAAACTTCATTTAAGTGATTTAAAATTTTTGTTGATGAAATAAGAACACATAATTTTGATTTTGCGCAACTCATTGCACCGGCTTCATTTTTTTTGTTGTTTTTATATAATATTGTCAAAGGAAAAAAGTTTAACAGTACCTCGTTGTAGTAAGTATTATTGGCATTGTGATGCGCGGGGTGCGAGCCCCCGTGCTGTTGGTAGTAAGCACAGTTCATTATCCCATCAGCCTCCACAAGCACAGTAATGTCACCAAGCACACGCGACACAGAAGAAGAAAAAATTCGAAGAAATTTCCTCGGAGCAATTATCTCGTAACGAATCGATGCGGCGAACGAATCTCGTCTACTAATTGTAGGGTTCCAGCGACGAGCCGTCGAGGAGCGCCATCCCTCTCGCACTCTTGTTTCTCTTTTCCGCCGCGGTGGGGCGCTGAACATTGGTTTGTTTAGTCGGGGCGGCGCGAGTGGCACAGGGCGGCTCTAGGGCGGGCACCGCACGCAAAACTAATATAAACTCGATAACGCATTTTTTACAACGCTAATCAAAGCTTTGAACTTTGATTAACAGATGCTATGGTGGCCGTTTGTTATAATTACTCGTAATGTGCTTACAAAAAACACCAAGCTCGTGGATTATTGAATTTAGTCTTGCTGAGTTTTTGTACGTTTCAATTTGTTGGGTTAACTACGAGACAGCAGCTTACACGATCAATGATTTTTTGCATTAAGGAAGAAAAGCGAGCATGCATGACATAGAGTACCAACAACAGATATTGCTAAATTCGTAATCTCAAATGAAGTTATTATTATAACACACATTGAACATAAAGTTTGAAGTTTTGAAGAGGGTATTAAAACATACATAATCATTAGCTGCATTAAATTAGTACCTACAAAATGTTTACCTTCAGACTATTTTATTTAATATTATGGCTTACTACCCGACTGATTCAGAAAGTTTTATGGCAATAAGCCCATGATTACTGCACGGCGAAAATTACATGAAATAAATTATAAGTGAGTAATTTAAGTAACTTACTACAATTGGAAACTTCCATGAAGCGGTACTTACTTAAATAAAAACAATAGTATTTCTTGAAATAGCACCTTTGGCATAATGCATGGCGCCAAATTCGTAATTAAGCTTACAAATAGGTATTTTTTTCGACGTCCAAAAGTAATAAATGTTTCCGGTGCTTTATAAAGGACGTACCCCTGCAACTATTATAAAAATTGGTCCATTTTTTTACAGCCCAATCTGTGCGGGGGCGGATACGCCTCATATGACAGGATACACTTTCGTTTACCATTGATATCACGCGAAATACGATCACGTGATATTCTGACAGATGTTCCCTTTGATATTACTCTAAAACGCAATTGGTATTTTTATTTATTAAACAGGAAGGAAACGGGATAGATTATGCTGTTGCGTGAAAATTATTTTTTATACATATTTATGAGGATGCCTAGTTCCTTCTTTGTAAATTTACATTTTTATAAATTATGCTTCAAGAAAATAAAGTGTTCCAAGTTCAAAGATTTATATATAAATTTATATAATGAGTAATGAGAACTCACTCTGGGATACAACCAAGTGAACTAGTGTGTTTTGTAAGTGATATAGCGACTAACATGTCCGTAAATGGTATTAGGCTCGCTCCCTATTACATAGGACTGAAAACGGTTGGCGAAACGGGGCTGTTCCCACACCTCTATCCCTTCGGGAATACAGGAGTGATTTATGTGCGTGTGTACGCTTGTATATTCCTAGATACCTATATAAATCCCGACTCCTTTTATCGGTTCCGCAATACTGCTAGGTGGAGTACCAGGCATGCATCTGCCAATTCGGTATTATATTCCCGCGTACATATACATAAAAATACTAGGCCCTACCTACTCAATGCGAAATACACGAACACATTGTCGCGATGAATAGCCGAAGGCGAAAATGGAACAATAGCTCTACAAATAGCCGGCTGCTTCCCATATTATTTGATTTGACTGAACGTGTAGATGTCGCGGCGATAGGGCGTGTGTTTTGTATTGAATATAGAATAACATGCGCAAATGATAGTGATTAGGGCGGGAGTACGGTGGGCGAGCGCGTGTGCACGTAATTATTGTAATCTGCGCGTGAGCGCGCGCACAGCACTGCTGGGCCATTGTAGGTGTTAACACTCGTGCCTTTGTCTCAGGGGACTTTCTTTCTCTGTCTCCTGGAGTAGCCGTTGCAGGGTTAGGCTAATGAATACGCAGTTCTTTTTCTTTCTACCGTACTCCTAAATTAGGTCGAGCGTAGTAGGTACGTCCATTGACATACGCTCATTCAATACATAAAAGATGGAACTCAAAATGCACCTAGAAACGTGTGTTCTAATTTGTTGCAGGCATGCAATTTTGAAACACAACTTTTGTATTACGGTGATCTAGTATTTGGCTAGATTTTCAGTTAGGTAGGCCGGGCAAGGGATTATTGTTGTACTAAAATTTATTAACATAAGCTTAAATCACAAACTAATTACACAAAATTAATGACTTTGATGCTACACATATTGCAATATTTTAGTAAGCAATATGACGTTAGAATCAATCTATTGTATTCAAGTCTCAGTTTCATTTCGTCTCATAAGAACTGCATTTTCATGAAGTAATACAAAGTCAATAATAAAGGTACACACGAGCTAACGACGCGTGCGCACCTGGGCCGACCCGCCCTCGCGCCGCCCAGTGCCGCCCTGGTTCGGTATCGGATTGCGATTACAAAAGCAACAATGAACCTAAGAGAAAAGTAAAAAAGGGTCCATGAAACAGTTGCTACTAATACTTTATAGGTATGCAAGAGGCAGAAATAGCTTTAAGCATTTGAGAATTCAGTCAAAAGTTTGATATTTTACGGATCCATAGAAAGAGACGAGACAAATATACCAGCGTCAGCAATCGACCTTATGATTTGATTTAATACATACATACATACATACATAAATCACGCCTATATCCCCGAAAGGGTAGGCAGAGGTGAACTAGCACCCACGTTTCGCCAATTATGTTAGGTCCCATGTAATAGGTGGCGAGCCTATTGAGACTATACATTGCTATTGCTAGGTGGTATATGCTATGAGGAACGCTGCTGCCCATTCCTCATAATTGATTTATCCTTAGTCGCCTTGTACAACACCCACGGGAGAGATTTGGGGTGGTGACAATTGTATTCTACTCTGCCGTCACCACACGGCACCACACGTTGATTTAATATATTACTTTAATTTTCCATGGAACATTTTCAACTTAAGAAAAATATCACCAGCTGTCTGACCATTCGACTAAACGAATTCCTCCGAAACACAATGACCATGACTCTACCAAAATGTAATATTAACATTCATACATACATACATAAATCACGCCTATATCCCCGAAGGAGTAGGCAGAGGTGAACTAGCACCCACGTTTCGCCAATTATGTTAGGTCCCATGTAATAAGTGGCGAGCCTATTGCCATTTATCGGGCACAAATTCGCAGTACTATTGCTAGGTGTTATAAGAGGAACGCTGCTGCCCATTCCTCATCACTGATTTATCCTTAGTCGCTTTGTACGACACCCACGGGAGAGATTTGGGGTGGTGACAAATGTATTATACTCTGCCGTCACCACACGGCAACAGTATTAACGGTTGGTTTTAATACTGTATCTGTAAATATAATATTTTTTTAATAGCGATTTTTTTAAATTACTTTATTATTTTAAGTAATTTAACACTTTCCATCTGGCATCTGCCCGGAACGCGGAAGACGCGGGTTCCATTCCCGCATCAAGATTTTTCGAACTTTTTCTAACCACAACTTTGTTTGTGATAATTTTTCTAACATTTATAATAATATAGTATTAAAATAAAAATCAAAATAATAATTAATAGTATTTCTTTAAATCTCGCCAGTTGCGCAGTGCGCGTGCGCACCTGGTCTGACCGCCCTGGTACCGCCCATCGCCGCCCATACCTGTATCATTTTGCAAAACGCACGTTTAGATAACTCGAATGACATTACTGCTTTGCAAATTTATTGCGAATTTCGATAGATAATAGTTTCTTACTTAATCTGAAACATCATTTTACAAATTGCCAATACTGATACAATATACCTAATTAAAGCTAAGACTATGTACACGGCTGCAATATAACAATTGATATAGTACTTTAAACCTAATATAAACAATATATAAGGTCTCAAGTAACTTTTCACCAAGGTATGTCAAGTCCCTTATATTATAATATTCCTCGATAAATGGACTATCCAACACAAAAATATTTTTTCAATTTGAGTCAGTAGTTCCTGAGATTAGTGCGTTTAACCATACAAACAAACAAACAAACAAACAAACTCTTCAGCTTTATAACAGGTATAAATCAGTACTATTTGGTAAAATAAGACTGCTAAAACTGGAGCTCTCGCGATTTTTATTCAGATGCATTAGAATTATGTCGAAGTAACCATCCCTCGTATTAGAAGGACCCGTTATTTTCCCACTGGCAAAACGTTAAATGTCCTGATTTCAATTCAGTATTCTTGGCAATAAATCGCAGCTTTCCCCTTGTCGAGTCGAGTGCAAGCTGCGGAAGGGTTACGATCCGGTTGCAATTCTACACCTACTTCCTGCGCTCACCAACGGCTTGGCAATGGCAACACACTATACAGCACTCCTCGGTTATAAATGAACCAAAAAGTATTTCTCTGGACATTTTTATTGTAGTCTCTTTAGTTCCATTCACAAAAGAACTACGAATTTTGGGTTAAAATTTATGATAACAATTTCTTTTGTAACAGAAATAACGCACACCCCGAATGCTACCCATGCTAACATAGTCATATTGATAATTATTATGGTGGTAATAAAAAAAAACTTATTTGTTCAAATTATTCGGTTAGTATAGCAAAATGTATCGAAATTTCGAAAAAGTAATTTTAAAATCATGAACTTTTAATATCACCGTTTTTATATATTATGTTGTTAGTTTTTATATGACTAAATTAGCATGGGTAGTGTTCAGGGCGTGCGTTATTTCTGTTACATGTTATACAGGGGAAGGTAACCCAAAACGATCATACTGGCTAAAGTATAAAATTCCACAGGAATAGGTGGAACTTCAATTTCCACATGCACGGGGCATGTGAACAAAGGAAAATGATCCTCACTAGAAGTTATTGGTATTAGTTTCAAAATCACTTAAAATTAATTTATATACAGAACAGCCTGGTGACTGCCGAGCATAATGCAATTGTCACCACCATTTTTAACCGACAAAAAACCGGAGGAAGTTACTCAATCGTACCGCATGTTTTTTTTCAAATATGCTCTACAAGCCCCTATAACATGGAATCCAACATAGTTGGCGCAGTGGGGTATTAATTAACGCAGCTCTACCTATGGGACTACTTCAGGGATTGACAGGCGCGAATCATGTGAACAGCTTACATTATGATGTCTTGACAAAAAATAGATTCGGATAACTGTACGTTACAGAAGAATAACACAAAAGGTATTTCCCTCAACATACCTTTTCACAGTCGCATTACAAGACTTTATTCCACCATAGATAATCTCTAACACAACCCAAAATATTGTCCAAGTTTCATTCACAACACGTGTGACTCCATTTGGATAAAGGCCATTGTGGAGCGCAGGGACCATTCACGCCAACTCAAAGGCAGGACATTCGACGACAGTTTCCTATGCAAAATCTCCTAATCCCGGAATAAAGGCGTACATTTGAATGTTTCCGCTGACATTTCAGTTCCAGTCCCTGGGAATCGTCATGAGTACAGTCACACAATAGCACCAAATGCTCACTTGCAGATAGATAGATGTCGGTACTCGGCAGTGTTTGCAACCATAATAGGATTAAATATGAGGAGCGAATTGTGTTATGAAGTGTTTTGTTAACGCTCTTCGGATATGATTTGACACGATAAGAATATTAGACATGAATGCAAACGTTGGGTGCATGCAGTTGTTTTGTAAGCGAAATGTAAGTATTTTAAATTTTAAACTCTGCGACGGGGGCTTTGCGTTACGGGATCTTTCACGTTAAGTATTAAAATAATTAGACAAATAATTTATGATCACCGTGTTACGTAGAGAAAAAAGAACATATCAATTAAAAATGTGTTAAAAATTGTTTTCTGTTAAATATCCTGAGTATTCAGTATTGCTGATTACACATTGTATTCTACTTTTTTGAATTGTAAAGTGAAATGCCACATCTAAAATAGACAATATAATTTGCATGTATAGAATAAAATAATACATCAACTGAGTGAATAGTCGTTGACTAAAATATCACAATTAAATTAACATCCTACCGCGAAGTATCCCATCCGAAAAGAAGAGAAAAGGCTGTGTTTCAAAAGCGAAACGTTGCTATTTTGTTTTCATAACATGATTCCGGGCGCGCTCCACCAGATTTACACATAAAGCAGCCATGAGTGGCATGCACTCGCGGCGCGGCTCGCGCCGTCCTGACAGCGGACGCCGCGCGTTAAACAACAAAATAAACCAGGCCGTGTAATAATGGTGTTTCCACCCTGTAACAATAACTACATAATAGTTGAGAGCTTTTACGAGCTTTTGTAAGCTTGTCCAAGCTCCTACTTCGCGTTTTTTGTGATGGATTCCGCTCGTTTCGCCGCACATCGGTTTACGGCTCGGAATATTTTATTGAATCCTTGCCTCTGCAAAAGATTAAACATTGAAGTGGAAAGTGCTTCTGAAAGGCTTACGATCGTCAATGGAGAGTTCGGAATAAGATATGTTTGGTTTCCCAACTTATATTTAGGGTCAGCGCAGTCTTTTACCGATATTTTTTAATGTTTATCGACTTATTTACGACTTATCTCATCACCATCGGAAAGGTAGCTGTGATGAACTAATGTATAAGAAAAGGATGAAAAACGATAATTAGTATGGGTTGGAATGACAACATTCCAATCCATACTACTTAAGGTTTTGGCTTAGTTTTTGTTGGTGGTGTTTATGTTTTGCTATCCATCATTATTAAGGTCCTTCTTGGTTTGCACCGGAAAATCATAGATAAGCGACTTTTATGAGACCAGAGATGAGTCGGAGGGGACTAGTACATTATATGTAATTTTTTCGGTCCCAGGTTCATTAAAGACACCGTTGTAAATGGTCTATAGACTATTTTTTGACAACAAAGTTTGTTGTCCATGTCACAAAAATATGTAAACATTTACCGTCTAATATCACCAAATTGTGACAGTACACTGAGGCAAAGTTTTAGTTAGTAAGGCCGGTCTGGTTCAACGAACCCAAATGGCTAAAGTTGCAATTGTCAAAGTTAATTTGTTTTCAACTGTTTCGACTGAAGCGATTGATAAAAATAAAGATTTAGTATGGAAAAATTATAATTGTATCGTTTCCCCCGGTCAATTATAGAAACGAAGTTAATGTGTGTAGCATGTCGACAACTGCTGTCTGCAATTACACTTTTTTAGAAAGTACTTTCAATATTTACTTATCTCAGAAAACGATTAATTTATATCATTGCGTGTAAAACATATAAAATAATAATCTAGGTATATGTACCAATTTCAAAATTCCAAATAAAAAAAATTTAAATCTAAAAAACTAATCTATTTATTTTCTTGAAAAATAAGTTTACAAGTCATAAATTAAAAAACATATCATGTTTATAATCTATTTTGATTTAGTTGAATGATCGAAAAATGTATCAATAAAATTGTACTGTTTTCACTTCTAACTGCCGCACTCAGAGACGTCAATTAACGATAATGAGTACTGAATGCCAAAAAATGACAATTCAAAACTAGTCTCTATTCTTGTTAGGTCGTTGGTCTAAATTTAAGTGAAAATTTTACATTACAATTAACAATTACTTACAATTAATTTTGTATAACTAATATTTTGACCACATGCACTTAGAAAATACTTCTAGTTGTAAATTTCTTATGTTAGCAATTTAGGAATTGTTAGGAGCAAATTTATCAACACAATCACAAACGTCGTTTCACAAGAATTCAATTTTCGCTGAGCTCGCTTAAGGATTGATTTCCATATACGTAGGTTCTCAATAAAGGCCCTGAGAATATCTCAGGATCGGCCAAGATTAATTTGCCAATTATAAGAAACGGCCATTAAAGCAATATAATAGCAGTTGTCCAAGAATGAAATTAATGAACATTTGTATCTATGCGATAAAGGTGATCGCTAATTCGTGCGTTCTCGTCAACAGAGAATGGGCAAACCATAATAGATACTATACATACATAAATCACGCCTATATCCCCGAAGGGGTAGGCAGAGGTGAACTAGCACCCATGTATCGCCAGTTATGTTAGGTCCCATGTCCAAAAGTCGCAGTACTTTGCTAAGTGGTAGGTATAAGAGGAACGCTGCTGCCCATTCCTCATCACTGATTTATCCTTAGTAGCCTTGTACGACACCCATGGGAGAGATTTGGGGTGGTGACAATTGTATTCTAGTCTGCTGTCACCACACGGCAAACAGTTACTATATACGTATTATAACATATTGAAATATATTTATAATTGGCTACATCATGAAAATGCGTTTAGTAGTCCTACTTACCTATCTAAGATTTTGAGCCAACTCAATACTTTACTGTCGTGTAAAAAGTTTTTTTGTCATTAGTTATGGGAGCACGACGTTGTGTCGTTAAATATTAAAATATTAGTAGTAAATTAGAGACTATGTTATTTGGAGACTGAAAAATGTTTAGTTTTATGCAAAGCATGTTTTTGGAACGGAATGTGAAATATAGTAAGTCTTATTCAGGTGAATTAGAAATATAATAAAAGCTTCAAAATACCATAACATAGCTTACTGCCGCACTCAGAGAAGTCAAATTACGTTAATGAGAACTTCGTCAGTACTAACGTCAAAAAATGACAATTCAAAACTAGTCGCTATTCTTGCCGGGTCTATGGTCTAGATTTGAATGAAAATTTTTGACATTAAATTATTAAAGTTAATTGACGTCTCTGAGTGCGGCAGTAAAAGACATGTTTGACATCTATCAACATATTGCTTCTAGAGTCATCGTTGCTCATTATGTTTATTAAAGCAATTATGAAGATTTATCCGTCATTTAGTTTCCATGAGAAGAACTTTAGCTGCTTACTTCGTATTCGTTTATAACATTAACGATAATGCAAGTACCGCTATTTCAAAAGTGCACCGCATGCCATGTATATGAATGTCCATATAAGACCAGCCACATGGGCGCGTCTACGAGAAGATGACCTGTTGTTGAGATAAAATTAATAGGCACTATTAAACCGCGAATCTCTGTGGAAGACTTCATTAATTCTTCGCAACCAAGCACGCCTCTTAATGCCTGCGATAGGCCGGCGTTAGATTTATTAATTATTAAAAGCTGCAACGATTTGTATCTATCAAATCATAAATATAATCTTCCAACGCCAACATTTTCAACTAAAACGGTGTTTTCTCGAAAACTCTTATTTATGGCAGAAAGGATAATGACCGCATGATTTTAAGGTCAGATTTAGGGGGAGGCACGAGGTGAAAGGGGGGAGGTTGACGGCCGATAGCTGCAATAAATCAAGATATTATCTGCGCGCGAGCATTACAGCCGGCCGATACAAGGGTGAGTGCGCCACTCGCGATATATGGCTCCACGCACGAGCCTCGCGTGTTCTGAAACGGATGAAATTAGACAGCTACACATCCATTCCCCGCGCACCAACCCACAGATAACTCGTACCTGTACACAACCTAATCTGACGCCTGTATCTAGGACTTCGGCGCAAGTGATATAATTCTTACAGGCGAGATATCTGTCTACGAGCAGATGTTATCTCTTCCGAAGTTGAGACGATCAACCCACATAAATTAAACAGCCGCTCCTAAAAGCAATAATCAGTGATATCTCAAAGCAATAATTACACGCCGAATCGTATAATTTCTTGGCCATTCATTAAAATTCAACTAAAGATGAAAACAACAAAGCTCTCCAGGAATCACAAATCAAACGCAACTTGCCGATGGCCGCGGGCGCCATAAATCAGAGGAGCGCTTAGGCCTTCTTAGCTTTTCTAGATAGAGATTTATCCCGTAATAACACGTTGCTTTTCACTAAATCAACCGCCGAATTATCCAGTAGAGCAACGATGATTAATCGGGCCCGCTGCCGATGTAATGGCGGACGCGGTGCTGGTTGTTGCGGTCTAGGCTGGATCTGATCTGCTATTAAGGGCCGCTGCCTCACGGCCACCGCTTTTCTTGTCATTGCTTTATGGTCCCACTTATTCCATCCGCCGAGAAAGGCCTTTTAAGGCCCCAAAATCTTAAGCGTGTATTTTGCGTACTATTACTGGGTGTAGTGTAACCATTCGGCCGCCTTGGTCGAATGCTCAGATCGCTGGGTATTGCCCAAGAGGTCCCGGGTTCGTCCCCATCCGGGGTCCCCATCCTGGTAGGGGCAAACTTTGTGATGACCACAAATGTTTGTTCCTGAGTCATGGTTGTGTTTATGTTTATGTAGTATATTTTCAACATTTATTTACATAATTATATTAAAAATATGTCCGTCATCTAGTATCCGTAACACAAGTGCTTAGGCTACTTACTTTGGGCTAGATGATAGGTGTGAGTGTAAAAAAAAAAAATATTTATTATTATTTATTTATTCATCATCGTCATCAGCCCTTGCTGTCCATACCGTCGCTGCTGGGGCACAAGCTTTCTTTATAAAAGAATATAGGGAAAATGGACCATTACCCACAATGGTGGTCCAGTGCGGATTAGAATGTATTAACGACTTCAGATGCAGAAGTTGATAATATTCTTAGTATATTTATCCTATTTAGGAAAAGTCAGACTTGTAGAGTAGTATGGTGAGGCAGACTTGATAAGAATTTCAGATGAAGTGGTGATCTCTTAGCAACGTATTCAGAAATGTCCAATCTTGAGAAAGCTTATGAAGCTTGTTACTAGCTTATAGTAAACTATTATTTGTATGTATTTTGTGAATATGGCTGTAAACTTTCCAAATAAAAAAAATTAAAAATTGATACATACTGTCATCTAGTCTTGAATTATTATTTCGCTTTCACCTGAAGTAGCTTATTTAAGTCTTCCATTGATACCATTTTAATTTTAAAGAATGCATTAATGTTATACAAATATGAATACAATTTCTTCTGGTGACAACGAATGTTCTTGATGCATGTCAAAATAGACGGAGTAGGGCACTTAAAAGATGGGTGGATTGTGTGAGGTGGATTACGAGTGACAGAAGTGGGTGAGAAAAAAAAATACTGCGCTGCCTCCAAATTGGATAGGTTTAAGGCAGTGTGATGAGGATGAGGAGGAACGGGATGAGAATGAGGGGAAATGGACTTGGCGATAACGTGCCCAGTAGATCAAAATAGGTTCTGGGTAATTAGATAGGTGGTAAGCCTCTGCCTTACCCTCCAGGGGATATCATAAAATTTTACTGTGTACCATTTTGAGTTGTTAGCTAATAAATGTTGAGTTCTTTACTCAAAATATATTAGCTTGTTTACTTTAATATTAAGGTAATATTAATGGATCATTACTACAATAATTGCAGCTATCTACGATCAAGGTGCAATGCAAGCATGCAAATTTCATGTAACATGATTTACTTCACTGCTAAGGCAAAAATTCTATGTCTGTGCTAATAAAAAATTTATGTGCCCCGCACAACAAACGGCCAAAGCTTACCGCGAGACAATCAGAAGGCAATTATTAAAACGACTCGCCCGCTCGCCTCAACACGAACCTCATCTCTCCGGTCATCTGTTCAACGATTAACTTTAATTAAACGTTATCTTTAATTAAAATTACACACATCCCGAGTAGGTACGCTCCAAAAAAATACATTTATAGTGCATCTAGGAAGTCTTTATTAAGATTGCGACTCCAAAGGGGCGTGGCGGCGAACTTGTTCGAGAATTTGAATAATCGACTTATTACAAGTCAACGTTATTACGTGCGCTCGATACAACGGTATCGGCATATATTTAATTACACACCGGCGAATGTTGGAATTTAATCTTCGGAATGCATTGCCATATTTCTCCACGATGGCAATCGTCTATTTCTACAACAGCGCTTATTATTAACAATGGACTATAAACAAACAGTTGTCGTTATAAAGTTAATAGTGCAAAATGAAAGACACCGCGGCAAGAAGATTGAATGAATGGCACAGATCCTTATATCGAGATGTGAGACGCGCGCGATTCCGTGGTTTGCATGCGGCGCGGCGCATCGGCCATATTTCAACAGTAATGATAGCGTCCAGCGTGATAATAATTGTTATTACTATGATCCACATCTGGTATTATTTTATAATTGAGGGCTTTTGGGTGAAACCCGGCAATTATAAGGAGAGCCTCGAGCTACGAGGAACATGCAACGTGGTGATCGCGTTTTTGCCTCGTTCCCTAATTTATGAGGTTCTGGAGAATGCTGTTAAATCTGCTCAATCAGATACAGGAACGGAATTCGCTTGTTTCATAAATGGACATTTATCTTTGGAAGCGTATTGTTCAAATCACTACTACAAATAGTCGATAATACTGAACGCCATATAGGTACATATAATAAAGCTGTTCAGTGTCTACATCTCCACCTTTATTGACAATTAGATAAAGCATGTTTTAGCTAGTTCGAAAAGTTTAACTGGTTATTGCACAACTCAGATGATTCAGGCGAATTCATTGAATTTCAAGGTCGGTATTGTGCAAGTTTGTCTATTGTATAAATTTGCGAGACACTGAGGAATAATATTAGAGTAATAAGTCGTAAAAAAATACGACTGTAGGTATATCCCCAATGGGGAGGCACACCTGTTCTTTGTAAAAGCTCACATTTGGTCAGGTGAGTCGATATTTTTGACAGTCACCGAGCACATATATGCTATATCAATATGTTGGTCAAGAAATGCTCCTGGCTTTGAAATCAAATAAAATTACAAATTTCGCTACTACAGTTTCAGATGAATGCAATTCATTTTAATAAGTATGTCATTGAAAATATCTCGAGACGAGCTCGCTAGCGCAGTGACATAGCGCGCTGGGCCTGCGATCGAGTAAACTAAGCAATGTTCGCTAAGGCCGGTCATTGGATGGGTGACGAAAAATTTATTATCTCGAGTTCCTCCGTGCTTCGGAAGGCACGTTAAGTCGGTGGTCCCGGCTGCATCTGCAGTCGTTAATACCCACCAACCCGCACTGGGCCAGCGTGGTGGGTTATGGCCCACTCTCCCTATATTCTTCCATCCATAGGGAAGGCCCGTGCCCCAGCAGTGGGGACAGTAAAGGGCTGGTGATGATGAAAATATCGTATTTGATATGAATTCCTACCATTTTTAAAAATTTATTTGTTACGCAAAAATCTTTGTATGCTGCTGCATTTGACATTTTAATTCCTCCAGGCCGACTCTTCTTGGATTACAATCGAATCGAAAGCAAACGTCGATTCGTTTCCTTCGTAATAATACACAGGCACCTCTTCCATGTTCAAATTATTCAAGTGCTCAAGGTAATCCGAGCTGTCCAGCCCGAGTGAATCGCTCGATTAACCCTCGGAACACTAATCGGATAAGATCTCCGGCGTAATCCCGACCCTGAGAACGGAGAGTTCATTATTTATTATGAATATTAGTCAATTTTTATTTAGTCAAAAAAAGCGAGCGACGGCGGGGCGCGCGGACCTACAATTAAGTCGGCCAACCCTGTAATTATGGACAGTAAATTTCTGGACGTCCCTGGCCGCGACCGCGTATATTGTTCTATGTGCGAGCCGCATTGACGATTAGCCCGACTACGGCGGTTCGGCTACTAGCTTATTTGTGGACGCGAGCTTTTACTTAACCGCATGCTCTACCAATTACGTAGATTAGCTGTAAAAATTATCCGCTAGTGTAATATTTCTTACACCCACACCTATTATCTAGCCCAAAGTAAGTACAAGAAGCACTTGTCCTTTGGATACTAGATGGCTATCACGTGATGGCAATAGTTACGTTTAATTGTATATAAAAAATTATAATAGTAAATTATGGCAACCACGGAACCTCTTTCTCTGTTCTGTGATGGCAACCACTGCCAATGTTTGTGTGACCAGGATCCGAACCTGAGACCTCTTGACCATTGGCCAGCGATCATCATAATAAGGGGCGAGCCTATCGCCATCTAACGAGCACGTCAACACCATTCGCCATTGTTGCCAATATTTGGCACAAAACTCTAATGGTATATGAAATCAGATATTCTTTTTACAAAATCCTATTGTTATTATTTTTTAAGCTTCACTTAATACAAAAACCGTAATGTGTTCTTCACCACGGAAATGACTTCGGACACATTAGCATTAATTTTCCGGGTATCGTCAACGAGTAATAATAAAAAGCCTCTCCCCATTCTAATGCACCGGTTAAATGTCGAAAACTAGCAAAGTGTACAAGAAAAAAGTTTCAGAGTTAATTACATGTGGGCCCTATCTGCGGCCAGAATCGCTAGCGTCTCATAATTGAGTTTCCTATTTAAATAATTCAGGCCAAACTATCTGACGATCACGAAATAAATGATAGTTGTGTCCATTTTATTGCGTCAAACTTTGGGGAGGGCCAACTGACGTGTTGGTCTTTTTTGGAACAGGTGTCTTCGCTTGTTCTTGTACTAGATCCATAACAGGAAATAGGTATTAACGTATAAGTTGATGCGAGCCGATCTCTGACCCCCATTCATTCACAATTAGCGTTGTGTCGTGACACGTTGCCGCGTGTAGATGTCGTGATGCAGACACAATGGGATTCCCGTCATGAGTCGGCAGAATGTTGGGCCATTCATGCGCTCTGTGCGCAAGCGCGCCCAGCATCGCTCTCTCGCCTCATCTTTCGTAATTGTGGAGCGGCTGATGATGAAAACAAATTTTGGTGCCAATTTTATTTTTGTACATTTACCAATACGTGTTGGGTTCGTTCTGGACAGTATTTAACAATATCCGACTGATATTAAACCATTAGTAATATTGGTAACTAAAATTGTTACTAATGGTTAAATATCAGTCTGATATTTAAACATTAGCCCTAGGGGTAAAAAATAGCGATGAGTAATGTACTCTCTCCCTCCCCAATAGACTCTCTCCTATTCCTACTTAAAAGAATTTAACATTGAGTGTAAATTCAGCTCCGGCTGCCCGCCCTTTCGGGGATAAGATAAGTTTAATAATAGTGATAAAACCTATACTAGCATAATAATATAAAATGCAATATTGCAATAATACATCCCATTGAATACGCTCCTACGCAATTACCTCAATACAGTTGTGGTTTTCAAAGTTACATCACTATTTAAATTTACACAGTCCATATTACAAGGCACATAAGCCGCACAGAATGTTAAAAGCAAATAGAGCATGTATGCCCATACCGGACGAGCGCGCGCAGTCCTCTGCGACCTGCGACCCACGATTTGCATACAATACGCATGCGTGGGCGACCAAGCGCATTCTTTGAGCGCACGCGCTTATGCTACATTAAAAGCTGGTGTTCGTACTTGAGAAATCGGTAATGGATCCTACACTATAAGCATTATATATTTATAAAAATAAATATTTCTTGCGAGCATCATGGATAGAAAAAAAATATACATAGCTCATTTTTGATACAAGAAAAACGCAACCCAAAAATATTCAGAAACCTTGTGTTCTAAATGAATGTCAATAAGGCTTACTGTTGCAGTAATGCAATTTTAAGTTGTAGATATGTCTTTTCCATTTAAGAAACTATAGATAGTATCCAGCGGAATACCAGAGCTAGTCTGGCAATATGATGATCGTTTGAAACAAGCTAATCAGCATGTTTGTTATTTTTCTTGTTTTATTATGTTTTCACAATTTTCAATTGTCACCACCCCAAATCTTTCCCGTAGGTGTCGTACAAGGGGACTAAGGATAAATCTGAATATGATTAGGAATTAGCAGCAGCGTTCCTCTTATACCACCTAGGCTTGCAATGTACTGCGACTTTTATGCCCGATAAATGGCAATAGGCTCGCCACTTATTACATGGGAATTGACATATTTGGCGAAGCGTGGGTGCTAGTTCATCTCTGCCTGCCCTTTCGGGGATATAGGCGTGATTTATGTATGTATGTATTTATGTATGTATTATGTTTGCTCAATAAACGTTTTTTTCTTTCTTTCAAAACTAACCACCATTCTTTAAAATTAAATCAGTTAAATAATCTTTCCCTTTCGTCAAAGTGTGTTTAAGTTAAAGGACACAAATTCTATCTGGGGTCGGCGCAGTATGTTTCCTCTTCCATTCATATCGGTCAGATGTCATCAAGCCATATCCACTCCCTTTTGATTTATATCATCCATCACACCGTAAAGGTGCTAATGATGAATGAATGCATAGTAAAGAGACGTAACGGACCATGTCGAGAGACTGATGACCGGAGAGAGTGATTGGAATGACAACATTCCAATCCATACTGCTCAAGGTTTTGGCTTAGGTTTTACAGCCGGTTGCCTGCCTGACACCAACCCTCTTTGGGTATGCTGTTGTTGGTGGTTTGCCCTCCACCATTCGGGTGCCAAAAGGTGCTTATTGGTCTACACCGGCCAATCTCCCTTAGTAGACTTTTACGACGACCTATGGGATGAGACGGGACTGGCCTATTCCACGTTATTTGTTCGCTCCCAGGCCAGCATAGAAGACACGGATAACATATAATATACTCCAATAATGCCGTTAATACCATCTCATTTGTCAAGTAAATAATAACCATACCATCCTTAAATCAATGCTTGCAAATATGATGATGATATTATATTATGATATGATATTACCTGTATATCAATAGACTTATCCAATCTGTTCACTTGATCTGCATCTCATAAAGTCATAAATTATGATTTACTCCGCGACGTCCATATAAAGATTATGTGTCAAACTGGAATCGAGAACCCGCTAGCCTCTAATGACATTTTAACGTGCACAGCCTTTGAATTGTGGGCGATGCTATTATGAAACACAGTATCGTGTTGAAGGGGAATTCACGAAGCATTGTATGTATACTTCAAAACATTAAATAGGGCGCTGCCAACTGAAACCTGAATGACAATTATTATTATAGTCTTTTTAATATATAACATACATAGTTCACGCCTATTTTTCCACGAAGGAGAAGCAACCCTTTACATGGAACCTAATGGAGTGGTCAATTACCACGCCAATAGGTTCCATGTAAAGGGGGCGAGCCTGTGGCCCGCAAAACGCAGTATGGCAACGCTTCTGCCCATTCCTTGGGGCCTATCGCCTAACTCGATTGCTAATGATAGCTATAAAGCAATGCATTTCTTACGGCTATCAATTTAGCTAGCAACCATCTTGAATTTCTAGGTTAGCCGATTTACCGATTTTATTCCAAATTCATACAAAATCATTAGGTGATCATTCGTTCAAAGTTATTGCTCATAGTTTAGGTAAATTTGGTGCAAAATGACAGCATGACGTCATATACTATAGCTTTTGCTTTAGCAATCGAGTTAGGCGGTAGGCCCCCAGTTCGCTGTTTTTAGTCGCCTTGTACGAAACCCGCGGGAACGAGGAATTCTGATCTGCCGTCACCCACCCACACAGCAACTAATTTAGGCTCGAGTTCACCAACACGTAAAACAAGCGATTAAAAGATAACCGTCAGTTTTTGACAGTTCTTCCACAAGATAAAATTACAAAAACCGACGGTTAAATAATAATCGTCTGTTTAAGTGTTGGTGAACTCAAGCTTTAATATTTAATCACGGTTATTATAATTGACAACATTTAAAAAATATTAATCATCTCAACGAAAATACCATTTCTTTATCTATCTTGACTTCGATCAATATTTTTTTTATATTATCTGCCTAGCTCCTGCCTAGCTTCTTAGCATTCTAGGCATGTTGTGGCCGAGTGCAGGCGTAATCACGTGGCATGTTTATTTCAATCGGCAATTTTTCAGCGCGGCGGCACAATGCAGTTGCCGGGAAGATTTATTGCGCGGGAGAGGATCGCCCGTCGCATCGGATACGCGCAATGTGATTAATGCGGCTCGTCCGATCTATTTACTGCTCGCTTGTCTGTGGGTACAGTGTAGCAGCTTGCAGTATAACAACATTTGATTAAAGGGAATTCAGTCTGAACCGCTACAAAGACACTGTTACTGAAAACGATAATGCTATTTTTATTTACAGTTTGCGATACGTAAGCTGAACAATACAACACACTCTGTAAAAAATTCGTAATATGTTTAAAAAAATGGTGTCCTGATATCGGACTCGAACTCACTTTTATCATGTTTTAAAAGTTCTTAATACACCATGATGATGATACAGTATTTATCCCGCACTTTAATAACTTCTGAGGTGTAGTACATTTCGGCCTGCTATAATGCATTGACTCTACTGGCTTTTGTTTAGCTGTTACTGACAATCTTTGACGCACTTACATTTTATTCATCAGTTTAATCACTGGTGCATTAAGTGACAACGATGACTCCATTAATACTGATGCTGTATACTTTCGATACATTTAATATGCATGAGTAATTAAGTATTTATGTCCAATAAAACATGATCGTGTCGTAAGTGGATTTTTTCTATAAATACATACATACATAAATCACGCCTATATCCCCGAAGGGGTAGGCAGAGGTGAACTAGCACCCACGTTTCGCCAATAATGTTAGGTCCCATGTAATAGGTGACGAGCCTATTGCCATATATCGGGCACAGAAGTCGCAGTACTTTGCTATTGCTAGGTGGTATTAGAGGAACGCTGCTGCTGCCCAGTCCTCATCATTGATTTATCCTTAGTCGCCTTGTACGACACCCACGGGAGAGATTTGGGGTGGTGACAATTGTATTCTACTCTGCCGTCACCACACGGCTAATTCTATAAATACCTATTCTTAAAAAAAGCTACTAGAATGTCTTCTTCGTCCTGCCCTTATCCCGTCATGTCATGACAGGAAATTATGCATTCAGCCTCTTTATCTGCTCAAAGTTAAAACTTCGTCAAGATTACTTAATTTTATACTGATTCCCACGTGGACAGAGAACCCTACCGAATTTTCAAACGAATACAAACCACATGAGTAAATGGCATCTGTCTGTAATCCGCTGAATTAAAGTCTTAGAACTAACCAAAACAAATTTAAATGGCGATAATTTCCCATGACGCACTCCAGTTCTCACCGGGGGTGCGGCGGAGGTATGAGGGGAACTATGGCTAAAGCAGGGTAATATAGGGTAAAAGGCAGGGTAAGTTGACCGCATTACGAGCGCGACGAAGCGGGTGCCTCGGGGACTATTTATCAAATGATCATTTGATTTTCTTGTGTTTGATCATTGAACACATTAGAATTTGCATCAACTAAGGGTGCGAATTCGGTAGCTTCACTCTGGTTAGTAAAAATACCGTAAAATATATTTTTCTGCTATATTAATTGAATTCATAATATAGTCTATTAATAATGACAGCATAGACGACGCAAGCGTCGTTTAAATTTATTTTATCCTGTTATACTGATAAGGTTGAAAATTAGCCGGCGAAGATGACGCATTTTAGATTTATGAAAATGGTTTTCGTCAAATTGTTTACCATAAATATGACAAAAATAATCTTGTTATCGCTAACGGCTATCTCAGCTTGATTGCGTTTATATTGATAGCTTGCTACCAATTTACTGGATTAAATTACTTATTTATGGTGATGGTATCAGTTTTTTCTTGAGATTTATAAATGATAAGAACTGTTATAAATATCTATAAAAGAGTAGCATGTTATTTTGTTTTACTCTACAGTCTTTAAATGTATTAAATATTATAGTTGTAAAATTTAGCCTCTGTGTCTATTTATCGAACATCACGGTATTTTTTATTTATGCCATATCTTTCTCGTTCTTACTCATTTTGTTAAATACTCACGCTTCTTTTTTGCCAATTAACTCACAATTAATTTAACACTAAAATATTGTGTCTGTAATATAGCAATACAAATGCCTAAAAAAGTATAAATATCGGCTTCAGCCCGTAATAGAACATCCACCGTTCGGCCGCGTTGAGCGCTACACCGCCGCGGTCCACACACCCTCACCCTCCACGATACGTCTTATAAAATACGATCTGTTTTGATTGCGACCTCGGGCACAAATCAATTAGGGCTCCCCGGCCCCCCGTGGCGCTTCGGCCGCGACACCCGAACCAGTGGCTCGTTTTATGACACGACAGAGCAGCGATTCATTAACATTCACAGACTTTATTAGTGGCAAATGACGCTTTACGCTCCTAGCAATCGCTGCGATTAAACAAGAACAGTAAATCAATTCCGCTCAGAAATCGAGAGAGATAATGAGTTCGAAGTGTGTTGGGTGCCACTTTTATGGTTTCGTTTGGAGAATTGTCTGCTTTAGGGATGCGCGCTGGTTAAGGAGCACAGGTTTATTGGCGAGTTTGAATTGTTTACATTGGGATAATTGACTGCACTCTCGGATTCTGTGTTTGGCGATTCTAAAAATTTATCTGTCCTTCTATTATTATTCAATTCATCTTGGAAACTATATTTATTAGAAAAAACTGAATTTAATTATAGTGGAATAATATTTTATCAGAATAGTAATTTTAATTAATAATTTTAACAGAAAAAAAAAGTTAAAAAACTTGTTTTTTTAACTTTTTTTTTCTGTTTTAGCACAAGGGCCGATTAAGCATCTCTTTTAAATTATACCTACGTTTACCCAGAATTTTTAAGAGACTAATTAAAACATGAATATGAATGTGCATCTGGAGGAGGATATTTAAATCCTTGCGAAACGAAATAGATACGGCGTAGAGGAAAATTAGTAAAAAAGATATGGATTCCTATTGAGTCGCATGTTTTAGATTCCTTTTTGATATCTTGATGGAATTAGTTTTGCTCAACATTAAGTTTATCTTTAAAACACATCAAAATTAATAGTTCATTTAAATCTACAATCACAAAAATTGTTGGCGTCACTCAAACCGGTGATATAATAAAGGTTTAATATAAAAATGTATATGAAACCCATAGCTATCGCTACAGACTCCGCTTTAAGAAAGTAGAAAGGTAACCCTTGTACTTGTTCTATGAACGTAAAATACGGCTTCATCATTAACCGTATCGATTTACTATTAATCTTCAATTTAATACACTATCTAATATAGAAAATAATGACGTAATAGAGCCCGCCGGCGACAGGGTCGTTTCCCACGGCCGCCTACTATTTTTATGTGTTTTTTTTTAACATGAAAATAAATTAAGTTTCGGTAATCAGGCGCCGCCCGAATCCTGGGCCGCTTCTTCGCAATATTTCTAAAAGCTATTACAAATACATTTATATAACCACACAAAAAAGCTCTCAAGCAATTTTCGCCACATAATGAGGCCATTATGGAGAATTTTGTTTTACCAACATAATAACGCCGCCTTCATTCGGGCGATCCCGTCAGAAAGGACTCGCCGGCCAAAGGACAATATTATTCCACTCCTGATGAGATTTTCGTGCTAAAATTTTAAAACAAAATTACCATCATTATGTATTTAACGAGGATTAAGAACGTAGCGGTCAAATGGGTCATTGGCCCCCAGAATAATTACCGATATAAAACGTTGCATTCTGATGCAAAATGTATGAAGTAGTAAGTACTTTATTGTAATATAATTTAAACATGCTTAAATCACGCATGTTTATCCCCAAAGGGGTAGGCAGAGGTGAATTAACACGCACGTTTCGCCCCATGGAACATGGGGCGAGCCTGTTGCCATCTATCGGGCACGTAAGTCGCAATCCGTCTTTACCCTTAGTCGCCTTGTACGACACAGCTGGAGAGAAGGGGGTTGTGACACTATTGTATTCTATTCTGAGCGTCATCACGCGACTTAAAATTAGAAATAATTTCACAACATAATATTTTTACATACACAAATCACGCCTATATGCCCGAAGGGGTAGGCAGAGGTGAACCAGCACCCGCGTTTCGCCAATTATGTCAAGTCCCATGTAATAGGTGGCGAGCTTATTGCCAGTTATCGGGCACAAAAGTCGCAATAAATTCCTAGGTTGTACGAGTATAAGAGGAACGCTGCTGCCCATTCCTCAGCACTGATGTATCCTTAGTCGCCTTGTACGACACCCACGGGTGGGATTTGGGATGGTGACAATTGTATTCTACTCTGCCGTCACCGTACGGCGTAATTATTATTATTAAAATGAAATAGTGAATATTTTAGTAGGCACTATAATGGCATCCTATGGTCCACATCCATTTATGGTTTGCTGTTTTTCACTCGTTATTTACACTTCGAACATTATTTTTAAGATGTGTTTTTCTTACAAACAAAATGAGGTAAGAAAAAAATGAAAAATTACTGTCCAGGGGGCCTACCGCCTAACTCGATTGCTGATGATAGCTATATTGCAATGCACTGCGTACGGCTATAGCAGCCATCCTGAATTTTTAGGCGGCACGGATTTTGTGTCAAATTCATACAAAATCATTCGGTGATCATTCGTTCAAAGCTATCGCTAATAGTTTAGGTACATTTGGTGCGAAATGACAGCGTGACGTCATAAACTATAGCTTCTGCTTTAGCAATTGAGTTAGGCGGTAGGCCCCCCCTGTTTCTAATTATCTTGAACTATTTCCCGCATCGGGGCAATAATTTTTCGTAGTTTTTCTGAGTCCTTTTTTGTAATAATAGTAAGCAAGGAGGACATTGAACATCTTGCCCGACCTACGTGCGAGATAATAGAGTCGTGAGCTGTCCATTATTTCTTCACTGTACCTGCACCCGTGATGCAGTAAGGTCAGCAGCACCGGTATTTTGTACTGACTTGGATAAAACGAAATGTCTGATTTTGCACTTATATGGACCGGATATCCGATGATAAATATACGTTGTAAGTACCTACCTAACGTTTCATTAGGTTACTTTAATAGACCCTTGTTAATTTTTAAACACTTATTTCAGATTTGTGTGATTCATAATATAGGTTTGTTTATTGGGAAATAAAATTATTTTTTCCACAAAAATTGTCAATCGAACTAATTTTTTCTTGTTCGATTTTAATTTTAACATTATATAAATGTTAGAAAAAATTAGTACAAAGATTTTGGGGTTAGAAAAAGAATTTCGAAAAATTATAAGAATTTGAAAAAATTCCCGCCTCAAGATCATAATTTTTCGAAATTCTTTTTCTAACCCCAAAATCTTTGTAATTTTTTCTTATTTATTGGCAATCTGTTCATTTACCTTCATTAAATACTACTGTTAATTCTGACTGTCTCACGAAGTTTTCTTTTTTACTAACGGAAAAAGGTTGGTATGTTAATACTAATTTACATACCTAAATACAAATCTGGACAGGATCAACAGATTGGGATGCCATAACAAATCATAATTTTAAATAAACTAAGTTATATACACAATCCACGAATCAATCATAACCCAGACAAAATTAAACGTAAACCGAGATTTGTCATCACATTTCTATTAGTCTGTACCTATAATACGATCAGGAGGTTAACTATCTAGAGATTTATCTAGAGGTTGAAAATCAGTTCTTAATCTAGGGGTATTAAAATAAATCAAACGAAGACCTACATTCATCATTCCATCTTTCCGTTTTGATAAAGTTCATCACGATCTTGTAAACGGACAGAGTGGTGGGTTCAACACGTCATATCGAATAAACGCAACAATTTTATTTACGTATATACAGGACATGCAAGTACTTGAGACTAACACTGTAATCACGGCACAGCCTATATAGAGTATACTTACCCTAATTACGCGAGCGACTACTCTCTGAGCTGTAAAGGGTTACAGATTGAGGCGCTACCTCACCGGGAGCATTCGCGTGTAATGTAACATTACATATTGGGGTTTTCATCATCACCAGCCTTTTTAATGTCCCCACTGTTGGGGCACAGGACTTCCCTATGGATGGAAGAATAAAGGGAGAATGGGCCAACTCACCACGCTGCTGGTCCAGTGCGGGTTACATATTCTATTAATATTTTTGTTTCTTTTTCTATCCTGCTTAAACCATGCAGAAATACTAATGATTGACGCTGTGTTCAACACAATGTCAGACTTAAGGAATGTGACATTGTGAAGACAAGAAAACACACCTACAGACAAACGCTCTCGGTGAGACAGCACCTTTGAGTTGATTTTGGCACATCGTAACGGCAAACGTGCGCCGGGCCTGCCATCTCCCGACGCCCGACATTATCCTTGTAATTGGTGATTTTGTGCAATTTATGACGATCCACGCAATTTACGAGCAGCGGACAAGTGGGAGACTAAGCCCTCTGCTAAAGCGAAATTGAGTCAGAGTTTCAATTAAAATTTTATATTCCACAAATTACCCGACAATTATTTCCCATTAAGCCACGTAAAGTTACCACGTTGTTATTTATACTTAATTTTGCCGTGATGTTATACTAGACCTGCCATTTTTACTCATCTTTCTACCTTAGCATAAAAGCTTGAAAAGAAAACCTAGTCTCATCAATTACATAAGTTGCATTAAGAAATCACACCGAGTAAAATCGCAGACACTTGCCAATAACGTCTCTTCAGGCTCATAATTATCGATTTTAAACATAAAAACGCCCGCGAAAGCGTAATTATACACATCTCGCGGTGTTACTTAATGTCTTTATCTATAGGAATACATTAAATTGACGCGATGAAGCAAAGAGCTCGAATGCTCTCGATCTCCACAATCGATTACAATTTTACGTGACATGTTTAAAAGTAGGTGGTTGCGTTATTGAACACCGTGACAGTCCTTATAGATTTGATGAAATAATTGTTTGTCAATGATTATGTTAATTTAATACTGCCCTTTGCCCACAAATTACACATAATTAAGGTGGACGAGTAACTCTTGAAAGTTGTAGCTGTTCATCGCATGCGCATCGCTAAGATAAATATAGCAGACAAGAAATCCTTGCCCCGAACTGCTTGTATTGTGATGCAAGCACCTGCGCCAAATTAAATAATTGCAGATATTTCTCATTTCTTTTTTTGTAATAATAGTGAACAAGGTGGTAAAGCAGTTAAAACAATGTTATTAAGGACTATTTAATAACCTACTACTGCATCTGTTATAAGACAAGGAGATGTACTTCACCCAGTATTGTAAGCAAGGTCGGGAAAATGATAACGGAAATTAAATAAATGTAGGTATTTAAACTGTCTGTTTAAATTTTACTCATTTTAAAGACAGTTAAAACACATTTTATTATATTACATTACGTCATAACCATACCATTACCATCTCATACTTCAACTGTAAAGTTGAAAAGATTTTCCATCAAGTGCACAAAACAAATCATTTTTATCCGAGGCTTTTAGACATTACTAGTAGGAGTATATAGTAATGTCGAGGACAAAAATGGTTTTGTGGACGAGTTAGAAACTCTGCTTTTCACTTCGATAGAGAGGAAATAAAATATCATTACAGTTCATAAAATTCAAACTAAAATTAGTACAGTTTTGAATACTGAAGGAAATTGTTTTTTCATCCCACCATCTCGGAAAAAGCGTTTTTGCTCTTCGATATCTGAGTGCAAAAGCCGTTTTTATCCTCTAGAGGTTAAAGTAAATTTGAATTCAGAACATCGTGTGCAATGAGTTTGTGAATTCAAAACATCATTATACATATTTATTTCTACCTCCATGGTGCCGAAATTGTCATGCAACCTATTTTAATTTGTTAAAAACTCAGATTCGGAACCTTTTTGGTGTACTTTTTTTGTAATTTGCTTTGCGCGCGCCATTTTCTTTCCACGTCATAAATTTGTTAAAACCTAGGAGTTCCGTGACGGTCAATCAGCTTGGCGTCAATCTTGCTTTAAACATTTTGATCGTCTACAACGCTTGCTAGATGCTTGAGTCAAGCATTTAAAAGCTTTTTAGGTCTGTTTGATTTGTTTACGCTAGTAACGGAACAAAAACATACAGAAAATCAACGTGATTGACTCAAGCTGATTGACCGTCTCGGAACTCCATTAGGGACGGTAATTTTTATTAGGTACTTACAGGTGTGTCTGGATGAATGTTGCGGGTGTGGCTGGGTGGATGGGTGGCTGTTGGAGGTGTGTCTGGATGAATGGGTGTTTTGAGGGTGTGTCTCGGTGAAGGGGTGTTTTGTGGGTGTGTCTGGGTGAATGGGTTTTTGTGGGTGTGTCTGAATGGATGGGTGAGTATTGTGGGTGTTTCTGGGTGATTGGGTGTTTTTTTGGGTGTGATTAGGTGTTTTGTGGGTGTTTCTGGGTGATTGAGTGTTTTTTGGGTGTGATTGGGTATTTTGTAGGTGTTTCTGGGTGAATGGGTGTTTTGTGGGTGTTTCTGGGTGAATTGGTGTTTTGTGGGTGTTTCTGGGTTAATCGGTGTTTTGTGGGTGTTTCTGGGTGAATGTGTGTTTTGTGTGTGTTTCTGGGTGAATGTGTATTTTGTGGGTGTTTCTGGGTGAATGGGTGTTTTGTGGGTGTTTCTGGGTGAATGGGTGTTTTGTGGGTGTTTCTGGGTAAATGGGTGTTTTTGGGTGTGTGTGTGTGGATGGGTGTGTATTGCGGGTGTGAATGTTGTGGGTGTTTCTGGGTGGGTGTTGAGAGTGTGTTTGGGTTAATGGGAGGGTGTTGTGGAAGTTTCTGGGTGAAAACAGAAACTGTTGTGATTGTATTTTTTTTTGTATTTTGCAATTTCCTCGTTGGGGGGGATAAAAAGTTACGTGTTGCACTCGAGTGCAAAGATAACTATTCCCATTGATATTAGGCTTGGGCTGCAGACAGCCAAGTATTAAAATAATTTTGTAATAATAATTTTCTTAAATTAATTTAATAACCTACCGTGCCTACTTGAATTAAAATTTTAATATCTTTTATGTCTTAAAAAACACATTAGGCAAATAAATTTAAGGAAATATTTCAATAAATTCAATAATTCTAATATTGGTTTTTATTTGAACATTTGGTGATTTGTAATAATAATGTTATAATTATTTCCTGCAACAGGAGTTAATTTCCCTTTTTTATGAACTCTTTTTCTTTGCATTGTTTTATAAATAAAATTAATGTACTATGTAATTAAATACATTCACAGCATAAAGCCTTGTTAGACCCTCTTAAATATCTATTGATTGATTCTTATAAGTAGGTAGGTATACCTACTTACTGCAATTCAACTTGTTCATAAATGCGCTTTATTCAACATTAAAGGGTGATTTTAGACGTAGTTATGTTGAACTAGTTGGCCTGGCATGACATGCGACATTCCTTGCGTTGATAAATCAAGTAATTATTCATTGAACTCGGTTCCTTGTAAGAATATTGAGTACTAGTGGTCGCCCGCGGCTTCGCTTACGTTAATGCCGGTTATTATATAGCCTATAGCCTTCCTTGATAAATGGACTATCCATCACAAAAATTTGAATCAGTAGTTTCTGAGATTATCGCGTTCAACCAAACAAGGCAAGGAAAGGAAAACACGGAAATTGTGACATAATTATTGACTAATTCAATAATTTTTATTGCTAAGACCGACCCTGGAATTGATTGAGATGTTATATGGTACAAAAACTAATTAAACAAAAATTAACAAAAAATCTAATTTGACTAGACTCGAATGGTAATAATAGTTATTTGTTGTACGTGAGTGCAAAGTTGTTTTTTAACCGCGTGCTCAATTTTGATGACCGAGCTAGCGAAGGATTCTAAAATTGAATCACGAGCGTAGCGAGTGATTCAAAAATTAGAATCCTGAGCGATAGCGAGGGAATCAAAAGAGCACAAGGTGAAAAATCTTTGCACTCGAGTGCAACACGTAACTTTTCATCCCCCCCCAACGAGGAAATTGCAAAATACAAAAAAAATACAATCACAACCGTTTCTGTTTTCACCAAGAAACTTCCACAACACCCTCCGATTAACCCAAACACACTCTCAACACCCACCCAGAAACACCCAAAAAACACCCATTCACACAGAAACACCCACAAAACACCCATTCACCCCGAAACACCCATTCACCCAGAAACAACCACAAAACACCCATTCACCCAGAAACACCCATAAAAACACCCATTCACCCAGAAACACCCACAAAACACCCATTCACCCTGAAACACCCACAAAATGTCCAATCACCCAGACACACCCACAACATCCATTCAGACACCCAGAACTTCCACCCAGTCACGCCCACATTACTCACCCATCCATTCAGACAAACCCACAAAAAACCCATTCACCTAGACACACCCACAAAACACCCATTCACCCAGACACCTCTAACACCCACCCATCCACCCAGCCACACCCGCAAAATTTATCCTGACACACCTGTAAGTACCTAATAAAAATTACCGTACCTAATGGAGTTCCGAGACGGTCAATCAGCTTGAGTCAAGCACGTTGATTTTCTGTATATTTTTGTTCCGTTGCTAGCGTAAACAAATTAAACAAACCTAAAAAACTTTTAAATGCTTGACTCAAGCATCAAGCAAGCATTGTAGACGATCAAAATGTTTAAAGCAAGATTGACGCCAAGCTGATTGACCGTCACGGAACTCCTAAGTTTTAACAAATTTTTGACGCGAAAAGAAAATGGCGCGCGCAAAGCAAATTCCAAAAAAAGTACACCAAGAAGGTTCCGAGTCTGAGTTTTTAAGAAATTAAAATAGGTTGCATGATAATTTCGGCACCATGGAGGTAGAAATAAATAGGTATAATGATGTTTTGAATTCACAAACTCATTGCACACGATGTTCTAAATTCAAATTTACTTTAACCTCTAGAGGATAAAAACGGCTTTTGCACTCAGATATCGAAGAGCAAAAACGCTTTTTCCGAGATGGTGGGATGAAAAATATTTTTCACTTCTCATGCTCTGAAAGTGCTTATTTGTGCAGGATATAGGCTGCACAAAATCGATTTTTGTGCTCTAGAGCATTAACGTATCTACTCATAAATGTGTCTCTATTAAGGCAAAGAAAGTGAGCAATGCAGCCAAACACAATAAGAAATTCAGAGATAGAATTTGTTATTTTAGTATTTACTTAAATTTATTTGCCTAATGCGTTTTTTAAGACATAATTTTAATTTAAGTAGGCACGGTAGGTTATTAAATTAACTAACGAAAATTATTATTTCAAAATTATTTTTATAACTTGGCTGTATAGGTCTGCAGCCCAAGCCTAATACCAATGGGAAAAACAATTTCCTTCAGTATTCAAAATTGTACTAATTTTAGTTTGAATTTTAAGAAATGTTATGATAAACTACTGTATTATTTCCTCGCAATCGAAGTGAAAAGCAGAGTTTCTACCTCGTCCACAAAACCATTTTTATTCTCGACATTACTATCAGCCCTCGCCTTCGGCTCGGGCTGCTAAAAGTCTCGGACAAAAATGATTCGTTTTGTGCACTTGATGGAAAATCTACTATTATAATTTCAATTCGTTTTCTTCTATAGCAGATTCATTGGCCAAGGCAGTCAGCTGTGTTATTTAGGACAGATCACAACAGTCATGAGGTCTAGTATTGATTTGGCTCCATCGTTATCGTCAGCTGTCCGCACTTTTCGCTGGTCAACCGAGGACGCAATTGCTTATCTATTAGGCACGCAAATCGCCGTATATTGCTTGCTTGGTGGTGTAAGAGGAACGCTGCTGCCCATTACTCATCGCTGTCTTAGCCCTTAGTCGCGTTGATCGACACCCGCAGGAGAGATTAGGGATGACAATTGTATTCTGCTCTGGCGTCACCACGCGGCATGAATGAATTTATAATCGTGATTTTAGAGCGACTCTAACGAGATCTAGAGAATTTTTTCTCTCTATACATACTAATACGGCACCGATCGTGTCTCCGAAATGAAATCAGAAACGAATGCTAGCACTGTAAGAGGACTGGCTAAGACGACTCACAGCCGTCGTGTCCGAAATAGCAGACCGAGCTCTCTTATGACAGGCGACCGATATTTATGCCGCGGCGCCCCGCCCACGGCTCATTCAGCCTGTTTGTATTTATTCCGTGCCTATTTATTTGTATTTGCCTTTGAATAATGCATGAGCGAGTTTCCGCCGTGTGTAGGCAGCGTGACGCCGAGTCCAGGACTTTTGCCCGATTTCGGCTTTGTCACGCTCGGTCGGCGCTGTCAGCGTTTTTAGGTTTCGGCGGCTCGCCCGAGGAGGGTTTTGGCTGCAAATTTTTGTGGGTGCACAAAAATTCGGCGAGCTAATGGGAAATGCGGACAATTGGGATGCTTAGAAACG
Source organism: Cataclysta lemnata (assembly GCA_963931975.1). Classification (NCBI taxonomy): domain Eukaryota; kingdom Metazoa; phylum Arthropoda; class Insecta; order Lepidoptera; family Crambidae; genus Cataclysta; species Cataclysta lemnata. The sequence goes on along the minus strand of OZ008344.1, from coordinate 11,474,338 downwards.
TGTTTTTTCAATGTAGTCTAATTCTGGGGGGATTTATACGAGTTTATTACCTTTTCGATAAAAATATGCTTATTACATACATAATTCACACCTATATCCCCGAAGGGATAGGCAGAGGTGGCGAGCCGATTGCCATTTATCGGGCACAAAAGTCGCAGTACTTTGCTAGGTGGTAGGTATAAGAGGAACGCTGCTGCCCATTCCTCATCACTGATTTATCCTTAGTCGCCTTGTACGACACCCACGGGAGAGCTTTGGGGTGGTGACAACTGTATTCTACTCTGCCGTCACCACACGGCCACAATATGCTTATTGATTTATCATTATTTAATAAGTAAAAATTATCAGTCCGAAAAATTATTAGGTATATTGTCAAATATAAATGTCACCCGCAACAACACAAAGGCATGGCATGGGAGCTCATATAATTTTATTTATTATATGATATTAGACGAATACAATTTGTGTAAAGGTTCAAATGTCCGCCCTTAGAGTTACTTGCCCGAAACTGGGGCAAAAGTGGGTAGCTCAGCCTGCAATTGCAAACTAAGCAGTATTCATTAAAGCCGGTCATTGGATTGGTGACAAAAAATATAATATCTCGAGTACCTACGTGGTTCGGAAGGCTCGTTAACCATTGGGCCAGGCTGCATCTGCAGTCGTTAATACCCCAATCCACACTGAGCCAGCGTGGTAGGATATGCCTCTGTCTATTTCTCCATAGGAAAGGTTTATTTCCCAACAGTCAAGCCATTGAGTAATATATTTTTTTAAGTACAAGTGAACACTTTTAATAAAAATAAATCTTTACAAATATTTTGATATTTGCTTAATAAATCTAGCCATTCAAACAACCGTAGAATAAATACGGATTACCATAATCAATACTAACCCAATATGACATCACAATTATTTATTGAAATAAATATATGTGATATAAAATATGGCCGTTTACACTTATAAATTAATATTCACATCGCCAGAGTGGAAATAATTCGAAAACAAAGCGTGACATCACCCCAGGGCGAGTTGACGCAAGCCCGCTGTATCGGCGTGGGCGTGGTTTATCGATCCCGTATCGAGACTCGACCACAAATCGATTGTACAGATACAAAAAGTCTACACATCAAACTTACAACGTTCACATTCTACTACACGTTGACGTCAGTATTGCAGTATCGATTTTAGGGCGGAGCCAATCGATACACCACCAACAGAACGAATCGGAATGAATCAAAACGCACGTAGGTACCTAACGATAATCATTAATTTTACGATACGGCCCACCCGCTTAATTAAGTCCGTGAGAATATTAAAATTAAAGTTGTACCGTCAAAATTATTAACATAATTAAATATCACGCTGTAGAGAACACAGAGCAAAGAACCCCTTAAGAACTGGTTTGATTCTTTCTATGCTGTGGGTAATTAAATGTGTACTAAATAATAAATCGACGTAGGTATTAAAATATCCAGGTGGAATATTTGCTCAGCGAGAAAAAAAATTTATCGTTAGACGACGGCAGAGCAGAATAGTCTCTTCGACTAAGGCTGATGAAGAGTAGTCAGCAGCGTTCATATAGGTATAGCATAATCACCACCAAGCAATATACTGTGATTTTTGTGATTAAGTACGTAGCTACCGTAATGTAACGTACCTACACAAAATAAATAAGCCCCATAATATAATAAAAAATAACGAGTTTTAGTTTTATTAATAGTTTTCGTTGCAGCCCATTGTATTTTACATTTTGTTCAAATATTATTCACCTGAAAACCTTTTGAAAGATCTTAATGCCATGGAAGAAACTGAAATCACGGCAAAATTGTCGGCTATTTCACAAATTTCATGCCGAGTTTTTTTGAAAATTTGTATACAGAACAAACATTTTCTTCACGATTTCAAAGTTCCTCCCGCGTAACAATAACACTTGCCTGTATTGATTTGTGATCTTTAAATAGATATGAAGTTATAACCTACTCTTTTAAAATAGCCCTTAGGTACAATGCCTTTGCGACTTTGTACTCGCGTTGTGCAACCTAAGTAATATTCAGCTCAAAACTGCGCCACCAACCGCCGTATAAATAAATAAATTAAATTTTGCAATTACTTATCAATAATAATTGATGGGAATTAATCAATCCCTCAAAAACATGACCAAGATCTTAATCAAATAACATTGATCATTGACATTATTGGCATAACTACTTGCTCGCGGCATTGTAATTAAACAGAGAGATTACAAACTGGGTAACCAAAGAATTTGCATTTTATAATCACGTTTAGCCAAACAACATAATTACTGATAATTGAAACAGTACACAATTAAAAACTATTTGTTTAATGCAAATATTTTGCAGTAGGTATGTATGAAACTAAATCAAACAACTAGTATTATAGTAGGTAGCTGTTCATGACATTTTATAAAATATATTTAATTAGAAATTAGAACGAAATTAGACACGTTATTGGTACGAGGATTACAATGATTCTCTCCATGCTATCATCACTCACGAATAATAATATGAAATTACGTTTTGTAAATGTTCAACTGCGTTTGCTGCTGACCATATCTCATAAGCCACAATCCGCGCACGCGCCACCAATCCCCGACTCAACGCGGCGTAATGAACTTACATAAGCGATGATACCTTCAATTATCAGTGACAACGTACAATTTAAGTAATCGTGACTAGCTAAAGAGACCTAATGGAAATACTAAAAATGGCGGCACTAATTACCAATTAAAAGTTACAATAGCTACACGGCCAACTGCTTTTAATAACATCTCTTGTTATTGTAAACGTTTTCATATATACCACTATCTATGAAAAGAGGAAAAGGTGATATTCTATCTACGCAAAATAATTACCTACGTTCAGTGTCAAATTTCACATAGGTACACCAAAAAAAACTAGAAAAATATCAGAATTTCAAGGCACCATTGTTGTTATCTATAGGAGGAAATAAATTGGGAAGCACACATAACCGTACGTATCAAAATAAAAAAGGAACCGAATACCAGTTTGATGACAACGAGCGATAAATTGAAGTAGTCACTTAAGATTTTTCACGTCACGAGGTCACTTAAAACTTCGTAAACAAGTAGAGTTCAATCTTACCTACAATTACTAATGGACAATAGTGCCGCTGAGGCACTCTTACTATTTTTTACACTGACAACATAATAGGCATAATAAAGCAACACGTGCGCTCGACATTGCATGATGCCACTCATCAGATCTCCGGTCTCGACCCGCGTACACTCATTGATTGTTCCAAGAATTTAGAACAAGCAAAAACGTTTGCATGTCTTCTTGGTCTGGGTAGAAAAGACGGCACAACATTTGAACGTTTTTGTGCCGACCATCGGTGTTCCGCTATTTTAATTTCACTCTGTGATGCGCTGCTTTTTTTCGATCATAAATGTTTTCGAAACTATACAAATTATTTTCGTGACTATGCTGACGGTACTGTATCTCTTCCTTTTACTGAATTTTCTCATCTGTAAACCATATGAAGATTCCTATAACTTTTTTATCCATAATATAAAGATTCGTATAACCTAAGTTTTAATTTATATCCAAATGATCCAACCTATATTTAATTTACAACTCCGTTCAATATTTCCAGATGCTAATCTTGAAATATATCGGAGTGCTAGCGGAGCCTAAAGATTATTTCACTAGTTGGTAGTGTGTACGTATGTAATCTTAAATGGTAACAGATACTGAAATGTTAAAACTGTTACTAATGTAACACATAAATGCCTTAAAAATAATGGATGCTCTGCTTGTGTTCAGTGCCTGTTTAAGATGTAATGTTGTTAATAGTAGGTATATTGTTTTAAAGCTTAGTACAAATAACTAAAATAAAATTACAGATGCGAATTATGGTTTATTGCATCTTACACGAACACTCGCGAATTGCAATTGCAACATGGTACATAATATTGTTCTAGCACCCGCTCATAACTGATAACTCATGCCATAAGTGCAATTTAATGTGCGACTCTTACCCCCGAATACAGAAACGCTATTCAAGGTTTGAGTCCCGCTTAACATTTAAGTATTGTTAAAATTGACGTTTTTCCATACAAATTCTGACAGGTAGTGTCCACTTAACTTTTTAAGCAGTCCCCTAAATTTGAGTAGCGTTTCTGTATTCGGGGGTTAATTGGCATCTTGTTTATTATCATTAAATATATACGTCCTATGATATCGTGAAAGTAATTACAGTATTAAGACTGTTCACTTACGGCGCGTCCAAATATTCTATCAATGTTGATAGACACTACAGCTTATCTTTAAATTGTGAATAAACGGGATTTATACCACGTACCTGGATTTTGTTATGGTTCCGATATTTCGGCACAGTTACATGCGCCATGGTCAGTCATCCGTGACCATGGCGCATGTAACTGTGCCGAATCATAACAAAATCCAGGTACGTGGTATAAATCCCGTTTATTCACAATTTAAAGATGAAAGTGAGCACGTAAGCTTAAAACAATATATGACTACAGCTTAGTTACGTAGTAACTTCTGTTATTTATCGTAATACGAGTAAGGGCCTGTTTCACAATCGACAAGTAAGTTCGAAGTTGCTTAGTTTGTAGTTCAATTGACATATGTTTCATATTACAACTGTCAAATGATCTGCGAAGTAAACTACATAGAACTTACTTGTCGATTGTGAAACAGGCCCTAAGTATAACAAAAAATGCAACTAAACTTTAGTAAGCATTTAACTGTAGATTGAATATTGAGAGTATTGAGACCCGCCGCTAGACAATTAATCTGTTAATTTAAATAAGTTCATCGATTAAGTAATCTGTGTTCATAACAAAGAGAGGAATTTCACGGTTGTCATAGCAACGACGCCGTTTCGGATCGCTACCTTCCCCGTTTATGTGTTCATTAAGTGCTCCCACCTTATTTATATCCCCCAGGCTATTGTTACTGCGGGGGAAATTAGGTAACGCTTTGTCTACGGCTGACTTCGCACTGCGCGAGGGAAAGTTCGAGTAAATCTTGTATATTATCTCAAGAGGGACAGCGGAGCTATTGCGAACATCTCGACTGGGGGCGAAGTGGCATTTGCTTAATGTGACCTTTCCTGCGCACATCGTGCAGTGGCAATTTTAAGACTTGCTTTATTTTCAAACAAAAGCCGAACACACATTTTTAGTAATTCTCGGAACTATGGGTTGACTCACTTTCCTCCTGTAATCTTTTCTGTAGCTATATAAATATTGCGGTAGCACTTTCACTAACTTTTACATAATATTAAAAAAATAATAAGAATAATGTTCAATATGTACGCTAGATAGTGAACGCTATTATTATTTTAAATACAACCTAAACCTTTAAAAACCAAACAAGAGAAATATACCTAGGTATCTTTTCAACGATAGCTGGCAAATCATATGAGTTGCGTGATATAGATAGCTGCCTGACACTAACTTCCTTGCGTTCAATATAAGGGACGCATAGTGCGAATCGTTACTCAAGTGTATCTGCGAATAGGTTTTTCAAACCAATTGTGCGTTCGCGTGCATTATTAAAGCTCGTAGTGTTTTTGAATACGGGTGTTAGTGTTTACAATATTCATAACGAAATATTAATAGGCGTAATGCAGCTATCTAATCTGTATGCAATAAGGTTTGTAACAAGAAACTACTAACCAACACCTCGAAAATATCCATGAATAAACAAAATCTATACTTAAGAACAGAACAGGAAACATATCCCGCACATGGAACATGACAAGACAAACAGTCCAATGACCGTTTTTTTAAAATCGGACCGTCGACGTCTCCGAGTGTAACTGTCACAAATATATGATTAACGCTCCATGCCGCTCACATTCCTTGGCGGTGGCCGCCCGTTACAAGTTCATCCCATTTAAATTTAGCGCGGCGCGTGCCAGCGCGGGGTCCCAGGGTGGCGGGGGCCGGGGAAGTGGGCGGGCCGTCCTACCATCACTCAAGTGACGAAAATTGACGGAAAATGGGCGGACACCGTTTGCCCGCGACGTCATCAATTACCGTCCCGACGGTCAGCGTCGTGCACTCGACGATCGCGGCTGCGAAGGAGCGCATACCTAATAACGCTTCTAAACTTAGGCGAACATCCACGCACGCTGCAAGCCACCGCCGTGTGTTTTCACGACCAACGCTCCATTAAATCAAATCCCGGAAGGCGTAAAAAGTAGCTAGGCCCACGCTCGCAGCGCAATCTTGAACGATATCTTGAACAGACATTATTGAGATGCAATCTAGAAGCATCGATCGTCCGATAATTCGATCTAACTGCGCCCGCCATTGCGCAACTAATCATCAGATCAAACCCTGATATCACGATGATACCTTTATTAAATGGTAGCTGAACAAACCTTCGTTCACCACTTCTTGTTCAATTTTCTTGTTGATAAGCATCTATTGCTTATTTATTGCAAAATCTTGGCTTTTGGACACTGGTTTACTTTGTTGGGTTTCGCTCATGTCAGACCGCAGATAGCAGTCAAATATAGCTAGTGTTTTCGCCCTGCATGTTTACTTACATTATCCCGAGAACGAGCGAACGCAGGAAGCCACAGCCAGTGCAAAAGCTCGACGATCGATTTTGAAAATTGCCCATAATTAGCATGTATCTCACTCGTCCGGACGACTGTGCGTTTAAAACTGGGAACACAACCACAGGCTACAGATTCCAGTAGCGTTTACGGAGTAACGGCAAGCGAAGGCGACGGACACAAATTACGCCGGGGAGCTGCCACTAAGCAAATTGTGCCCAGGAACAATTGTTTCTCCCGCGAACATTATCTCCGAAGTATCGCAGATCGTCTTCCGTAGTTGATCCACAATTAAAGGCCTACCAACTGCCTACGAATTAGAAACATTTAAGGAGACATGGAAAGTATTTTGTAACGCGGCAGTAACGTTCGCGTGACTCAGTTCATTGACTTTTGCAGGGAGGATAATTTTACTGTCACTATCTACCCATTAATGCTACACAGAAAAGCTCGCAGTGAAGCTAGTCTTGACAAAGGACTGTCAATATTATAGTGATCGGTATTACGATAAATTCTTTAAGAAATTACTATTTGATTCTTATTTCAACATTTGAAGTGAATATTTGAAATAAATTATTTCAATAAAAAAAAACTTTTCGTAGTTTTTTTTTACCATTTTTTCTGTCTTCTTTATGGAAATTGTATTGCTGACATATCTTGTAATAAGTATGATGACTATTATACTAGATGTATACCTACTATCTTGCGTCTGGTGTAGCAAAATGTCGATGTTCCCTAATAAATTTAGATTTTTTCTAAATCGTTCTGGAGAAAATCGATTGGAATAATTGTACAAACTTGTAATACCTTTTAAACCTAGTCTGTGTTGTAGACTGTACTGCGAGATTCAAATGCTAATTGGATATAATAGGTGTGGTTGACTAATTCCTGAACGGTACGATGCAAATGGTCTATTTATTGCACGGCCTTGAGGCCTGAGGTTAGCCGTAGGCTATGTTGGTCGCGCTTGTGAATAATTCGCCTTGAATCTTGATAATGCTTTGTATTGGCAGCATTGGCAGTCACGTCTGAGACATTTGGTCGTGTAACGAGAAGCGCGGTGCTAGCTGCGAGCTGGGCTGTAATGGTAGCGTAATTACGCAAGTATTATCAGGTGACCCCATATTGCGGTTAGCGCGGCTCGAACGCATGGCCCCAGGCCACGTTTTAGTAAATAAGTATAGTCGAGACACTTACATGGGCAATGACAGTTGAAGTTTGATTCAGTTGGAATAAAATGGTTTTGATCGCTCTGACTGACGGTGTAATGGTGCGTTGAATATCCGTCGCGTGCTGATCTGTCAACTGACTGATTTCATTTGCTTCTATGACAGGCTACGATCGCGTTTGAAGTTGAAGAATGCATAAAATATATGAGGTTTTCCTTTCGGCGTAGGTCGTGTTGCTTTTTATTCGACAACAGCGAGTAATGCGGCCTATTAAAGCTACTGGAGCTGGAGGCAAATGACGACGCCTTTGATGTGTCAATTAGTAACGGGAGCGGGTAATTGTGGCGAAATTTAATTCGAGTACGCGACAAAGCTACGTTAAAGGGCGACGCTCATTCGACTCTTGCTTGATGAGTGGGATTGTCTATCGAAATTTGAGTTTTTAAAACACAATGCAATTAGGATCAAAATGCACGGTTCATTGTTATTTGATTTTTAATTGAACAATATAGAAATGGTAGAAAAAATATTACGGGAACCCGCATCAAGACAAGACATTTTGGAAATTTTCCTTTCTATAACTACTAAGATGCAAATTCAAATTATGAACATAGTTATTTATTGCCTATTGCTGAAAAGGTTCCCCTCGTTTTTTTTTTTGTAGTCATTATGATTAGTGGATTAGAAGCGTTATACCAGCGGAAGTGGTATCGCCGTGTAATATATTTCACACCCAAGAAAATTTGGATGCCTTAACACCAATTTCGGTTCATTACCTAATGCAGCGGAAGGGAGACATTACTCGGTCATCATTACGACCGCAACTCCCCTTCGTGTAAAATATTGCATTTCACGTGTTTGTTTAAAAAACCGAACGCACCAGTGGCCGTAGTCTTTAACGTGAAGGGCGTAAGGACATTTTTAATGTGCCGCGGTGAAAATGAAAGCTATTTGCGGTAGTATGATGAATGGTGGCGGTCATTTCCCGCCCGTTGGCCCCCATTTCGCTTGTCACAGCATATGGCTGATTTGACTTGTATGGGCATGGGGGTAGCGTATTGTTTGTTTAGCGTCCACTAGAAATGTTTTCGTCGCAAATTTTCGCGTCCTAAAAGACTTGATTCCGGAGGTGAATCAGTGGTTATGCATCTAGTTGTAACGTTTTGTGGAGCTGAAAACTTCTAATAAATATTATTATTCGATATTTATCCGTAATGTTTTACACCTCGAGTTTATTATAAATGGTGCCGTGTGTTGACGGCAGAGTAGAATACAATAATTGTCACCATCCACTCTCTCCCGTGGGTGTCGTACAAAGCGACTCAGGGTTAAGACAGCTATGAGTAATGGACAGCAGCTGCAGCATTCCTCTTATACCACCTACATGTTTTTATTTCTTTCTTCTTTCTTTACATGGGACCACCCACATAGGACCTAACTTAATTGGGGAAAATGGGTGTTTAATTCACCTCTGCCTATAATGCCCTTTTGGGGAAACATACCTACTGACAAACATACACACCACATAACCTGGAAACAGATCGAGAAGATATAATACGCCAGAATTCAATTCCCTAAAGGATAAAATGTCTCTACGAATACATGTAAAAACCACTTCATAAAGTTGTCATTGCATGAAAAGGCACCTAAGCCGAGGCTTCGTTTGTAGGTGGCGTAAAGAGAGGGGAGGCACAATGAAACTGGAAGTGGGGCAATAAAAGTCACATTAAGTCAAGACCGAAGACCTCCGAGCCACAAGACGGGTGTCGACCGAATTGTGTTTGCCTTACGGAGTACAAACATGTAGAGCTTCATAGGTATTTTCTTATAGCTATCGATTCCTTTGTGTGTCTAATGTTCGTCGGGTATCAGTTTGTATGTTAATGTTTTGCGGTTTGTCAATTGTCTATTAGATTACTCGAAAATAAACAAGTGAAGCATTTCTTTCGTGAATAATGCGCTGAACTGATTAAAAATCTCAAGTATTACCTGTTTAAAGTCAGAGACAGAGGTACAGTCAACAGCACATCAGGTTACTACAAACTGTCAAATATTTCCAATAAATTTTGAACTTTATAATAAGGAGTGTAAGGTTGAAATGTTATTGGAGAAATTTGACAGATTGTAGTAACCTGATGTGCTGTTGACTGTACCTACATTTTGTCATCTATGTTAGATCGCGAAATAGTATTACCCTCTACCGGGCACGTTAACAGTAGTACTGCACAATAGAGTTAAATGTTTTCAAATTGTAATATCATACTAACTTCATTTGATATTTCGATATCCGCATATTTGTTATTGTTACCGTTACTTCCACTTACGAAATGTAAGTGATAGGAAATGTACTCTTAAGTAATCCTCGTTAATAGTATAGGTATAGCTAATTACTAGTCTATTATACCCCACATATACCGCAGCGAAGCTTATTTCAGGTGTCATTCGATTAAAAATTTAAATCGACACAATTAAGTTTCCACTTTTCAAAGTGGACGGTCAATTTCGTCATTCGACATGGACGATTTTAAAGACACCGCAGCCTATAATCACGTGGAGCAATTTCAGTTGAACAAATGGAGCAAAGGACATAATTACTACGCCAGTAGATTTAATTAAAACTAGTTACGAGAAAGGTGTCCGCTTTCACGCGTACGACGCGAGAATTTCTCGATTCCACCGCTGATTGCGATTCGATGCTTTATAATTATTTTAATACCCAAATGGATTTTAATTGCCATGAGCAAACAAGCTGGATTGTTTAAAATTAGATCGGACTGCCTCGGCGCCTCGAGTATTGTTGTCAAGTTGCTATGGTGAGGTCACGAAGACCATAATTAAATATAAGTTGGAGTCGTAAAGATTTAGATTGATAGAAATTGTATTTCTCTGAACAATAGTGGCTAGCTGGTAATATTTTTCTTTCCATGTGTAGCAATTTGCGATCGATCGTCTAACCAAGAGCGAGTTTATTTTGTGGCGACAGCAATTGGTTTATGTGATGGAAGAAATACCTAATAACATAATAATAACGTGACACTGAGTACGTTCGTTAGATAACACGTTGTGCTTAGTAAATAGGAAACTATATTATTACCTACCTTGTAGGTATTATATAGTAATGGTCGGCTAACAAATCGTTCGAAGCCTCTGCCAAAAAGAGGCTGCCCCCAAAACAAAGAAATTCTTCAACAACGATTTAAACGCTCTCATTTAAAATAAATTTATCACCCGTCAGTCATTAATAAAAGCGAATTACAGTAATTATATGCCACAACTTGCTGTTTGATCACAAATCTCTATCAAAACATAAATAACTTTATGTTTTGATAGAGATAAAAAACAGAAAAACTTAAGTAATGATCGATCAGCACAGGTAATTATGGAAAAACAATTCATAATTATATATATTTTTCTAAGTTTTTCAGTTTTAATAAATCATCACCACGTGTATGTAATAAATCATTGTAAGCGCGTTGTAATTAAAAGGTACGTATTCAGGTAAGATTCGAACACGAGATGTATAATTAATTTTTGTTGCGTTAGACGAATCACCGTTGATTAGGCCCTGAGACTTACGAGAGGCTGAATGCAGATGTTTTAGTTGTAATTACTCCGAAACTAATGATGTTTTCACGATTTGGAACGATATAAAAATAGCCACATGTATTATTTATCTATTTAACTAGGCAAACGAATAGGTAACTATTTTAAATGGGCCGCTTACAAGGAGGTGTAAATAAATTAAAATGGTTATAAATTAACTACCAGGCTATGAAATTTCTTGAGCCGATGTAAATAATTAATCGTCACGTGAATGTTAAGTCGAACGTAGTGTCTATGTCTTGTGGATTACGATGATAATATCCCATCCATGCTCAAGGTTTTGGGTTAGGGTTTACAGTAGAACGCCTGCTTGACACCCCCGGAAATGATTAGGGGGTGGTCAAAATAGTCGTCAAATCCCAACAGTTATGTATTCGGCTCTGTCGTTTACAACACACGACAGGAGAATAATAAAAAAAATATGCACGGGCATTTTTTGTTCTCTTAACGCTCAGGTCTTTAAGGACACTGTAAAAGTTTAATTCAATATACACTTGTTTAAAAAAAAAAAACAACACCACAGAGTCATAAATTCCGTGCGTCCAACGCGAGAGTATCAGATTTTGGCATTTATCAAGAAAATCGGCCATAAATCAAAATGAGTAACGTTTTAAAATTGTTTTTTCGCACATCCTTATGGGTGCGATTATATGAAAATTATAATAATTGTGCGCGGCATAATTACGTGATGTAACGTAAGGCCAGCGATATATAGTGGCCAATTTGAATTTATGTAAAATATCGCGCAATAAATTTACATTTTATAACTTTGCCCTCGTGGCCAACGTGGGCGCGATATCTCTGTTTAGGATCGGGAGCCCGTATCTGCAAATTGCTCGCATCGATCTTGGGGAGACCAGCTCAATCAATTGCATCGATTGGAAAAATGAAATTCTATATATTATCGGGTCTAACTAGACGCAGCTCTCAATTCCGTGATTAAAATAACATACAATGTATACATAAGCCTATTTATACTGAAGGGGTAGGTAGAGGTGAATTAACACCCACGTTTCCCCAATTATGAAAGGTCACATGTAGAGGGCGGACCTATTGCCATTTATCGGGCACGTAAATCGCAATACAGCTAGGTGGTATAAAAGAAACGCTGCTGCCCATTACTCGTAGCTGCCTTTACCACCCGGGAGAGAGAAATCAAAATAAGTAAAAATCCACTTTTTAAATAAGCTACACTTTACCGCAGTCCAATAACGCCATTCGGCTTATAACTAAATGTCTTATTTACATATTATTTACTATGTTGTAAAGATTATATCGGACGCATGAAATAACTATGCGCCATCATTATCGTAATTATTACGTCGATTTGCTTGGTTTGCAGGTGTTATTTTTTCCATTGCGAGCATCATTTCAAAGCTTTCCGTCATCGATAGTGCCGTGCCAGTCACGACTTATTTAAATTAGGCTCCTCGTAATCTTGACATAGTTCACGGATTATAAAGGCAATTTTTGTCCGCGCAAAACATTCTTAGTATGATAATGGATAATTCTTGACATGTTTTATATAATGCAGGCCTGGGGCTTCCAAGCCGACACTATGTCTAATAAATTTATGGGCCCCCATTTTCATGTTGATCGGCGCTCGAAATTATAATCGTCGCGCTCCAGGCACGGCGCGTGAGTCGCTTGACGCGCATGCGCGCCTCACATGTCGGTCAGTTTTCGATTTGGGCGCTTCAACGACCGCCAAATTGATGTGACATAATACGAAAATGGCATTTGACTTATGCACCGCGATGGTACTTTTTGTTTTTGATAAAAAATTAAATTGCATGTGCACAGTGCTACTGTTGAAACTGAAATTAATAAGTATTTTATTTTTATAAAGACATTTATTATCGTTGGTATTGACAATATCATGTCAACGGGTAAAGTCTAAGCTTCGGGATAAGTAATATCAATGCTGCACAGTTGACTTCTATGCATAAATAAAACCTTATAGTGTTTTTAGGTACTTGTTACCAAGACGCAACGCAACTTGATATATTATTCATAAAACCAAAATTATTTCTGTTTATTTTTGAAAAAATAATACAGGTTGGGCAAGTAAAATCAGTTTTATGTCTATGAAGAAAACACAATATCACAATAAAAATAGTATACGACCTATTTATTCTCAGACCAAACAAACATACACAAAAAGTCATAACGATCGGTCAAGCCGTTTCAGAGGAGTTTGATAACAAACACTGTGTGTGACAAGAGATTTTTATATATTAGATGATATTTCTCACGCTGCACTAGTAACTGATATGATCATTGAAGAAAATAAAACACCTAATAAAAAAGTGCCAAGATAAATGTCAAAGCGACAAAGGTGCGGAAACGATTCTGAGAGTTAATGACGTGGAACCGTAGTAGGGGTGAGCGAGAAGAGACACGCTTTGATTGAGCTTTGGGTCAGCACAGGCTATAGTTCTCCCTTAAGTACAATCAATAGCATATCAAAATAAACAAATACATATCTAATTGATAAGAAGACATTGACAGACGGGGATTAATCATCGGCAAAGTTTTCTGTACACTTACCATGTCATGTGATAATAAATCTGCTGTCGAATTTCTACTTTTAAAATGTTCCTAAAGGGTGAAATTGAAAATAATAAATTCGCAAATTGAGACACTGAAAGTTCGCTGAATGTTTAGTTCCATGCTAGTTATGAAAGTAGGTATATCGATGTTCTTGGTTATTGAATTTGTAGTAAACATACGCAGAAATCTAATAGGCACCAAATTATTAAGCGTACTCATAACGCGAGACTCTTTTTGTTGATTTAAAATCTTATCACAGCGCAATAAAGTGAAAGATGTTCACACTGTTACTCAAAGGGGCTTTACCTCTCTCTTCAGTGCAGAAATTTGCAAGTGCAACTTACAAAAGCGATCGATCTGTACGGCTGCAACTATCTTTCAAAGATGAAACATAAATTTCCTCTAAAGAAGCTAAAGAATGAACAAATTAAATGCTTGACTTTCAAAGTGGATGACGGTGTCATTATTGTCGGAACAATGCAGGTCATGAGCTCGCCAGACCCGGTTCCCGTACTTACAAAGCAAGTTCGCCTTATAATGGCCTATTGAAACGAAACTGTAGCAAAGACTGCCCTTTTTGTGCAACAATACTTATTGCTATTTTTAGTCGCTTTTTGTCCACCCTGCAACATTCCGACTGAAGCCAAATGAGTAAATTTTAAATTTTAACTGCATATTAAGTAGGTACACCTCGTCATTTAATTATGATATAAATAATAATTATTATAAATTATATAGCAACATCCTTCACTCGCAATTAAGCAGTTAACGGTGATGAAAACTATGCTGTACCAATCAAAACAAATCTAGAATAAACTGCATAAATATGTAGGTATCTAATTTCATCTAGATATTAAATGAAAAAAGAATCCAGACGATCCGGGAGTATACAGTTTTCCGCGTTTCGTCACAGATCAAGCCAGAATTAATAGCTCTCGTGTTGCAAGTAGACAAAGCTAAGTAGTCGAGGAAACGTCGCAGCACAGAGCACGTGCTACGCAAAATAAAAACGACATTTTTATGGAAATACGGTTATTTCGCAGGGAAAATACGTCCGACAAAGCAACTTGTCCCGGAAACGAAACACTCTGAGGGCATGTAGATTTATCTCCCTCGCGTAAATAAAAAATAAAATAAAAAGCGACGGAATATAAATGTGGTGACATGCGGGCTGTTCAAACTTTTTAACCCTCTCTGCTTGACGAATAAAAAAGAAACAAAATAGTTTGCCGATGTGAAGCTTGCTTAAATAGAAAAAGTGAGTCATATTCGATGTTTAATACGCACAAGCGTTATTAAATGTCTCATATTTGCTGTTGTAAAATTAACATATAATGCTACGAGCAGAATATTTTAGAAGTAAAAAAGTACTTAAAACTTTACGACCACGCAATATAGGCAAAGGGAATTAGTCCTTCTAGTCTGTCTTGAAGTTGTGCGCTATTCAACAGTCACAAACATAAAAATAACACGGAGTCTCCCATTGAAAAGGTTCAAAACCTGTTACAGTATGTTGCATGTACAATCTATAATTATGAGATACCTTTATCTGTGGACCAGTTCGGTTGACACAGCGCCAATGGAGGCCCGCAGGGCGCGATTGGTTGGGACAACTTTGTTGCTTTTTTATCATTTTTTGTTTGTTTAGACGATTGTCCTGTCGCCCGTGAGGTTATAAGGTTCCATTGTATGATCTTATATATCTGGATCTGGTCCTTCGTACCGAATGGTCGGTCTATCTAGAACGCACTTTAATTTAAACCATTAAATGATCTCACGCATCAAAATGGTTACATTTAAACTATGATTTATACAACATTCCACGGACTATTAAAATTCAAGAGAAGTACAACAAAATGAATTGAAGACAAGATTACATACTTACATGTGAGTAGATATATATTAAAAATTACACATGCCCTATCTCGTATTGCTATCTCGGATTTAATAAGCAAATTAATTGGATTCCGAATGGAACCTGGTAATGGATGAAACAGGTTGTAAAGAGTCCCTTCTATTCCTGGTTATGATTTAACAGATTATGCTTTTCTCTCATACACTTTATAATTATCCTTGCAGGAAGAGCTAGTTTATATTACAGTGGGAAGTTGAGTATAAAGTTGTAAAATGCTCTCTATCGCAACAAAATTAAAATTCACAAAATAGTATAAATTACCTAATTGACGATTAATATATTCCTTTAAAAATAAACACCTTTTAAAACACTTTTAGTATTCAATATTCATTGAAGAGCAAAAAACTTAATATAAATTCAAATTTATTTTACATTTAAAATTAAGTACCGTTGCAATAATCTTTCATTAATTATATTTAATCAACAACTAATTTTCTTATACTTTCAACATTATGTTAAAGTGTAATTATCTTAGCTTAATCAACAGGCACTGTACGTTTATGTTATTATCATAAGTAGAGGGCTACTAAGTATATTGATAATTTTAAGTTATGCGCATATTTGCAGTACTTGCGACTATTTTTGATTATAGATTGCTTTTTTGAGAGTTTTCATTTCTAAACCTTCAGTTTTTGAATCTTTGTTGAGTTAGTTTACTAGGAAAAAAAGCGTTATAAAATAAGATACAAGAATGGTAACATACAATGTGAAAGCCCATTACAGTGTGCTCAGGAGACGTTCTTCAACCTCACTGAAGACCAGTGGGGTTATATGTAAGCCGATTGCAGTTGCTTTCGTCTACCGGTCGCTCTCACTTATTGAGAATAATACCAAAGTGTGAGAGTGACGGGTAGACCAAAGCAACTGAAATCGGCTGACATATAAGGGGTCAGGTTAAAATTACAAATCCGACATACGCTACTGCGACATCAGACGTCTATGATATTTTTTTTAGTTTTGCTTCCAAGCATGGAAGCTAGAAACGGTGTTAAATAAGAGATCCTATTATTCATCCTGGTGAGATAGACACATGATAAGCTAGTTTCAATGTAGCTCTAAACCCAATAGAAACACCTAATCAATTACTAGGTTATTCACGTAAAGCAATTTTTTGCACATCTTATGCCTTGGTCACATACTGTGTTTTTAGTAATTCGATAATTTATTTATTAACATATTAAACGCGTTTGTAATCATTATTTCTAAATAATTGGCCTTACCACACCTGTCAATTAAGTGATGTGTGTGACGGCTTTGTGAGGAAAATTTAGTTTTTACGGTGTGGACTACTGAAAAAAATGTTGGATGTTTTGTTTTAAATTATTTCCGACACGTAGGCACAACATGCCAGATCTAAGTAATAACCAATGATCCGTGAACACTAGCTTTTTTGGTTAATTGCGCGTGCAACTAAGAGAGTTATATTGTATTGCCAGAGTAAATATAATGGGAATAAACACATACCAACCAACGTCTACCGTGTGATTATCTCTGATAACAACATTGAATTCATAAAATTTTATGTATCATTACTCTAATTGAACACCGTAACGATAGTGGCGGTTCATTCATGAACTTTCTGGTTGTAGGTTCTAAGCTTTCTTGCAACAAAGTAAAATTTTCTGGACTGTAAGTTTATGTAATTGGCATGTTTGTAAGAATCCAAGTCTTGGCATATTAGAAATTGAACAACGAAAATCGTGGCTTGGCTTATTTTAGCCAAATATAACACTAAGCATTGCGTTCGACTTGCAATTACTAAAATAAGAGACTAACAAAGTGTAGTAACGTGACAAGAGTTTGACTACACGTGTGCCACATTGTGGTTTATTTGTTAATAAATATATACAAAAAACCTTAACTTCAACACAGTTATAAAACAAAAATGTATCTGTAACGTTTGCTTTAACTTTTGGAATTGCTTAGTTTCCTTCAATTCAGATTAAATTGTTACAGTTTTTGAAGATACTCCGTGCTAATCTGGTATTGAAACAACAACGTATAATGTGACAGCTACGGGTCACCCCAGGGATATAAAAATCA
This sequence comes from Cataclysta lemnata, assembly GCA_963931975.1. Lineage (NCBI taxonomy): Eukaryota > Metazoa > Arthropoda > Insecta > Lepidoptera > Crambidae > Cataclysta > Cataclysta lemnata. The sequence goes on along the minus strand of OZ008344.1, from coordinate 11,456,479 downwards.
GCTAAGGGAGATGAACTGGTGTACACTAAGAAGCACCTCTGAGTAGCCAAATGGTAGAGGTCAAAGCACCAACAACAGCATACCTAAAGGGGGTTGGTGTCAGACTGATGTATGATGTATGGTATGAGTGATGATAGTCATTAAAAGAAAGCTCGATGATGCCTGACCGATATGAATAGAATCAGATAACAGGGTAGGGTGTGTCACAATGCGTTTTTATTAGTTTTCTTCTATTCGAATTGAATTATATTATATTAAATTTTGATAAAAAAAATTCATGAACAGAAAACGATCGAAGAAATACCGAGCGAGTTTTCACAAAGATCTCCAATAGGAAACAGTAGTTAGCGTCGCCGGCGCCGGACACAAATTGTTGGCTAGCCCGGTGAGCTAGCTCACCGCAAATGTCAATGGCGGCCGGGCAGCATGCGCACGCACTCGATGTGTACGCTATTTAATGCGGAATTACTATAATTTGGACGACGTCGGTGTTTGGCGCTAACCGTCAGCCTCAGAAGGCGACGGAAGCCTGTCACAGCCGCAATTACTGTACCAAGAATCGGCATTAGTTCGTCGAGTTGAACTATTTATGTAAAATAAGAGCAGTCTCACGTACGGGGAAACGGCAATTGCACGCATCGCTCATTAAGCACTTTAAAGCAATTTGTGGAGTGGAGAAAAAGTCGGCCGAGACCAGGCAGCATCGCGTGGCCAATTAAAATGCTGTGGCACCCCCGCTTCGCGAGCCAACGGTATATTTGCCGCGAAATAACATAGTCCACTCGTTTCGAATTGCTCGCATCCTCTGTCTAAATAGTCGTGCTAAACCTGACTAGCGTCGTTTGGATTCCATCATGTACGTACATACGGGTTGGCGCCAAATGACGTTAATTTGCCGGACAATAATTATGCCGAAGTATACCCATAGTTACTAATGTTATTTTCTTCTATTACTGAATCCGAGAAAGCAGTTTTCTATGAAAGTTTTTATGAAAGAAGTTCAAAATAAAGAGTAGGTATAGTCAAAGCCGTACAGAGGAGTACTAACTAACTCAAACAATGTTATAAAGCTTCTGATATAACACAAATCACAAGAAGTTTGAAAAAGAATATCTGCATTCTTATAGAGCACTAGATATTAGAGGTAAAGCCTTGCAGGGTTCAACCCCCGCGTTATTATCTGGGTTTTTTAGTTTTATTTACATCCATTACCTATCTAGGTACGTATTAAAGAGATACTTATAGTACATACATACATACATAAATCACGCCTATATCCCCGAAGGGGTAGGCAGAGGTGAACTAGCACCCACGCTTTGCCAATTATGTTAGGTCCCATGTAATAGGTGGCGAGCCTATTGCCATTTATCGGGCACAAAAGTCGCAGTACATTGCTAGGTGGTATAAGAGGAACGCCGCTGCTGCCCATTCCTCATCACTGATTTATCCTTAGTCGCCTTGTACGACACCCACGGGAGAGATTTGGGGTGGTGACAATTGTATTCTACTCTGCCGTCACCACACGGCCTAGATACTTATAGCAAATCTAAATTTCTCTAAATTCGAACGAATTCGAACAATTTAATTTTAGAATAAGAGAAAAATTCAGCAAAGAAAAACCACAATCATAAAATACAAGTTCATTCTAAACTTCGGAGGAAAACTCCAATGTAAAAATTCAAACAATAATTATCATAAAATATAGAACCTTAAACTTGGCACACGCACATTGCGCTCTTGTTTCCTTCTATTTTTAAACTTAAGCATTACTAAAGAAATGTGAAATTGTTTACATACAGAAATAATAAGTAAAAATAAGAAGACTTAATAAATTCAATGTAAAGGTAAAATTTATAAAATGTGTGCCTACAATACATTTTCAATTTCGGTAAATAAACAACAAGGTCAGCCGTTGCCTCGGGCGCCATTGTGTACGTGTGCTGCGCCCACGCCGTGTCGGTCTGCTTGGACACGTTTTGAACACCTCGAAATAAATGCATAGATTATAAGCCGCGAATTACTGAGACGTCAAAATTATTAAAAAATATATTGCAACTTTTTGGTAGAATTATCTTGATGTTTGAATTTTTTTGCCGTTTTCTATCGTGCTAAATGTGTCTAAAGAGTGTATTGTGTATAGTTTGATACCCAATTATTTAAACCATAAGTATATCTATAGTTACCCTTTAGCACTTTAAAAAATAAAAGGTATATTCTTAACCTTGGAAAAATAGAATTAATCCATTAAACATCTGTAAAAAATAATGATAAAAGATAACAATTACCTAGTGTTTTTGATGAAAATATTAGTCGCAGTAAAACTTTAGCAACTTTAGGTTTTATCATTATTTGTGTATTCATTTCAGTAAAATAATTTTGGTTGTTGCTGAGAGAATAAGGTAACAAATGTCTTTGCTATTTAATAATTACTTTGTTTATCCAACCAAATTATTTTTCGTGTTGCGAATACAATGTAAATTTAATAATAAGAAGTTACTTTTAATTTTCATTATACTTAGGGCCTGTTTCACAATCGACATGTAAGTTCGAAGTAGCTTACTTTGCAGTTCAATTGACATATATTTCATATTACAACTGTCAAATGATCTGCGAAGTAAGCTACTTTGAACTTACTTGTCGATTGTGAAACAGGCCCTTAATAAAACTGATACTGGTAAACTGGTGGTTTTTTTTTTAATATTTAAAAAAGTTGGAATCTATTTTTCAGTACCGAATGATTGCGTTTCCTATCGCTTATCATAAAGACGGTATTTTAACCGTAACATTCCATACAATGCGTTGCAAAAACTATAAAAACATCATTGTAGCCGAGAGAACCTGACAAGTGCTTATAATAACTGTTCCCACAATTAAAAACACGCCATAATGACCGTGTTTAGTGTTGACAATAAAGAAAACTTTATAAAATAACGCCTATTAGTCGTTGATAAAAACTAGAACTACACGACTATCGAGGTAGATTGTTTTTGCTTATTGGCTTAGGCGTTAAGCTATTAACTCAAGCTAAATGGTAGATACAGTGTTGGAAATGTGGTATTCAATTTGTAATATTCACCCTCCTCTCAACTTAGGTAATAATTGAAAACCCTAACTCCCGCACTCCAGAGTCGTCAAATAACGTTAATGAGTACTTAACGTCAAAAAATGACAATTCAAAACTAGTCTCTATTCTTGCCGGGTCTATGGTCATGATTTGAATGAAAATTTTTGACATTAAATACTCATTAAAGTTAATTGACGTCTCTGAGTGCGGCAGTATGTTATCTAAGTCCTCTTTTGTCTTCGGTGATATCTCGGTCGATGACTTTTTTAAATACAGACACAATCTATTTAAAACATATGACGTTTAAAAAAGGCTGGTCAAGAGTAACCGAAACGGACGGGCATGCATGAAGACAGAAATAAGATTGGATGAAGCGAAGAAGAAGTATTTAAAGATGATTTCTACCTATATATGTGGGAGAAAGGAGTGACATTATGTAAGTGTAAGCAATTCACCCGAAAACAAGAAAATAATTGCCAAATATAAAAATCATGCATTACTTTAAGCATTCTAGGCGCGGCCACGTGGAGCTAAAGACAATGTGCAGTCGAGTACAGAGGCAGTCAATCAATTGCCAACCATAATTGTCCAAAGTAAAGATTGAGAACATTTGACATATAGTCTCAACCTGACTCGCTGTTGACCGTACGCACAATGCAGACACAAAGAGCGACCCGTGGCTAATTGCGTCCGCCCGTGCACATCAATCACATAAGCGAGACGCAACAAACGAAAACTCTGTTAGTTTTGCCGCCGAATTATTAATTACATCCCCACAAAAACTCACACACCGCCGAAAGAGCATAAATTTCTTCCTTTTTCCAGGGCACAAAGATGCCGGCTCAAACAATGTAACTAAACAGATTAACGTAGCCGACGCGGTCTAATTTTTGGCGCCAGTAGTCCTCGGACGAGATTAAACTAATATGAATAGGAAATCGAGTAGAAAATGGACCGGCTCGTGTGTCATTAGGGATTCGTCACGGAGCCAAGCGCCTCAACCTTTATGTTACCAACTTAATTGAATTAACATTTCGGCAGTTTTATTGGCTGTTGGTAACGTTTCGGAACTAAATTTTATGGGCGATTCTTGTAATAACGGTAATGTTTATGGGACGGTTATTGCTTCGTAATTATATTGTAAGTTATACGTGAATGTACCAGTGACTGCGTGGGCGGTAGGTTCTATGAAAGCTAATACCCAAAGCTCTATAGTAAGTTAGTGGTGTATTTTTCATCATAGTCCTCTTGCCCTTATCTTATTCCATTTCATTTGAGGTTGGCGCAGTAATATTCTTTCTTTGGTTGACTCCTGTTAGCTGTCATCTCATTTATGTAATTTCTCACCCAATCCATCCATCTCTTCTACGGTATTCCTCTGCCTCTCCTTCCCTTAACATTCATATTCATCACTCTGTTACTGCCGCACTGAGAGACGTTAATTAATGTTAATGAGTACTTAATGTCAAAAGATGACAATTCAAAACTAGACGCTCTTTATGGTGTACATTTTAATGTTTTTTTTTTCACTTTAACTTCTCATTAAAGTTAATTGACGTCTATGAGTGCGGCAGTAAGTCACATGCATTTCGTTTCTACTCCTAACGTGTCCGTATTAAACCAAATCGCTTTATCTTCTCTTTCATATTTCCTCTCATATAAAGTACTACGGTATTTGTGGTGAATTTAATAATCAATATTAGCTACAATATTTAGGTAACATAATAGACAGATAGGTAGAAGATAATATATGAAAAATGTATTCAGGCGAAACTGGGTAATTACTGCCTACTTATTGACAACTCCATAATTCATCACTATGCTCATTTAAATATTCAGCTGTCGCATCGATTCCGACCATTCGAATGACCAAAGATTTATATTATTCAAACGCCGACCGCCACCTACGCCGATATTACTATTCAAAAGTGGGAACGGAGAACATTTCCTCATAATGTGTGCTGTCGTTTATGGAGTTTTGTAGTTCGGGTCCACTCGACCCAGGGGCTGCCATGAATAGTAATCGCGGTTTGGGCCCAAGAGACCCACGGCCTCTATCCCGGTAATGCGCCGCTTATGGTGCGTGCTAAATCGACAATACCCGGGGGTGCTCTGAGCTAATAAACCGTTTCGAAGACTCACCTATTTGGGTCGTTTGTTCTTGATACCACGCTTCATAAACCGTAAAATAGGCATAATATTATTTGGTTATAGACCTAGTGTGTTTACTTAGTAAGTTTAAGAAAAGCTTGCAGAGCTTAAATAGTAGGTATTTGAGCTCGTATGGGTCACACAAGATAAGCTTTTCATTTGAAAATCAAGTTATCATACGAAATAGTCCCATTTGCTAGCATGATGACAGTGTAAACATAGCGACTTCAGAGCCATTACTCTGCTTTGAGAATGAAACATAGCAACCGAGTACAGAGTAGAGGCTTGAGCGTCCGTGAGCAAGGCGTGTGCGCTGGACTCACATTCATGAGCAGGTCCGGCGAGGAGGAGCTCTTACCGCTCATGGCGGCTGCGGTGGCGCATGTCACAACACAGTTCACTCGCGAGGCGCGGCGCAGGCGGCGCGGGCGTTCTGCGTGCGCCGAGCGGCCGCGACTGCCGTCGATCCCCCACCGTATAACCCCCACCGCTACCGGCTGCCTCATTTCTCACTATAATTTGCGTGCTGCTCGTTTTTTACCATTATTACTCCCTCGTTTTGTTTTACGTATTATCGAGTGCATCCCGCTCGCACCGCCGCCATGCGCGGCGAGCGCCCGCCCAGATAATAGCCGCGTGCAATTACCTCGCCGACTCGCGACACTGGGCTTTGCCAGTTGGCACCGCTAGCTCCATCTAGTGGCGGGAGGCGGTATCACATTTAGCATAAGACTCCAGAATCAACTAAAAAAATAATTTTCAAATACTTGGCACATAATAAATAAAGAAATGTTTTCAAACGAGATTATCTACAGGTGAGCAATCCAAGCATTGGTTAGTGAACTGTTCACCAAAAACAAGTTTCATATTTTTTTAATATTCTAAATACATACAAACAAATATTTTTAATTTTAAGAGAAGTAAATATATTTATAGTCCGCCCACAAGGTGGACCGACGATCTGGTGAAGGTCGGGAAGCCGCTAGTTGCGGGCAGTGCACCGATCTGTTTGGAGTTCCTTGGGGGAAACCTATGCCCAACAGTCTCATTCTCGGCTGATTGACTGACTGAAATATATTTATTAGCAAATTGTTTTTATTTTATTTTAATATCAAAATTTAATGTGAGAATAACTTATTCAAAAGACAACACGTCAGCAAAATTTGCAAAAAATATGTTATCTTGCATCATCAGGTCAGATCAGTCACATAAATTAGGTTTGAGAATATTTCCTTTTATTTAAAATACCGTTTTTTGGCTTCTTCTTCTCCCTGCCCAGATCTCTGTCTATCTGGGGTCGGCGCCACTTCCATTCATATCGGTCAGACGTCATTAAACCATCCCTTTTGATTTGCACCACACCAAAAAGGTGCTAGTGATAAATGAATGTATATAAAAGAGACGGAAAGGATGATATCAAGAGACCGATGAACGGAGAGAGCGATTGATGACAACATTCCAATCCATACTGCTCGAGGTGTTGGCTTAAGTTTTACAGCCGGCCGCCTGCCTGACACCAACCCTCTTTGGGTGTGCTGTTGTTGGTCGTTTTTTCTCCACTATTCGGGTACCCACCACCATTCCACCATTCGAGGCCACCCATGGGATAAGTCGGTGCTGGCACATTCTACGTTATTTTTTCGCTCCTAGATCATAGGCAGAGGTAGACAGAGGTGAACTAGTACCCACGTTTCGCCAATTATGTTAGGTCCTCCCAGGTCAGCATGGAGCATATCATTTAATATATAAAACGAAACCTTGACTGGCTTTTATGAACACTCTAAGCATAGTCAATAAGGCTCATCTTCTTGTTCATAATGGAGTGCTGGTTCCGACATTGATCTATATGGAAGTGAAGTGAAGGTTGGGTATGGGAGAAAAAACATGAAAGTAGAATGAATCTAGTAGAAATAAGAGCGTTGCGGAGCATTGCTGGGATACGGTTGACCGTGCTAAGAGAAATATATAAAATCTTTAATTCTTTATGTTATTATGCCGACCGCTCGCATAGACAAGTTAATTAAAGTTATAGACCAGTCTAAAGAGAAGATTTTGTTGATTCCCACAAAATAATTGAATTAGACAATGTAATAATTAACACGGGAGGATTATAGTACAACAATCAGTAAGTTCCAATTGGACTCATTTTAGACTCAATTGTATTGTAAAAATGTCGATAAGGGCTCAACAAGGAACTTGTCTGATGGTAAAATACGACTTTTGAAATTATTTGTAGCATTTTAAATAAACTTCAGGCGTGTGATTGTTTTTTTCTTACAACTCAGGAATTATTTTTATAAATTATTTTTCCTTTCTTGGACATTAACGTAGTTAAGATGATTGACAAGAAAACAATCTCTAATTTTATTCAAAATCACTAGCATTTTAATGTCGCCATTTCTGGGTGTCAGACCCTATAGATGAAAAAATATAAAAATGCGCCATTACCCTCCGCTAGCCTAGTGCCATTGGTGAATAAATATTAATCATATTTATTTATATTATATAAACAGTCTAAAGTGTCGGTATTTTGATGCATAGTTTATCAGACTGATATTTAACGATTAATAAAAAAAATTAACAATTGGTTGAGTTAACTATACATGAAACCGGCCCTAAGTATTTATCTAATCTATGCCGCTACTACAGAGTCGTAATAAAAAAATTATATTACGAATTAATATGAAAAATGTACTTATAATAATCCAAAGGTGCTACGAAACTCGTAGCAAGCTAAACTCGTAACGCTTTGATACTACGCAGTGCTTTTATGTGTTTTAAGTAAAATTATTTTCAGTCATGTTTGTTTAACGAAATAAGATAGAATTTATGAGGATAGCTGTTCATATTAAGATTTTATTATTGGATTAATATTTTTGTTGGGATTATTTATTTGTGTTGTGTTAAACAGGTTACTAATTAAGTACAACATTTGTTTACTAGAATAAAAGAGTTTATTTACATCATAAAACAATAATTCATATCAACCAAGGCACATTTTACACAAATATTACACATCTAGACGAATCACAACAATTTTTGTGGTAACTAACAAGTAATTAACAAACATCATTCGAAAGGGCATTCTTACAAGCAATTACAGAATGAACGAACAATGAACTCTGTCTTATAAGTCCAGAAAGATAATACAAAAATTCATTAAACCTAGATAATTTATAAAATAACTTATTCACCTTGCTTATTGTCCTAGAGCCATCGGAGGTTGCAAATTGTAGTGGCCTTGCAACATTGCGTAGTTTTCCTTCGTCGCGCACTGATATGTGGAAATGGGGGTGGGGTATTGCTGGTACATACGAGGCGCAGGTGCCCGCGCGTATAGCGCATCCTGTCTTACTTCAGGGTACCAACCACTCATCACTGATCCGCTAGCGTACGCGCTATTGTAACTGTTAGCACAGGGCACAACGTTAGGGGCGACTGCCGCGTAGTTCAGAGACATAGGCTTCGATACACTCGCGACCGGCACTGTGCCGTAATTGGTACTGCCGACTGCACTGGCACTGGTCACTGGGCTCGGTTGCTGCTCAGTCTTCTCCTTGGGCGTTTCCTCCTTATCGTCATCTTTGGCTTTTTTGTTCTTCCTGGACATGTTGGCGTGGGTCTTCACGTGCTTCGCTAGGTGGTCCGACCTCATGAACCTCTTCGGGCACAGTTGGCAAGCGAACCTCTTCTCCCCGGTGTGAGTTCGCAAGTGCCGTTGCAGTTCGTCGGAGCGTGTGAACCGCTTGCCGCAGAACAACCAGTTGCAGACGAATGGCCTTTCCCCGGTGTGCCACCTCAAGTGCGCCTTCAAGTGCGAGGTCTTCCCGTACACTTTGCCGCAGCCGGGAACGTGGCAGACGTGTTCTCGCTTCGCGCCGTCCTTGCCGTAGTTGGGGCCGAAGCCAGCAGCTTCGGTCAGGCAGTTGGGGCACCGGCACTTAGCGCAGCGGCGCTGCAGCTCTCTAGCTTCTTCGGCGGCTGCTGGGGGCCAGTACGGCGAGTACTGTGGCGGGTATGGCAGTTCTCGCCACGGACCCGCGCCGCACCAAGCTCCGGACGAAGCGCTGCTGCAGGAGGACAGGTCGGAGGCAGGGGACAAGGTCTCCCCGCGGCCGTACCCGCACCCGTAAGTCGGCATCATATTCATCATCTGCAAACACAACATTAATTAATTAAATTAATTGCTAGGCACTTCAAGGTAAAGTTACAAGTCAGGAATCGTAACGAAAACATCTTATTTGATCTTGAAACAACACAACGATCGGTTCGGCTATGACATGTGTCCAAACATGTAAAACATTATGTTTAAAATGTTCAAAAATAAAAATTACAGGTAAACAACGCGCGCGGGCGTGGGCGGGCGGACAGACCTGTTGCGCGGGCGGATCCACGTACTGCATTTCCGGCGGTGACAACGTAACGCGACGGAACCTCAACTGGATAATTACAGGGCGGCGCACCGCTCGCGCCGAGACGTTTTTAATAACTGGCTTGGGATAGACGTAACGAGCGGTTGTCACCTCGCCCCGAGCCCCTTGCCCCGACCCGCGACCGGCGCGCGCGCACCCTAGCCCCCACCCCGCGCTCGGGCCCCGCGCAGCCTCCGACACACCCCACCCGACCCGTGAGTTATGAGTCTCGGCTCTTATGGGAAAACGATCTCTTACAAAGTTAAGCCGACATTACTAACCGATATCGAGAAGTGGTAACGTTTATTTGTATTTAGCGTGTCTAATCTATTTAATGGTGTTAGTATTATAAAAGTAATTGCATGGTAGCGAGAATTGATTTTATTCTCCTAGTAATTGAAAGACATAACTTTTAAAGGGCAGATTGTATTAGTGTTTAATAGAGTATTAAATTGGTAAAGCTCATGCAAGCAACGTAGATACAAAGGTTACTATGAAAATTTTGCGTAGGTACCTACTGAATGTAGACGTTACGAAAAAACTGAAAATGTGTTAGAACTTTTCTCATTCAATGTTCTTAAATAAATAGTCAGACAATCGTGGAGTATGTTACGTTAAACAATATTTTGTGTAGGATATAGACTCGTTTGTGTAGGATATAGACTACACAAACGAGAATAAGATTAACGTATATAGAAATAGAATTAACGTATCTACTCATAAGTGTATCTATATGTAGGCGACACGAAAATGAGCCATGCAGCCAAATACAATAAGAAATTCAGAGAGAAAGAAATTATTTTTATAATATTTACTTTTTTATTTGTCTTATGTGTTTTTTAAGACATGAAAGATATTAAAATTTAAATTCAAGTACGTTAGGTAGAAAATTATTGTTACAAAATTATTTTAATACAAGGCTGTATATGTCTGCAGCCCAAGCCTAATACCAATGGGAAAAACAATTTCCTTTAGTATTCAAAACTGTCCCAATTTTAGTTTAAATTTTAAGAAATGTTATGTTAAACTACTGTTTTATTTTCTCGCAATCGAAGTGAAAAGCAGAGTGTGTTACTCGTCCACAAAACCATTTTGACCACCAAAATGATTCGTTTTGTGCACTTGATGGAAAATCTACTATTGTTCTAACGAAATATGAAGCCAAATGAATACTTTAGCAAAATCGCTCATGACTTAATTGAGACATCATAACCAATACATTACTAGACTCAGAACACGGAAATAGTTATTTGTTGTACGTGAGTGCAAAGTTGTTTTTTAACCGCGTGCTCAATTTTGATGACCGAGCTAGCGAACGATTCTAAAATTGAATCACGAGCGTAGCGAGTGATTCAAAAATTAGAATCCTGAGCGATAGCGAGGGAATCAAAAGAGCACAAGGTGAAAAATCTTTGCACTCGAGTGCAACACGTAACTTTTCATCCCCCCCAACGAGGAAATTGCAAAATACAAAAAAAAAAATACAATCACAACAGTTTCTATTTTCACCCAGAAACTTCCACAACACCCTCCCATTAACCCAAACACACTCTCAACACCCACCCAGAAACACCCACAACATTCACACCCGCAATACACACCCATCCACTCAGACACACCCAAAAAACACCCATTCACCCAGAAACACCCAAAAAACACCCATTCACCCAGAAACACTCACAAAACACATATTCACCCAGAAACACCCACAAAACACCCATTCACCCAGAAACACCCACAAAACACCCATTTACCCAGAAACACCCAAAAAACACCCATTCACCCAGAAACACACACAAATCACCCATTCACCCAGAAATACCCACAAAACACCCATTCGCCCAGAAACACCCACAAAACACCCATTCACCCAGACACACCTCCAACACCCAGCCACACCCGCAAAATTTATCCAGACACACATGTAAGTACCTAATAAAAATTACCGTCCCTAATGGAGTTCAGAGAGTCAATCAGCTTGAGTCAAGCACGTTGATTTTCTGTTGTTTTTGTTCCGTTGCTAGCGTAAACAAATCAAACAAACCTAAAAAGCTTTTAAATGCTTGACTCAAGCATCAAGCAAGCATTGTAGACGATCAAAATGTTTAAAGCAAGATTGACGCCAAGCCGATTGACCGTCACGGAACTCCAAGGTTTTAACAAATTTATGACGTGAAAAGAAAATGGCGCGCGGAAAGCAAATTACAAAAAAAGTACACCAAGAAGGTTCCGAGTCTGAGTTTTTAACAAATTAAAATAGGTTGCATGATAATTTCGGCACCATGGAGGTAGAAATAAATAGGTATAATGATGTTTTGAATTCACAAACTCATTGCACACGATGTTCTAAATTTAAATTTACTTTATCCTCTAGAGGATAAAAACGGCTTTTGCACTCAGATATCGAAGAGCAAAAACGCCTTTTCCGAGATGGTGGGATGAAAACGATATTATTTCACAGACTTCTACTGCATCGTATGATCATGGGTCTACGTAAATTAGATAGATATATAGCCAGTGCTACAGCCAAAATCGCCTCATTGAATCTCCCACCGGCATACTATAATAAAATGAAGCTGGAGATGAATATTTTTCTCGGAAAATTAGTTGCTGTTTAAAAAAATAATCAAGTCGCAAGGCGATCCCGGAGATAGCGTCCGGACTAATACACCTATCAGTATTATTTTTATGTTCCCACTGCGGCTGGTCTCACGTCGAACATTTTTTCTCTATTTCTCCGTGGAGTTCGCGGCAGACGCATGATTTATGCATATTCGACCGGGGCCAAACCTTTAATTACACGTTGTTAAAATATGGCAGTTTGTTAAATCGTTCCTGTGCTTTTGTTTTAGGCCGAAGCCGCTCTCTGCACAGGACCCTTCACTGGCGCTCTCGATATGTTTTTTGTTTGTCTAATTGTGTGTTGCCTCTGTCAGAAAATTTTCGGAATCTAATTTAGCTAGATTCATCACGATGGCAATGAAAATTGCGAGAACTGGAATAGCCTTTTACTCTACGCATTGTCACACATACATTCACATATTATTAGTACCTATTATACTATACGTAGGTAACTAAGGATTCACATATCGACATGTTTAATATTGTAATCTTTTGCATTGTTATAAAGGCTAACTATTTGTGTTCGGAAGACCATTAGGTGTTTATTGATTATTAAAAAAAAATATGAAATACAATTTTCTGAGCTCTATAATCGTTTCCGGTAACACCCACCTCCTTTAAACAAACGGTCATCAGCAAGCTAAGCGACTATCGACTATGGTCAGATTGATCTTCTGAGTTCTACGATTAGACTATGCTACTCATTTTTGTGATTGGACACATAAATGAGAACTCGTGCCTATTTGTTTGTGGTAAAGTAAGTCTTCACGAATTGAGAATATAAATAAATAATAGGTCTTATTTGTCATCATAATAAGAAATTTCCGTTTTGTATAGATTAGTTAAAGTATTTTTTTTTCAAACTTTTTTATTTCTGTTAATCAAAGTAATCACTCATGCAATCGATGCATCTTTGCCAATACAGTGCCAGTTTATTGATGCCCTTCATGTAAAAATCAGCTGGACAGGGGGCAACAAACTCTTCAAAGCACTGCTTTTCGGAAATTGAATTTTTTTCCCGCTAAAAAGTTGTCCAAATTTTGGAAAACGCAATAGGTCAGTACGTGCAAGGTCTGATGAGTATGGCTGATGAGGCAGAGCTTCAAATACCGACTCTTGCAGCTTGGAGACTGTCTGTTTTTGCAGTATGGGGTCGCACGTTGTCGTGAAGAAGGAGCGGGGATTAAAACTGCAACCAACACTCATCTGCCCTCAGACGTATTGGGTTTCAATGTTTAGCGTCATGAGTTTCATAACTAAGTGTACCTATGTATTGTAATCAAGTCACATTTTTATAAATAAATGAATTTGGGCATTTTCTTTGACTGAGGAACCTAATGTAAAATCACACTTAGGGATTTTTAGGTAATGTCGCGTTGGTGATAATGTGACAGAAATTTCACATCGTGTAAGTAAGTGACGTAAGGTTCTTTCAATCACTTTTGTGTATAGCTTTGTATATAACATTCATCATCACTAACACCTTTCCGGTGTAATGGGTGTTATTAATTAAATGGAAGTGGATGGCTCAATGACATCTGACCGATATGAATGGAAGAAGAAACATACCGCGCCGACCTAGATAACCTGGGATCAGGGCATAACATAAAGAATGGTGTATGTGTGAGATTGCGCGAAATTTGTAACGTTATGACGATGTCGACATTCCACACATTCAACCCCATCGTCAAGCACGCTGTCTGTACATAATTAACCAACCCGGACATGGGCATTTCTTGACAATGCGACTGTCACCCCACGATTCATTACGCCATAAATACACTCGTAAGTAGCTCAAACAAAGACTCCCATTGCTCAGTCAAAACAAAGGTGTTCCAAGAACTGCTCCAAGCGGCTACTTTACTTTAAAATGTTATTCATTATCGTTACTTTTCACACAGTCGTCCTAACCTGTCGACATGTTTACGACTGGGAAGAACAATAGTTCACACTAGGGCTTGCAGTGTATAGTGCAATGGATACACTCGCTACCGTTCCTTTGCTGTCGGCTCGTTGGTCGTACAAAAGCCACATGCAGTGGACAATGCGGGGTACTAATGCGCTATGATCGCTCCCTTCGCGCCATAAATCTTGAGGGCTACTGCTTTTTGCTAGCAAAAAAAGCGCTCAATCATTTTGCGAAAGATAACATGTGATGAAACTTCGCCGACGTCGATGTTTCGAATAAGGAACACTTGTTTATGGTCAGTTGAGATAGAATAGCGTTGCTACTAAAAAAGTCTGTATGTATGTCTAATTCAATAAAAATACTAACGAAACCTTTTTCAAGTCGTTTTCCTTTACTGTTTTTGTTTTTGATTAATAATTTTACGTTATCGTAGGATCTCATATATTTAGATATAATATAAAGATAAAAAGTAATAAAAGAAAATTATTTTTATTAAATAAAAATATAGGTATGTATTTATGTTACTATTTCATACTTAGCGTTACATAGCTATCTACAATGATTTCATTAATTATTCATTGAATAATTCATTAATAACTTATAGTGAACTATTCGTTATTACCTATCTAATGGTAAGAATATGCCTCATCTCAAAGCAGTCCCAAAATATGTTTTAAACTAAAAAATGAACAAGGCTCACCTAAAGGTTGCATTGCATAATTAGTCAGCAGTTTATACAAGCCTTCCATTAATGGAATCGTTCTTGGAAAATCGCGGACAGCTATTAATAAAATTCAATGTACACTCGCGCCATTTCCGTTCAAGTAGCCGGGTTCCTTACACTAATTACAGGTTTCTGATATCGTAGGCGGGCAATATGTTCAATCGCTTGTCCTTAACTTCCTGTCTTTTGCGCCAATGCCGCCGGTATCACGTTACGCCATTGTAATGCAGCCAGCCTGGCACCCATGGTTGTGGATGTGCGAGTCAATTGCGCACGTGAAATTTAATTTAAGCTTTTTTTATATCTCATTCACACTCACACTATTTCTCCATTAATGCCCTTAAAATTAAAACCAAAACGCTTAAAATTAAAGCCAAAACCTTGAGCAGTATGGATTGGAATGTTGTCATTCCAATCACTCTCTTCGTTCATCGGTCTCTCGATATGGTCCGTTCCGTCTCTTTTCTATACATTCATTCATTACTAGCACCTTTACGGTGTGATGGAAGATATGAATCAAAAGGGAGTGGATGGCTTGATGACGTCTGACTGATATGAATAGAAGAGGAAACATACTGCGCCGACCCCAGATAGACTGGAAACAGGGCAGAGAGAAAAAGATGCCCTTATAATTAAAGGGCAAAATATGTCCTGTTGTAGTGGTATGGATCTTATAACTAAAAGACTGATGAAAGGCGATTGCATGCACCAGCGATGAGGAGGTTAAGGTGGACGTGTGGAGTATCAAGCAAGACTGGTGGTTGTATGGGCATTTCATGAGAAAAATGCCGAGCATCTAAAATAGTACCTAATGCCAACGAATGTTAGTGGGTGGGAGAGACGAGATGTAGGTATGAAAGTAGGTATAAAGCTAACTGAGCTGACGCCAGCAGATTACTCAAGGTCTTATCATAACGCTACGTGGTGGTAATTCGTGGTTATCTTAGCTAAAACGTTGAGCAGTTCCATACCGGAATTCCAACCGCTCTTCGTTCATCGATCTCTTGATATCGTCATTTCCGTCTATTTGTGACTAGCAATATACCCTTGTGATGGGGATGATATTGATTAAAAGGGAGTAAGTTAGAAAACTGTATTCTGCTGTGTCGTCATCCAGGCGCATTAATTTACAGTTCAGATTTTTATAAATAAATAAAAACTGCAAATGTTAATTGGCCGCAACAAATTCATTCACAATCACAAATCATCACTTCGAATCGAGAAACCGAATAGAACCTCTTCAGTACCCATGAAACTAGATCTTTGACCGTCACGACAAAGAAGATAAAAAGCTCAAATGTAGCGAACATAATCGCAGATTCTCCTTTTTATAACGTGGAAACGGACGCTCCAGTTATCTGATCGGAACTTCGCGTCTGCATTGTGTAAAGGAGTGAACACTGATGGTATTTCATTGTTATAGTGTAATAAGATCCCCGATGAAGGTACCTGTCCGTTCACAAAGCGAACTCACAGGTTCGCAAGCGATATTCTCTAGAAAAAAGGCTTTACAATTGTGTAACAGTAGGCTGATGGTCTTTATTACAAAAACTTCACTATAAATCTCACGCTATTTTTTTAAGTATTATAAGTCGAAGTAAGTGTTTCTAGTCATTTTATAATCATATTAACGTTTTGGGCACTTAAACTTCCTGTGGCCAGTCAACAGCACGTAAAGTTACCACAATATGTCAAACTCTCTAAATCAATTATCTGCTTACGGCAATTAAGTTACGGTTGACATTTAATTGCAGATAATATTCGATAGTATAAGGAGTTACCTACTCGTCTTTAAAACCCTTTTCTTCGAAAAGTCGATTGACAATTCGATGGCGACGAATGCTTCGTTCAATGTTTCAATGCATCGACCAATTTTCAAGCATCCTTTATTTCTTGTTTCCGATGTTACATTATTTCACCAAATTATTATTTTTGAAACTCTTTTTTATTCTCAAGAAGATTTTACTTACAAGTTGGAAGGAGATAATCGCATAGATACACTCGGCAACATGAGCAAATAACCACTATAGTAGGCGCTTACTGATCTAGGTACAAAACAAGCACTGTATAGCTAACAGAGTAGATAAAGTGTTAACCGACTTATGAGGCTTACCTACCATAACTATTTTTTTATGTTAGGTCCCATGTAATAGGTGGCGAACCTGTTGCCATATATCGGGCATAAAAGTCGCAGTAAATTGCTATTGCTAGGTGGTATTAGAGGAACGCTGCTGCCCATTCCTCATCATTGATTTATCCTTAGTCGCTTTGTACGGGAGAGATTTGGGGTGGTGACACTACACACACTATTTATTAAGCTTTTTACAAACCCTTATTTCGTTCAAGCAACCAACTATCTATACTTCATATTATGAAGCTGAAGTTTGTTTGCTTGAACGCGCTTATCTCAGGAACTACTAACTCAAATTCAAAATTATTTTTGTGTTGGATAATCCATCTATTCAGGAAGGCTATAGGCTATTATAATAACCGACATCAACGCGAGCGAAGCCGCGGGCGACCACTAGTAATATATAATAGCTAGTCTATTATAGAATTTCATTGAATCTTATTTTTATCTCCTTAAATTTATTTCAATTTTCTAAATGTATGCTGCCTACATACCTAAATAAAAAAAAAAAACATACAAGAATCCGTCATTGAGCATAAAAATTATCGCCATTGACCATTTTAATAAAGATCCATAGAAATATTTCGACATCAAACAAATGAAAACGCTATAAAAGTTTATGGCAACAGAACAAAAATCCACATTCACTGCACGCGCAGCCCTTATGTCCAAGAAAAAAACGGTAGGTAGAGGATTCTGCGGACGGTGGCACCCCGCGGGGCCGCGGCGTAGCTCAAACGCGTCTCCTTTGCGCAGTGACAGCCGAAATTGCTGCGCATCGGTAAAAACGCGATCTCGACGCAGTTTGTTTTACTCAACAAGCCGCCTGGGCAGCTAATGACACTTGACGCCGGGGCCAGGGTTTGCGATTTTTTCCGACCTCTATGAAAGGCCGATCTACTTTTGGCGAAGTCAGTTAACGTATTTGCGCCCCTTTGAAAGTATCTACATACTAGTTATCTAAGTCGAGGAACTTTATAGTTATTTTACAAGAGTGCAAAGTTGCTTTTTAACTTAATTTTGATAACCGAGCTTAGCGAAGGATTCTAAATGTAGACTCCTGAACTTTAGCGAGGGAATCAAAGGAGCACAAGGTAAAAATCTTTGCACTCGAGTGCAACACGTAATTTTTAATTCCCCTCAGCGAAGAGAAATGTCTAAAAGCCACATTATTAACAATTTCAGTCGATTCTGTTTTCACCTGGACACTTCCACACCTATCATTCCAGACACACACACCCACCCATTCACCCAGGCACACCCAAAACATCCACCCAGATACACCCACAACATTCATCCAGATACTTCCACAACATCCACCCAGTCACACCAACAACACCCACCCATTCACCCAGACACACCCACAACATCCACTTAGACACACCTATAACATCCACCCAGATACACCCACAACATCCACCCAGACACACCCACAACACACACCCATCCACCCATCGTATTACAGTGCTAAAGGTTTTAACAGTGACGTGAAAAGAAAATGGCGCGCGCATAGCAAATTAGTAAAAAAGTACACCAAAAAGATTCCAAGTCAGAGTTTTTAATAAATTATAAAAGGTTGCGATAAATTCGGCACCACGAGAGGTAAAAGCAAATAGACTAAATAGGTTTAATGATGTTTTGAATTCACAAACTTAGTGCTCACGAACATTGAACTACTATTACTAACGTATTATAACTCAATGCTCACGAAGTTCTAAATTTAAAACCTCTAGGGGATAAAAACGGCTTTTATATTGGCCCTCAGATATCGAAGAGCAAAAATGGGATGGGGGACGAAAAATATTTTTCATCCCACCATCTCGGATAAAGCTTTTTTCTTCTTTATTATCTGAGTGCAAAAGCAATTTAAAAAGTAGAATTTAGAACATCGTGTGCAATGGTTTGATAATTCAAAACATCATTAAACTTATTTATTTCTACCTCCATGGTGCCGAAATTATCATGCAACCTATTTTACACATACATACATACACAAATCACGCCTATATCCCCGAAGGGGTAGGCAGAGGTGAACTAGCACCCACGTTTCGCCAAATATGTCAAGGCACAAAAGTTGCAGTACATTGCTAGTCTAGGTGGTATAAGAGGAACGCTGCTGCCCATTCCTAATCATATTCAGATTTATCCTTAGTCGCCTTGTACGACACCCACGGGAAAGATTTGGGGTGGTGACAATTGTATTCTACTCTGCCGTCACCACGCGGCTGACAATCTATTTTAATTTGTTGAAAACTCAGACTCGGAACCTTCTTGGTGCTTTTTTTGTAATTTGCTTTGCGCGCGCCATTTTCTTTTCACGTCTTATATTTGTTAAAACCTTGCAGTTCCGAAGCGGTCAATCAGCTGGGCGTCAATCTTGCTTTAAACATTTTGATCGTCTACAACGCTTGCTTGATGCTTGAGTCAAGCATTTAAAAGCCTTTTAGGTCTGTTTGATTTGTTTACGCTAGCAACGGAACAAAAACATACAGAAAATCAACGTGCTTGACTCAAGCTGATAGACCGTCTCGGAACTCCATCAGGGACGGTAATTTTTATTAGGTACTTACAGGTGTGTCTAGATGAATGTTGCGGGTGTGGCTGGGTGGATGGGTGGGTGTTGGAGGTGTGTCTGGGTGAATGGGTGTTCTGTGGGTGTGTCTAAGAGAATGGGTGTTTTGTGTGTGTGTGTCTGGGTGAATGAGTGTTTTGTGTGTGTCTGGGTGAATGGGTGTTTTGTGTATGTATCTGAATGGATGGGTGAGTATTGTGGGTGTGACTGGGTGAATGTTGTGGGTGTCTGAATGGATGTTGTGGGTGTGTCTGGGTGAATAGGTATTTTGTGGGTGTTTCTGGATGAATGGGTGTTTTGTGGGTGTGTCTGGGTGAATGGGTGTTTTGTGGGTGTGTCTGAATGGATGGGTGCGTATTGCGGGTGTGGATGTTCTGGGTGTTTCTGGGTGGGTGTTGAGAGTGTGTTTGGGTTGATGTGAAGTTGTTTTGGAAGTTTGTGGGTCAAAACAGAAACTGTTGTGATTGTATTTTTTTTTTGTATTTTGCAATTTCCTCGTTGGGGGGAATGAAAAGTTACGTGTTGCACTCGAGTGCAAAGATTTTTTTTCATCTTTTGCTCTTTTGATTCCCTCGCTATCGCTCAGGATTCTAATTTTTAGAATCCTTCGCTAGCTCGGTCATCAAAATTGAGCACGCGGATAAAAAACAACTTTGAACTCACGCACAACAAATAACTATTATGTTACACCTGACCGGGTGACATAAAACTATCTTACCTCGGGCGATAAAATAGAAGGCCTCATCGCAATTACCTACTAAAACATTCTTTGTTATATCGCCCTTGGTATTTAATGCACTATTTCTCAAACATGCATAGAAATGTCATTATTTCGAAAAAGGAATACGCGAAGTTTCGAATTTACGGTCAAAGAAAATGAAATACATTGGTCACTCATTTTTTGAATTTGGAACATTACAGCGCTCCAGCAATGTTGTATGAAACGGCGTGCTAGAAGTCCGCCTCCATCGCCAGCACTGGGGCGCCAACAGCTGGTGCACCACGGCCGCGGCCGCGCTTTCGTGGTCGCCCCCCTGGTCAATTTCGATCGTCCATTTGTCGTTGTGGTCGTTCCATATTTTCGACAGAGGTTTCGAAATGTTGAAAAATAATGACATAGCATCAAACATAGTATGTATGTAATACCTACCTATTATTAGAGCGACCGCAGACTTATAATTGTAGTTGGTCGACAATATAGAACAACTAGGATAGTTGCGAAGTCTGCGAACTTGCACAATCTAATAAGCTATCAGCCGATAGTAGGCCAACTTTTCAGTTGTACGATTCCGTTGGAAAGATGGGCGGGCTATCTTATGTTTCTATGACTATTGGTACAATGTTATTCTGCAATTTAGTCGGCCATCTTGAAATCGTATGTCTGCGGTCACTTATAAGCTGGCGAAATTTGTAAGTCTTTGTAAGAAATTTGGCAGTCTGCAATGCCAATCAAGGTCCTGACTAATTAATCAAGTTAAAAAAAAGACACAGATAAGGCTCGAAAATTTATTTTAACACACATCACAAAACATACATTTTGTACATTCACATCATACATAATTAAGTAATGACTACTCAGGTTGAGGAATGCTTTATCTCGTGAAAAATTATATCACTGTATTAGATAAGTATAGGTACAGCAATGGTAATAAGAGTAATTTAAGAAGTACTAATGCGTCAAACCATCATCTTACGCCATTTTGAGAAAAGTATGATATTTCTATCGTTATACAGACTCAACGTCAATTCCACACCTTTTGTATACTCAATAAACAAACTACTGTATGTCTCAAGGAATGAAATCGACATCGAGTTTTTATGAGTATCTTATTGAAAGGGTCTCATATGGCCGACGCGTTAATTGTTTAAATGACATCCCAAATATTTGTCACATTAAAAAATTGCAATGTAAGATTTGTAATGTAAAAGTCCAACACGATAACTTACATAGTAGAAAAATATCTTTATAACTGGCATTTCTATAACCTCATACATTATATTTATATCTAAGAATGTAAAGGCATGATTTATGTATAGTCACATAATTATATCAACGTATTTAAAAAGACAATAAAAACAATGAAAATCATTTTATAACAGTATCGGTACGGTATTGTTCATACCACAAGAATACAAAAGAATACAAAAGAATTTAACATTTGTACGAGAACTAGATTTTTTCCAGTACACAGTTGAATTAGCAAATACTCGGATTGCACTACAAAATCAAGAATCTACTGGAAAATTATGTAGAAAAATATTTTCTACAAAACCTAAATATTTGTAAGTAGGTAAGTACTTAAGTGTATGATATTATTAAACCATATCATGTTAATAGGAAAACTTTCTAAAGATTTCTTTAGAAATATTTTATTTATACAACAATAAAAATTTTATGAATACATACATACATACAGAGTAAACACAAAATACGGTAGGTAAACATAGTTAAATTAACAAAAATAATGATTAATGAATTATACAGTGAAAGTTGTCATAAAAATTGATAAAGACCTCGAATACTGGCAGCCGCTGCGCTGCCGGCCGCTACAATTCGGTGTGAATTGAGCTTTAGAATAGGCACACATACAGCGAAGTATAGAACAGCATATAATTGCCAAATTATTATCGCCTTTATGCTGTTGCAATAACAATTGCTTTTTGAGCGGTTAGGTTCCCGCCCTCCAGGCGCTTGAAGCGTTTGTTGGCTGCCATGTGTCTGTTAATTTTTAATTCTATTTCAAAACACATAAAGTCTGTAATGCTTTCAAGGGCCAACTCAAACCTCGCTGTAGTCCGTTTCGCTATACCAACCGGGATGTCCGTATTTAAATGTTTGTTTACGAAGCTGCCCTAGAGCAAATAAGAAAACAAGAATATGCACAGACTAGGAATGCCAACAATGTGCGTTGTGGATATTGTTTTTACTGTGAAAGGAGGTAAGCTTACAATCACAACTTTTACACAAATTACTATGGACAATTATTAGAACTTAAAATAAGATTGATTCTAGTATTCAAAAACGCCCATTCTTATTTATAAAATATAATATTTTATTGCTCTATGTTTACATGCCGTAAAAGTTAATTTGTAATTTAAATTAATATAACGTAGGTAATCATGACTTAGCCAGAAAGATAGCGAGCATACTACATTTCATATTTAAAATAATTATTCTTATTAAATTATAATCTTTTCAAGCACATCTTATTTTAATTTCGATCAATATAATTATTTTATTTATTTATCAGATTACAAACATTATTTTATCTACTATTGTATTGGGTTTGAATTATGTATTGTATTGATAGTAGATGATATTGATACGAATATTAAGAAGAACGTATTAAGCTATTTTTTTACACAGTTATTTTTGAAATACTACAATAATTCATTTCTTTATACACCACAGGTATTGAAATGCAAAATACTAATAATTATGAAAACATTACATACCAATGTATCAATAAATCAAAAATAAATAAACCGTTTCATAATATTATTTATTATACCATGAACGTTAAAGTGAGACAATGCTAGAGACAGAACGGAAGAGTATAGCGTTGCCTCAGAATAAGAGTATTAGAAATATTGGTGCATGAGTGTTAAAAATAATAATTAGTTATACTATAATACGTGAACTCTTTCCATAAATATGTTAATTTCTACTTTATTTTTGTTCACATACTGACAAAATATTAGAACATTCATAATTGCAAAAATAATTTTAAGAAACAGTGCAAACGTGGTTTATTTAGTTGTAGAACGAGATAAACCATAATAATAACAAAGGAATCACTTAACACATTCAATGGCAGCGACGCAATATTGCATAGAGACTGGCTATGGCGCCATGCAATATTGCGTCACAGGCACGAACGTGATAACAAGTGGCTTCTTATTCTAAATTGCAGACCTAGGCGCTACGAAATTATAGCTCGTCCCTGAGAAGGGTGTATCTGTTTTTGGATGGAGCTAGCTTCTTAAAAGTTGATTCCGGTGGTGTGGTCACCTTGATATCGTTAGCAGCCGGCGATCCCGTATCGGGGCCATAATGAAATTCCCTGGAAACCAAAACATATTTTTTTCTTAACAAAATGAAGACTATTGTTCACGATCAACGATTGTACTATATTTAGATGCAAAGTTTATGTTTTTAAATATGACATTAGAAAATATATTTTATGTTCTAATTGTTTTGATTGATTATCAATAAGCAGCACACAAACTAGTTAACAATAATATATTTATATATTCTGTAGATTACTTTTCTTACGCTGATGTATAATGGTATAACAATACCACTATGTTTATGTAAGAATCATTAAAAAAACTATGAAAGTGATTTTATTTCCTTATGGATGGAAAAATATAGATACAAACATTAAGGTATGTTGTTATTATTAATGTATCTCACTCAACTTATATTGTTTAATGTTTAATTTATATGAGATGATAAAATCTGTTGTAAATATCATTGTTAGTTTAAAAAAACTCACCTATGGAGTTTACCAGAATACAAATCTTGAAGAAATTCATACAACTTTCCTGGCTGGTCCATTAGTTTATAGTCAGGGAACAGATACATGTGTCTGAATGAATCAATGGCAATCAAAGGGAGATCTGAAATCGATTTGCCTAGGTGGTGAAGTGGGTGCTCAAAGCGAAGACCATCTGCAGTGAGGAAGTTGATATTCTCTGAAAACAATAATGTACATGGTCAGCTTATTAAAAACATCCCACCATTCATGCTAGCCTAGCCTTTTTTCTAAAAAAAATTATCAAACTTTTTGTCTGTATAATTAGGTATTATCGAAAATAATTAATAAATGTCATTAGAAGTACTAACAAGACAGTTTATTAGGAGGAATTCCCTAAGAGCATTGAACAAGGCTGTATTAAATATACAGAAAACACATGTTCAATATGTAATTAACAGTCACAACCTAAAATGACCTTGTGTTCTAGCTTAATTTAATACTGTTTTATTAGATGTCTATTAACAACTGAACTGATATAAATATATTAGCAACAGTGATTGTAATTAGCCGTGTGGGTGGTGACGACAGAGCAGAATACAATTGTCACCACCCCCTCTCTCCTACAGGTCTCGTACAAGGCATCTAAGGGTAAAGATTAACCTAGCAATAAACTGCAATTACGTGCCCGACAGATGGCAATTTATAGGCCTCTATAACACGGGATCTAACATAATTGGCAAAACGTGGGAGTTATTCCACCTCTGCCTTCGGAGATAACTAATAGTAAATATATTTATAATACAAAATAAAATTTAAACAAACCACTGACAAGATCGTACTTACGTTTTTCGCCTATCAATTCTCTACTAATAATCTCTTTATATTTCTTCACATTCAGAGTGTCATCAGGATGGTAGAAAAGTATAAGGAATGGCAGTCCTTCTTCAGTAAGCTCTTCCGCGTTCTCGAAAGTGATCTCTCTGACAAGGGGAATGCACTTTTCCTGTACCCAGCTGTACAGCTCATCGAAACTAGTCAGTGAACCTCTGTATGTTTCATCTGGTTCTGTGGAAGTTTTCTTGTCTGTTCTGAAGACTATCACTGGTTGGCCTGTAACATAAATAATCTGTTTTGGAATCTCATCCTACAGTGTAAATAACTGTAGGTGTTCATATACAATCTATTGCATCAATAGTAACCTAATAGCCAGCCGTGTGGTGACGGCAGAGTAGAATCCATTACTACTTTACTATAACGCTATTGTGACCCTTGTCCTGTGAAAACAGTAATGGATATGTAAATAGTTCGTTGATCATCACTTTCAACTGTCAAAAAAAGTTAGCGAATAGGCCTACTGTACGTATAAAATCTTATGCAGAGACCTTTAGCCACTAGGATTATTTATTTTTATTAGAATACTGACTGAAATCAAAGGAAAGGAGGAGCTCGCTATCGCTGTGGCATAGCGCGCTCTGCCTACGATTGTGTCAAAGTTAAAGTCAAAATTCATTTATTCATAACGATACACTTATAAATCGTCAAGATGCTAGATACCGAAAACCCGAGTGTCCAAGAAAAAATAGGGGAGTGCGCAGCATGCCTCAGTCTGTAATGATAGGTCTCCCAAACCCGCCCACGCCCCGATCCGCAACGGAGCGCCGACCCCGACGCGTTCAATACCAAGATGATACTAAACGCACCAGAGCCCAACGCTCCGCTAGCAGAACGGCACGCAAGTAGGCTGTAGAGAAACCCACCATTGTCAACGAGTTATGACATTGCAGGTACATTGTAAATTATGCACCAAATACAATGCCACAATTCGCCAATCACATAAACTGAAACATGCCGCGCACTACCAATCAACCCCCAACCTACTTATATGGACACACAAGTTTTCAATATCTAGCGCAAAATCTACGCCATCCGTTCGTAAGCTATCGGGAGGCCCTGTTCTGAGAAGAACTGGCAAGAAACTCAGTCGGGTATTTTCCTCCCTTAGTTACATAGAATATAATCTAAATTCAATAAAAATTTAATGAAAGCTGTAAACTGTTAACTAAGCAATGTCGCTTAGACCGGTCATTGGATGGGTAACCAAAAATTATTATCTCGAGCTCCTCCGTGCTTCGGAAAGCACGTTAAGCCGTTGGTCCTGGTTGCATCTGCAGTCAATACCCACCAACCTGCACTGGGCCAGAGGTTATGGCCCAATCTCTCTATATTCTACCATTCATAGGGAAGGCCCGTGCTCCAGCAGGGACATTAAAAGGGCTGGTGATGATAATGGTGATGACTGATTGAAATTATAAAAATTACCTGGAGGATGCATTTGCTGTGAAGCATCTCCAAATCCAGCATGAAACAGACACTCATCTTTTAAACTTGCAGCAACCTTTCTCAAGTTATCATACTCTGGCTGGTCTCTCCGATCCATATAACCTATGATGTGCCTTTTGTCCTCACTGAGATCATGCAACTCTTTTAACGATCCAAAGGTGACCACTGGATCAGTAAGCTGCTTTTTGATGAATTCTGCGAATGCCTCAACAGATCTTTGACCTGAAACATCATAATTCACAGTGCACAAATGAATGACATGAAAAGTAAATAGTTAATTAATAATTAAGTTTCAATGACAAAACTAAAAATTAGTAGGTACTAAAGTGAAAGTAACTCAATAGGATTTCCTTGTTAGAGTGCAATTTTTAATAGCAAAATTCTAACACAATAAATGGGATTCATCTCTAAAAAGAATCTTTTAAAAAAGCAAAGCTATAGTCTGTGAGACTGTGTTCTTATATTTGTTTTCCTAAAATACAAGGTGTAGTATCTATCCTTTTATTATTACCAGAAAATATCCTGATTTCAAAATTCTTTAGTTCTAAGAGTGTAATATGCATAAATTAGTGGTGTAACGAATATTCATATTCACATTCGCGAATATTCAGATCTTTTTGAATATTCACATTCACACAGTTCTAACAAATGTTTTGCAAATATGAACATCAGAAAAAAAATTAATATTAGGTTAATAAAAAATCCATTAATTTCTTGTTTATCATTTATAGGAAAAGAAACTTATCTTCGTACTAAAATTATCAATCTTCAGTTTATCATTTGATATTATTTATTTACCATCTATTTCTACATTGGTAATAAAACTTTAGATTCCAGATCACTATTTTAAAACAATTAACTTTTCTCATTAGAACTTAGAAATTTTTTAAAGCAGATAAATATGAAGTAATAGTTACAATTGGAATGCACCTCGCAGGAATACTATTTGTAGTCAAATAAAAAAAAATCAATGTTTGCATTTGTGAATGCTCAAATATTGACATTTGTTACATCGACGGGTCCCAAGAACAAAGTCGTATCTTTAAAATTATCTAGTTGCAAGAGGTATTAAAAGGCAACAGTTACTATTGACTTTTAATACCTTTTGCAACAAGATAATTTTAAAGATATGACTTTGTTCTTGGGACACGTCGACATGTATTAGTATAAATGTATTTCTTTCTTCTTGCTTTCATTCTATGTTTTATATACATTTTAGAACAAACAACCATAAAAAACGTCTCACAGACTATAACATTGCAAGGAGAGTTTAGTAGTGTCTTGGACTTGAACTATTGTATTGCTTTATACAGTGACACTGTTGAGAGGCTTTCTGTTTATCAATGTGTAAATAAAAACTTACTCACCCCTGTACTCTTTTTTAGCTGGTAGCCCATTCCTAAACAGTTTTAGTGTTGGATACTTTGTAATATGGAATCTTGTTGCTATAGCACCTTCTCTGTCACAATCGACTTTCCCCATAACAACTTTACCAGTATCATATTTCTCCTTTGTTACAGCATCAGCAGCGTCATCAAATATTGGCATCAACATATTACTAAATCTACACCATTCTGCATAAAAGTTTATGAAGACAATTTCATTGGAAGCTGAAAATAATGCATAACAAAAATAAGGTTAACATAGGTATTTACATCATATTTAAAATGTTTTTAATTATTTTAATATATACTCTATTCAAACCAAAGCCTAACGAAACTTGATTTAACATCAGTCAAAATCTTTAGGGACTGATAAATATGAGAAAAATAAACCACTGATTAAAATTTAACCTTAAAACACACTAACCAAGATATACAAAAAAAAACATAAATTGTATGTAACAGGGATTATATTCATAACAGATTTTAATTATAATTCAAGCTATTTTGGTAATCACTGTGAAGTTCCTAAAAAACCTCATCCCTTGCCGGAATTTACTATGCTATTTAGTACTTACCCAATACCATATCTAAATTACTCTGTGAAATTTGAACAGCACCACTATCAGTAGGATTGTAAAAACTGTGACATATCTGAAAAAAACATTTATAAAACTATTACACACCAATTAGTTTTAATTAAGCATAAAAATCAACAACCACTTCACACGTCAGTTCTTCGATTTCTAATTATAACTCTTAGTTTAAGTAACATACCAAGACGATTAAAGCTCCTAATAGTTTATGATTAAAAATATTAATAGAATCCCTCGGCATTTTAATGAATAATGTAGTCTTCTTTCTGGTAATTGTAAAGGAAAATGGTGCTGTTCTGGCAAAGCCGAATAAATAGCTATTTAGCCTTCTTGCGGCCGTATGTTGACATAAGCAACCTACATGTCAACGTCATTGCTTGTCAAACTGGTATTGGTGCGATTTTTTTGTTATAATTTTCATTGTTTTATAAAAGCAAAGAGAATAATGTTTTCAATCTTCTCAAAGATTTTAAGCAATCCAATAACCGTCCACTTGAGCGTCCTTTTTTATCAATAGCGTAACTATAGATGTTTTAATTTTCGTTGTTAAAAACAAAAGCAAAGAGAATTATCAATTCACTTCAAAATCACCGATTAATCTCAAAGAATGTTTAATGTTTTCATACATCCTTGTTTTGTTATTAGTTATACGCAGACCATGATAGGCTGATGGCTTTTGTACGTAGCCGACAATTCGTGTGTGCGTAAATGGCGTAAATACATCGCCTATATCCCCGAAAGGGTAGGCAGAGGTGAACTAGGCTAGCACCCACGTATGTAATAGGTGGCGAGCCTATTGCCATTTATCGGGCACAAATTAATAAAACAATCAAATTATTCTAACTATTTCCTTACGATCAACATTCTAACTACTAATACAAGGAGATATGCGTCTATTATAGCCAAATTTAACTATTTTTGAATCCTATTGATTTTAATTTTAACATTATATAAATGTTAGAAAAATTAGTACAAAGATTTTGGTGGTTAGAAAAAGAATTTCGAAAAGATCATAAGTCAAGATCATAATTTTTCGAAATTCTTTTTCTAACCACCAAAATCTTTGTACTAATTTTTCTAACATTTATATAATGCTAAAATTAAAATCGAATAGTTTATAAAGCAAATCCAACCTTAACCGAACGAACGGTATTTGTAAAAATATCTGCTTTGGAATGTTTAAATTTATTTCTACATTGCGAGGGTACCCGTTGGCATACAACGTGAAGTGTAAAGGTTAGAAGAATTTCGGCAATTTAATTAGTGTCTTGGGTGGCCGAGCGGTCAGGCACCTGCCCGGATAGCAGCGGACGCGGGTTCGATCCCCGCCTCAAGATCATAATTTTTCGAAATTCTTTTTCTAACCACCAAAATCTTTGTATTTTTGAATCCGTTTTCACATCAATACAGTTCACATTGTTCACATATTCCACAGTTCACCTATCACAGACCGCGTGTATAAATTTAACTCGAGTATATAACATAAAATATATAAAAAGATGTTTATTGCATAAATGCATTCACATAAGACATAGGTTGAATTACGAAAATAAAAAGCTACTTCACATAAGGAAATTATATATTTGATTTGTTAATCCGCTTGACAATTAGTTTTATAAAAAAAAACAGTTTAAACGACATTTCTTTTTCACAAAATAGGGCGCGTTCGCACTGTCGTGACGGATAATTTATTGTCGGACGACTGTCGTCTCTAGCTGTTCACATTATAACGATTGTTTGTCGTCGCGACATTTTATCGTTTCTACACAGTCGCCTCTACATGTAACTATTTTTATCGTTATTCACGACTGTCGTCCTAGCCGTTCCCACTGTTATGACAATCTGTCGTCACTGCAAAAAAGGTCGTATACAACAGTACATCATATCTTTCTATGTGATCACCTCCATTTAAACATATATGACGCGACACTTAAAACTACACGATTATTTGTCGTCACGACACAGTGGGAACGCGCCCTTACGTATAATCATAATTTACATTCAGTCAACTTTAAGTAGATTTTCAAACTTACCATAATAATAGAATTTATTTTATGTAAAAGCAAATTAAACAGGTTTTCAATTTCATTTCGTATTTCTTGAATAAATAATCTTGCTCTTTACAATAACAATGTAAAAATTTAAAAACATTTAAAAATGTAAGATATTGTATAACGGACATACTGTTGACTTATTACTTTTGCTGGCTAAGGGCTACTACTTACTAGCATTTGTCCAGGCATCCAATGAATGTATGCGCAGCGCAAGCGCCGCTTTAACGCGACGCTTGCGTTGCGTGATAGTTTTGTGTTATATAACAATTAATATAAAAATACTTATACAAAAGCTCTATGTGTAATTCTTAATAATACTACTTACACAAACTATGTTGGACGGTACAATCATCACTTCATTACACTCTTACAATAATATAACAATGTTTCAAGTTATTCATAGTAAGGCACTTTCCATATTGAAATTACTTTTTAAGTTTCTCTATTCAACTGGGAAATTATTATATCAGTGATCGGGATACATAGATTTAGGCCACTGACCTCTAATATACAAGTACGCTGGACTGAATCCTTCTACTAAAATGACAAATGTTTCTTGTGCTGATTTAAAGCCCCCAATCGAGCAGCATGGGTACTAAATTTGACGTTTGTCGCTTGTATTTGACATTACAAATGCTAGTTCCGTGGACGTTCACCTTCATAAGCCAGTGCCATCAGCACCAAGATGGCAATAATCAAATTCGCTTCATTTTTATAATCACAACCTACTTGCGTACTTGTATATTAGAGGTCAATGATTTAAGCCCATTGAACTAAAACATTTGTTGAAACCATCAAACCGAATCATCTTGATAATTCCCCTAGTCATCAAACTAAAAAAAGGCTTTTATTATGCTATTTTAATCAATCTACCTACTCTAATCACTGATCATTACAATAAAATATAAAAAGAACAAGAGTCAAAATTTAACTGTTACAAGTTCTAATAGAAAATTTTGCAATATTGCACATGACTGATTCCTCATAATAATATATAAACAACTATATTATATTGAATATATTCAAAAACAAATGCATTTGTTTTTGAATCTGTTTTATTTCTGATCAAAATTCAATCTATGAGTTTTCTATAATTTTAATTCTATCTGATAATAAAATCAATCAGATGTGTAAAATCCAATTTGAATTAAATAATCAAGTCAATATTTGATAACTATTTCAGTCAATTATTATAATATTCTATGTAATATTAAAAATCATTACAACTAATTATTTTTAACACAGTATATACAATTATAATGTCACAACTGGGTTTTAACAAATATAACTTCTTAATGATGCATGAACAAAATAATTCATAATTGCTTAATTAAGTGACAATTTGAAGGCTGATATTTTAAAACAAGAGTACAGGGATAATTTTAATTTAAGTTTATATTATAGTAAAAAGTGTCTAAAGGGACAGTTTAAACTTAGGAGTTGTTGGTGAAACTAGGCATATGTATTTCATAAATTACAGAAAAGTTAATTTAATGCAGATTAATTCTGCAATACTATAATATGTATGGACATGATTTAGTTAGACAGCTGAATTTTCATGAGATTCTTGTAATACTTAAATAATAAGTTTCTTTAACTTCACCAGTCTATGATACTTGTCAAACCTAATGTATAATATGCATCATGATGATACTACTCAATAAAATAGACAAGGGTTTGGTTTGGAAGCTGCCACTCTGAAATGAAAGTGTAAATGTATTTATCAACAAATTCACATTGAAAAATGATGTCACATGATATTTCATTCATTGTACTTTGAGAATGTACACTTACAATAACATAGTAGTTGCACCTATCTCCTTGGCAACAATCGGAACATGCCCAGTCTTGGTACCAAATATGGGTACACACCGGCATAAAATGCTGTCTCGTCAATGCACATTCGGTTTTATTAGAACATCGCTTTGAAATATAGTATTGTTTCTTGGCACCCTGAGACCAGTATGGAGTACTGCCCCATCTGATTTCAGTTAAACAAACATCTTGATTATATTCACAGGTCTTTATGGTTTTAACACATTTCTCAGCATTATCTTCTTGGTTTTCACAAACATAACATTCGAGCCCATAAACTGTAATTAAAGAAAATAAATTGTTTTTGTATTCTCAAATCACTTAATAGCATTGCATCAATTTTGTACCTCGAAAAAAAGACAGAATTAAAGTTATGACTAAACATATCTTATATTTCATCGTGATTCAATGTCTGGCTTTGAAGTATAATTGTAAATTTTTAAATATTTTGTAGTTTGTTTTAATTCAAAAAACTAAAGCAAAGTGTTTTTACACAAACTGTGTCGGTTTCTGTTGTTGTTGTATGAATTTTTGACTGACGAGTGACCACACCTTTCATATTTTTCTTGAATTCTGAGCGGCAACGGGATATAGACTATTCATCTTAAAAGTTTCTGCATACATAACGGGAAATACCCCGGACGGGACGGGTACATGAGCGCTATTGTGACATTTGTCCTGTGAAAACAGTAATGGATAAGTAAATAGTTTGGTGATCATCACTTTCAACTGGCAAAAAAAGTTAGGGAATAGGCCTACTGTCCCGTCCAGGGTATTTTCCCCTTACGTATGCAGACAGCTTAAAAGTAAACAAGAATGAGGAGAGGAGAGGAGTGTTTGGCGCGTTTCAATGGTGTCAGTCAGATTTTTTTTTCGATACAATTTCAAAAATTGTTTCAGAGTGGATTTTGTGCAGTGAAAGTGGTGTTATTTTGATGCACAAGCATCCGTGATAATGTGCAATTAACCAGAATCATTGGAAATAATGCTGTGTTTGATGTTGTGGTGAAAACCACTATAAAAAGTGGTTTTGTTCACTTCTTCAGTCTCCATCATAAAATTCAATTAACGCAAAGCACTCCGTTGATGCGTTAAAATGTGTGACACTGTGATTGATTCAGAGAAACACATAAGTAAAATATTAATAAGTTAAAATATATTTAGTTAGGTGTAAGCAATGACATGGTAAAACGAAGCCGAAAATAACAATTGTAAGTGATCTATCAAGATATTGACAAGATACTTAATTCAAATATAGAAAGCTGATGATTATAAAAAACAAAGAACAGTATAAAAACCTCTTTGTTCTTACACTCCTCCTTAATCTCAGCTCTCTTACACTGCATTCACTCTTACACCCAAGCCTTGCACACAAAACTCAAACTTCCCTCGCAACAATGGTTTCGTAAGCACGTCTGCAAACATATGCTCAGTCTTCTTATACTTGAGCTCTATTTCACCATCTGCAACAGTACCTCTCACAAAATGATACCTAATATCGATGTGTTTGGTGTGTTGGTGTTGCACTGGATTTTGTGCAATAGCTATAGCTGATTGACTATCTGAATACAGGGTAACAGGTTTAGACTGATATCCTAACTCCTCTGTAAGTCTACGTAAAAAGATAGCCTCCTTTGAAGCTTCTGATAGTGCTACATACTCAGCCTCTGCTGTTGACAACGCTACTGTACGTTGTTTCATTGATTTCCAAGATATAGCTCCTCCTTGCCATAAAAATGCAAATCCAGAATAGGATTTTCTGTCCATGTCACCAGCATAGTCTGCATCTACGTAACCTTCAATGGATGAATTCAAAACATCTTTAGAGAACGTCACTCCATGCGTTTTAGTTCCTTTAAGATATCGCAATACTCTCTTAGCTGCTATCCAGTGAGCTTCAGCATGTTTATCGTTAAACTGACTTAGGTAACTGGTCACGTGTGCTATATCTGGCCGAGCACATACAGCTAAGTACATTAGTGAACCTACTAATTCCCGATATGGATACTTTTTCTCCAAACTCAGATTTGGGTCTGCAACTTCAAGACGTTGACCTGGTACACTTGGTGTAGCAACAGTCTTGCAGTCCTCCATATTGAATTTCTGCAGCAGTTTATCAATATACTTCTCCTGACTTAAACTGATATACTCTTCTGTTTGTTTCACATTCATTCCTAGAAACAAATCTACACTTCCAAGATCTCTCATCTCAAAAGTTTTTGTAATTCCGATTTCATTGATTCTCTTTCTGTCTTATTGTTCCACAAAATAAGAATATCATCAACGTAAATCGCTATAACCATCAAACTGTTCTTGTTTCTTCTGATATAGACACATGGCTCATTTGCTGATCTTTTGAAACCGAGTCTTATAAGTGCTTGATTCAATTTTTCGTACCATGCCCTAGGTGCTTGCTTCAAGCCATATAGAGCCTTTTTCATCAGGCATACATGATTTTCCTTACCTGCCACTTCAAAGCCTTTAGGTTGTTTCATGTATACTGTCTCATTTAGATCACCATTCAAAAATGCAGTCACGACGTCCATTTGATCTATTTGGAGTCGATTCTTAGCAGCAATGGCGAGCA
Source organism: Cataclysta lemnata (assembly GCA_963931975.1). NCBI lineage: Eukaryota > Metazoa > Arthropoda > Insecta > Lepidoptera > Crambidae > Cataclysta > Cataclysta lemnata. Next base: position 11,421,639 of record OZ008344.1, on the reverse strand, counting down.
GCAATCTCAACGTGCTATGTCGTACAACAGGTAAAAATGTTTCGTTGTAGTCGACACCTTTGACTTGTGTAAAACCTCTTGCTACTAGTCGTGCCTTAAATCGCTTCTTATTTCCTCCTTCTGATTTGATTTTAAGTACCCACTTAGAATCAATAACATTCTGGGCGATTCCGGGCTCGACAAGAATCCAGGTTTTATTTTTCTCTAATGCATTCAACTCTGCCTGAATTGCATTCTGCCATTCGGTTTTGTGCCGTCCTGAAAGCGCTTCATTGATGCATGAGGGTTCTTCATCATCAGTCTCCAAAGCTGTCTGATAGAGATAGTAATCTGGATACTCTTTTGTTTTTCTATCTCTTATAGGATATCTTCTGGTTTCCCTTTCTTCAGACTCTTGAAACGTTTCATTTTGATTTAAAGAACTTTCCCCTCTTGTTTCACTTTCTGGCATCTGACCGTCTTCTGGTTGGATACAGTCAACAAATTCTTCTTCCTCATGTTCTTCTTCAGTGACTTCTCTTTCACAAAATCTCTCTTGATTATTGATGTCTACTGCATGTGGAGTGCTAGAACTGAACTGTGGGACAGTTCCTTCAACAGCACCTATTATTTGTTGAGTGTCTTCAGTTAGTTCGTTTTTGTTTTCTGAAGAAGATGAATATTTCTGGTTTTCAAAAAATATTACATCTCTCGCTTTGTAGAATTTCAAAGTTGCAGGATCAAACAAACGGTAACCTTTTGACTCTTCACAATATCCTAAAAACAGTAACTCTTTACTTTTAGGGTCCCACTTGCTGCGCTTCTCATCTGGAATACGCATAAACGCCTTGCATCCAAAGACTCGAATCATGCTTAGATCAGACTTCTTCCCAGACCAAGCTTCCTCAGGAGTCATATTCCTTACTGCTATTGTCGGTGAACGGTTCTTCAGATAAACAGCAGTGTTTACAGCTTCAGCCCAAAATTTCTTACTTAATTGAGCCTCTTGGAGCATACATCGCCCCTTTTCGACTATGGTGCGATTTGCCCTTTCTGCAACACCATTTTGCTGCGGAGTATATTGTATAGTTAATTGATGATGGATACCATTTGACTTCAAAAAGTTTTCCACTTCACGATTAACAAACTCGCTACCGTTATCCGATCTAATATTCTTAATTTTCTTACCGGTTTGATTTTCTGCCAAAATTTGAAATTCTTTCAACTTCTGTAAAACTTCCGTCTTTTGTTTCAAGAAATAAACAAAAGTTTTCCGCGTTTTATCATCTATTATGGTCATAAAATATTTATAACCGCCATATGAATCTACAGACATAGGACCGCATAAATCTGTATGAATCAACTCGAGTATTTCTGTCGCTCTCGACGCTTGATTTTTCTGAAACGGTAATTTCGTTTGCTTCCCAAGCAAACATTCTGAACAATCAATCTTTTCAGAACAATTGTTGAAACTTACCCCGGTTGCCATTTTGTCACGTAAAAGTTTTAAGTTACGTACTCCTAAATGTGCCATCCTCCGATGCCATAACCTCATATCAGCATTAGATGTGGTATGTAAAGCTGTTCCCTGTAAGCAGTTTTTAAGTTTATACACACCCCTATCTAACACACCTCGTACAATGACTTTACCCTTCAGGCTAATTTCACAACAATCAGACTTAAACTCTACTGTATGACCTTTCTTTACAATTGTACTAACACTTAGTAAATTATTTGATAAACTAGGTACATACCAAACATCATGCACTGTCAAACTTAGCCTATCGAGACTTACAGATCCCATGCACTCTGCAAAAACTTTTTCACCATTAGCACACGTTATTTCTCTTTTATCAATTGCCTTTACATTAAATAACCACGCACCGTTATTAGTCATGTGATGAGAAGCACCAGAGTCTATAACCCACTCTTCACTTGTATGCTTCTCACTGGTTGCAAAAGCAAAAGCATTCATTGCATCGCCCTTCTTCTTGCTATTCTGCGGACATTCCAACGCCTTGTGTGGTCCTTCACAAATATAACACTTGATCTTCATTTTTGTGTTGCGTTTGTACTTTTTCTTCGTATTTTTCGCAGATAAAGCAGAAGTAGATGGCATTGAATCGTCATAAGAGTCTTCTAATTGTAAAAGTTTCATTTTAACATAATCTGAAGTCAATGTCTCTTCTCTACTTTCTAAAGCTAGTCTCAGCGATTGATATTTGTCAGTAAGTCCTTGGAGCATTAACGTAGCAACTAGCTCATCGTCAATCTCTTTGCCCAAATCTCTAAGTTGTTGAGCAACTGTCAGAATCTCTGTTACGTACTCTCTAATCGTGTGGAATCTTTCCAATTTCAAGCTAACCAATTTAGATAAAAGTCTGCACCTGTTGTTCAGTCCCTTATCCTCAAAAGCTGCTTGCAAAGCATTCCAAGCTTCTTTAGCCGTTTTCGCTCTCCGTACGTGTATAAGACATTCAGGTTTTACCATTAAACATATGCGCGCTCTTGCCTTTTGGTCGCACCTCACTTCTACAGCATCATTAGCATCTGGAGCTCTCTCCGTATATTGCCACAAATCTTCATGGATTAGTTGTAATTCCATAAGAAAATTCCAATTGCCGTAATTTGAACTGCCCTCTAGCTTTTCAAACGTTGGTAAACTCATATTGTTTTCACGCTTCTCTTCAGATCTCACTTCACTAAGTTTATTCGAATCTGAACTCATTTTTATCACCACTTACTACTTATTATGTCCTCTGGGCCCATAACCTGTGATTGATTCAGAGAAACACATAAATAAAATATTAATAAGTTAAAATATATTTAGTTAGGTGTAAGCAATGACATGGTAAAACGAAGCCGAAAATAACAATTGTAAGTGATCTATCAAGATATTGACAAGATACTTAATTCAAATATAGAAAGCTGATGATTATAAAAAACATAAAGAACAGTATAAAAACCTCTTTGTTCTTACAGACACCCATATTTTATTGTAAAATTCATTTCATTCATATACATTTCACTCACTCATTTATTCATATGAATATAAATAAATAAGAATAATATATCTTTTTACACCGAGTTTTACACTCATACAATATAGATTAAAACTATACTAAAGACATGGCTGTATGGGCTAGCCCCTTTGCCATCCCTAAAAATACGTGAGAATTTAGCGCCTTGGAGACGGTTAAGCGGCTTCTCGTCAAGCTCGTTCATTTTATGTGTTTTATTCTGTTGCTAGGTCAAACAGATATTTTTTATCTCGGTTTGATTTGTTTAACTTAAAAAAGATTTGTTTTACCCATGGACGTAGTATAGAAAACAGGACTAAGCACTAGCCGCTTTTTTCGGGGGGGCAATTGCGAAAAAGGGACAGATTCATCCACTCTGGTTATCTCACTCGGCTCGTTTTTCCTCTGAAATAATTTGTTTTCCAAAGTAAACCAAGCCTATGTTGTTTTACTATAACACTATATTGACAGTGCTCAGTCCTGATATATTAATATTACGTCCATAGTTTTACCTAACAACAGAATGAAACACGCAGATTAGGGCGCGTTTCGTGGTGTCAGTCAGATATTTTTTCGACAATTCTAAAATTAGTTCAGAGTGGATTTTGTGCAGTGAAAATGGTGTTATTTTGATGCACAAGCATCCGCGTTGATGTGCAATTATACAGAATCATTGAAAACAAGTCTTGTGATGTCTTTGATGTTGTGGTGAAAACCACTTGAAAAGTGGTTTTGTCCACTTCATCAGCCACCATCATGAACTCTGTTACCATTAAATCCGCTCCAAGCGCTCCCTAGATGCGTTAAAATGTGTGACACCCATATTTAAACGTAAAATTCATTTCATTCATACATTTCACCCATTTATTATTTCATGACTACAGATAAAATATACACTAAAGACTTGGCTGTATGGGCTAGACCCTTTGCTTTCCCTTAAATATAGGGGAATTAAAAAAAACACTCAGATTAATGAACGAGCTTGAAGCGAAGCCGCTTGACCGTTTATTCTAAACGTAGTGTACTCTTGGTTTATTCTACGAGGCCCAAAATGACACTTTTCTGACCATTTCATGACAGTGACATTTGTGACTGTGACACTTTCTTTCCAACTAGACACTAAAAAACTGACATAAAACAACAAACCAAAGGGTCAAAATCAGTCTTAATTTGTGGGCTAAGTATATTCGAAAATTGTTTGTTTTAATTTTTCTTGTTAAAAATATTTACAAATGGAAGGTATTTTATGGAAATGGACAAATTACTGGAATGGTGAGCTTTATAAATGATCTTGTAAATATTTATCTAGCTGAGCTGAATTATAAGCTATAAACATATTAATTGTTGCAGGCTGGCAAACCAGATGGTTTATTTTGGAAAACGGTATTCTGTCATACTATAAATCACAAGAAGAAGTGAACCAGGGCTGTAAAGGACTAGTGAAAGTTTCAGTTTGCCAAATAAATGGTAAGTTCTAAACCAATCTGTGTTTGATTTTTTACAGTAGGTGCATTTAATTTGGCCATTGATAAATTATAATCAATTCTGTGGGAGTGGAGATATTTTAGTCTCATAACAGACTTTAATATCTTATGAACAAATTATTTTCATAAGATATTATTATTAATATAGATATTTATTATTAATGGACATTATAAATTTATTTACCTAATGGTAAAAAAATGATTACAAATAAATAGATAATAATTATTTCTAGAACCCAATATCCTTCTAGGTAAGTTGCTGGTGAACCTACCCTTTAGGTGAGAAAATGGTTATTATGTATGTATGTAAGTTGTATATTGTGGCAAATGAGGTCCAGAGTACTGCATTACGACCCAGATATAAATAATTATTTGAATTTTTTTTTACTTTTTTTTGTTTGTACAATGACAAAATTCGTCATTGTCAAAACATAATCTGCTATGTGCAAAAAGTATACTTTTGAGATATTTACCAAAAACATGTTTGACAATGTTCTAGTCACTGCACAAAGCATATAAGGGTGTAGTCTGACAAAATTATTGCTCATAAGCACATAGCAGTATTTTCAAATGATAGTTATGGCAGTGAACTATCCACTAAGGTCAAAATGGTGGAATTTTAAAAAAGTGCCTACAGCAGATTTTGATTTGACAATGACAAAATGCTGTATGTACCTTTTAAATGTTCCAGTTAACAATATAGACAACACCCGCTTGGACCTTGTAATACCAGGTCAACAGCATATGTATCTGAGAGCTCCATCACCACAAGACAGACAGAAGTGGCTTGTAGCATTGGGCAGTGCCAAAGCTTGTGTTGACTCAAAAGGAGAATCATCAGGTAATTAATATAATATAAACCAGAATAGTTGTAGTTGTTGTAAAACTTATGTTAGTATAGCCATGAGGCATAGGTACTGATTCTATACAAGTAAAAACTCAGATAGATACAAGCATACTGTCATATAGTTTTATACAGTGACAACATTGAGGGTTGTTCTGTCAGTCAACGTCCTTACTATTATAAATAATTAAATATTTCTATTGTGTTTTATAGTGTATTGTTATTTCTAAGTGTCATTATTATGTATGAGTATTTTATAGCTTAAAAAGCTAATTGTTAAAACATGTTCACAATACTTATCATTGTTAGTTTCAGTGGCAGTATTTGAAGACACTACATCTTTGAGCCACAAAAAATCAGAACTAAGACTGTACTGCGATCTGATGATGCAGCAGGTACATGCTGTCAAAAGTGCTGTCACAGCGGAGGACGGACCTGAAATTCAGGTAAACATGTGTTTATTATTCTGATTTTTGTTTAAACATTCAATCAAACACAACATATGTGTTAGAAAAATTATTCCAAAAAATTATTAGAAAAAGTTTTAAAAGAGTTTGATGATGCATAGTCAAACCTGCGTCCTCTTCGATCCGAGCAGATACCTATTCCTGTTTTGGTTGCCCGAGTGGTATAGAAATCTGTTCGAATTGCAGAGGATGTGGTTCCGACTCCCGCATCTAGGCTATAATTATTTGAACAATTTCTATCCACAATTTTATTTATGAATGAAAAGAGGATATAAGAGTAACAATTAAGTCATTTGCCTTTCAGCCGATATCGCAACTATGGTTCACATCTGACTTAACGCTTTATACTCCGAATTACTTACCGATGCTCTTTGTACACCCTTTTCTACCGTTTAGGGGATAAATAGGCTTGATTTTTCGTCGTATTAATGGAAACAAAAACATTATTTAAAATTAAAAAGAAAGTAGGGCACAAATTAATTTACAAATAGATTACTTGGGCATTGCCCATTCTCCATAACATTTTAGAAAATTCTTAATATATTAGTTGAGAAGATGTTCACGATTTGGGTGTAGTTATTTGATATTATGATTTATTTTAAGCCCTATAGTATGCCTTATACCACCTACCAATGTCCTGCAATTAGCGAGCCCGATAAATAGCATACATATTTGGCGAAATGTAGGTGATAATACACCTCTGCCTACCCCTGGATATAGTCGTGATTTATGTATGTACCTATATGTCGTGTCACTTCATGATTTCATTAAATGGCCAGCTATAACTGACCATATCATGATAATGGTTTGGCCAGATCAATGAATAAATAATAATAAATAAATAAAATCAGTTATTTCTCACCAAAAACCAAAATGTACATTTATGATTTTTCTATAACTAAATACAGTTATCCTCGGTAACATGTCTAGATTGGAATGCGGATTGCTGGTGCATGTGGTAGGTAATACAACGATACATTAACCACCGTTAGAGGCGCTTATTTCGCCTGTTAGAGGCGCTTATGGCCGTTTCATGAAATGCAATCATATCATGAAATGGTCGGCCACATCATGATGTGATTAATTCTACGATCGGGCCACGATATAATATACTATATGATAGTTGTCAACAGAGAGAAAATTAACTCTTTTTATAGCAACTAAGTGTTTTGATATTTTCCTTGTCTGCAAGTGGTTGTGAAACACTGTCGCCATAATTACCCAAAAAGGCAATTTCATCGAAATCCATTTCTTCACAGCCAATAGATTAGTAAAAAATTACGATTTATATTAGATTATTAAATAAGTAATTGTTTTTTACAGAAAATAGATGACGCGTCGAGCCTTCTCACTGCCACATGTGATACATTCATAAGGACCCTTGAAGATATAATGAGGCTAACCAGCTCCACTGCTACACCATATGAAATGCAAATACCTAATATAACAGTAACCAAGAATAGCAGTTCTAGCAAGTCCCAGGCAAATAAGATACATAGGCAGAGTTTAAGTCGATCCATCTCACAGGAAAATAGGTGAAACATCGAAAATAGTCATTAAATACAACTGCAGCTCAGGTTACTTTAAGTCGCTCCCTAAAGACATTATTCCAGGTTATATTTGAAGCTGATCAAAATAATATTGATGTGTATCATCAATATTGAGTGTATGTCTCAAGCACTCCCCCTGTATTGTTAGAGTTTTATTAAAACACCATAATAATTTCCATTTTGCCACAACACAATAATGATTAATTAGTAGCTGTGGTGGTTTTAATAAAGTTTTTTTTTTATCTTTATACATTGTATGTTACGGCATGAGTTATTATCACTTTCTTCTGAACCTATTGAAATTTGAGCAAACGCAATTAAGGCATGGCTATTGTTAATAAACAAATGTCAAAGTAACTTTCTCTGAATTTTGGAAATTCTTATGGTAAATTAAGAGTACTTACTAATTGAGAATTTGTCATTTTTCACTGTTTCACCAAAGCGCGTCTGTTAAAGCATTTTAAATTGTCCATAAAAATAATTCGTCTTCTTCGTGCCCAGGGGCCCTACCGCCTAACTCGATTGCTGATGATAGCTATATTGCAATGAACTGTTTACGGCTATAGCAGCCATCCTGAATTTTTAGGCGGCACGGATTTTGTGCCATATTCATACAAAATCATATGGTGATCATTTGTTCAAAGCTATCGCTAATAGTTTAGGTACATTTAAAGCGAAATGACAGATGACGTCATAAACTATAGCTTTTGCTTTAGCAATCGAGTTAGGCGGTAGGCGCCCTGTTCCCAGTCTATCCATGGAGTATATGGAGTTCTATTCATATCGGCTAGAAGTCATCAAGCCATGCACTCTATTTTGATTCAATCATCCATCATACCATAAAGTCACCTATGTCATCACTATCACTAGTGATGAATGAATGTATAGAAAAGCGACGGAACGGACCAAATCGAGGGACCGATGAACGGATAGAGTGATTGGAATGACAACATTCCAATCCATACTGCTCAAGGTTTTGCCTTAGGTTTTACAGCCGGCCGCCTGCCTGTTACCAACCCTCTTTGGGTATGCTGTTGTTGGTGGTTTGCCCTCCACCATTCGGATGCCCCAAGGTGCTTATTGGTCTACCGGGCAATCTCCCTTAGACTTTTACGACACCCATAGGATGAGTCGGTGCTGGCCCATTCTACTTTGTTCGCTCCCAGGCCAGCATAGAAGACCACGATGTCCATAAAAATAATTAAATACAAATATTATTCGTTTTTACAAATCTAAAAATTTATTACAACATTTACCTAAATTATTACAAAGTAAAACTGCAAATTATCAAAATTTTGCATGGTTAATTACTATGTATAAAGTAATTGCCACATCCTTACCCTTCATTAATCAGATCTTAACAGCAGAAAAACGTTTTTAAAATGTCAAAGGTATTTAGATTAAATAGTTTAAGATATTGCGTTTCGTGTGTGTTCAATTTTGGGCTCAATATTTATATTATATGGACAATAGTATGGGCTAGAGAGTGGAGAAGAAAAGAATAACCCCAGAAAAAATGGATATACCTACCCAGACGAATCTTGTATAATATTTAATCTAAATTTTAAATAGACTGCATGAGATAACCTGATGTGCAGTGCAAATCTATGACTAAACAACAATTATGGGAGTCTATTTCGGTATTTAAAAATGTACTCTATGGTGTATTAGTAATGTGTAAATTGTAAATGGAGTCTATTAAAGTGACTTAAGATTACTGAAGGATATAGTGACATCATGTTAGATTCTATTTGGTTAAATTAACCTCACTAAATATAATTATTTATAGATGAATTGTAATATATTATTATGCGTAGGTAGGTACGGTAATGTTATATCCCTTTCAGACCTGAGGGGCTACTCTAAATTAATTGGAATCGGTTTTGTGTCGCCATCTCTCTCAAACGTTGCTATCATACCTAATGAGTGAGAGTGACTGGTTAGTTAAGTGGACACTACCTGTCAGAATTTGTATGGAAATACGTCAATTTTGACAATACTTAAATGTTAAGCGGGACTCAAACTTTGAATAGCGTTTCTGTATTCGGGGGTAAGACGATTGCAATCGGCTTGCAGAGTTAGGTCGCTGATCTGTTTTTGTACCCTCGAAGCATATAGATTTCATTCCGAAAAACGCATTTTTTTTAATGAAAGCGCGCGCTAGCAGAATCATCGATCAGCCCGACTAGCATTACCAACGAAACACGATATGATATCTAATAGCCATTTATCTTTTCGGTGATCATGCTAGCGCCAGGCTGTAGGCCTATTCGCTAACTTTTTTTGACACTTGAGAGTGATAATCACTGAACTATTTACTGATCCATTACTACTTTACTATAACGCTATTGCGACACTTGTCCTGTAAAAACAGTAATGGAAAAGTAAATGTTCGGTGATCATCACTTTCAACTGTCAAAAAAAGTTAGCGAATAGGCGTAGGCCTATTCGCTAACCTGTAGAGATCTGAAAGGGATATGTAGGTGTATTGGTTGGCTGTCTATATTCGCCAAATAATTATTGCCCTGTGATAAGATTGATTTTGTTTATTGGTTTTAGGATTATATCTTGTTGCATAATAAGTATAATAATATTTGTTTCTTTTTATTAGTCTTGCATCCATTCCACTAAACATTCCAGTCATAAAAATATGGATGAAAGCTATGAATTATCCGAATATAAGGCAATAAAATTTTTTATTTAGCCTTACTACTCTCAAGACATGTCGTATTTTGTTTATCTAATATAGGTAAATAATTGTATGTGTATAGTATTTGTCCAATAAAAAAAATATTATAAAATAAGTTTTTATTTCTAACCCTTACAACAAATTAAAAATATAAATTAATATATTTTTACCAACTGGGTACACCAAATCTTAATACATTTTTCTCTTGGGCATCTAGTTCCATTCCTACTTTCTTTCTCATGTAAAAAATTGTACAATCCCTATTGGTGCAAAGAACTTCCTCGTGCAAGCTTCCTTGACACCTTTGGCACTCTGTCCAAAGTCTAGAGAACTTTTCTTGAAGTTGTCTAAGTTTAAATATTTCTGTAATGTATAATTGCCCTTCTTTGGCTAAGCAGTGATTACATAATGCTTTTTTAGCATCATTAGGCATCACAGTTTTACAACCAAGACACTTTTCTTTTTTCTTTGTAAATGCTGCTAAGGCTCCAACCTTTGATGTGACCATGGCTTTTGTTCTAGTATGTTCACCTTTCAATAGAAGAGATTCAGCTTTATCTCCAAGTATAGGTTCAAAAATCCTTAGAAGTGGCTTTGATAATTGATTTTCCATGTAATAATTGAAATCAATTGGTACACTATTTTCTAAAACATATATGGGATCTTCTGCTTTCATGTATGCGGGAGTGTTTTTAGCAGCGCAACATAGAACATATGGTACTCTGTCTCCAAGTTTGGGTGCAGTACCAGGATCACGCTTTTTCATTTTATTTGCCAATTCAACATGGGCTTGTTTTGCTGCATAATCATTTTTGGTTAACTCTTTTGTTATGACTAACTGAGATATATCTATTCGGTTACATAATAAATCTGCTATTATTTGTTTAGCATAATTCATGGCTCCATCAGGATCTCTGTCAATTAGTAACTTTTGAAGACATGTACTCATCATATTGGAAACAAGAGGACAGTTATCTCTTCTCACAGTTTCAATGCCTTTGCAATCCATTTTGTCATATTTATTAGGATTTGTGAAGTAAAGTCCTGCATATCTCTTTTTGTTAATAAGCAAGTATGGGTAATATACCTTTTCAAATTCCAATTTTATAGGTTTCACAAATTTTGAACTCACAAATTCAGCTGCTTCTCGCCCTAACTCCATACTTTCTTCCAAAGTTTTGACACCAAATTTAACCATGACAGAGTCTGTATCTCCATAAATGACTACTGCATCTTCTTTGTAACCATTGGCTTTAGTATATTTTTTTTCCACTTCTGATTTTGTGAATTCTATCATTGTTCTCCCATAAGCAGTGACACTACCAGAAATTTCAAGACATGGTAGTTTTCCTACTTGTGCACCTGTGAAGCCATAAACTGAATTTGCACTTATTTTTAAAGCAAGTTGCCTACCATCGAGAACTGATCTCTTAAAAGGATCTTTTTCTTCTTTTAGATCTGCTTTTGCTTTCTTTCGAGCTGAAAGTAAGGATTCTAAGATTTCTGGAAGAAGCCCTTTTCTTACATTTGCCTTAACAAACATATTTTTTGATGGTGTAACTGTAATATCATCTGGATTGATATTCTTCTGCATATTGGGTTGCAAGAGAGTAGTATAACATAAATTATGGGCCATCATAATACTTGGATATAGGGAAGCAAAATCTAAAGTTGAAATTGGATCTGCATAATATCCTTTTTTAGGTTCAATAACTGTTGCTCCTTCAAATTGGTCATCTGTGCCTTGACCATGATAAGCTGGCATTAAATATCCAGCAACTTTTGCCTTTCTAAGCAACTGACTTACAACTTTGATTTGTTGACCTCTTGTAAGTAAGCACGTTAAAGGGACTCCAGTGACTCTAGCCATTTCCATGTAATTAACAATACACATTAATTTATTAAGAAGTTTAAGTGGTAAATAAGCATCTTTCAAACAATACATTGCTAATCTTCTTCTAGTTTGTTCATTTTCATTTTGTAAATCTGAAATTATACTGTGATGGACATCTTCTTTTTGTTCCTGTAAGAAATGGTAGCTGACTGCATTTAAAGTATATGACCTGAGTTTATAGTCACGAACCAAAACAAGTAATAGGTCAAATGGAACTCTTCCTTCAAAGTTAATACTTTTATTTTCACGTCTGCCCATTTGCTTTGACTGCAATACTTGATCTTTTATAACAGACCTTACATTTTTAATTCTCCCCAAAAAGTCAAAATTACTAATCTTTAAATGTTTAGCACGATTTATTAGATAAGGCCAGTCAAAATTGCATATATTATATCCGGTAATTATATCCGGATCTAGTTCACGAAAGAAGTCAGACCATTTTGATAACATTTCTGATTCAGATTGGAAGCTTAAAACTTGTGATCCTACTATAGGAGCACATGTATTTAATGTAAAAACACTTCTTAGATATGGCTCAGTTTCTCCTTGTCTAATGACCATAGATGCTATTTGAATAACCGGATCATGGTTTGGTTCTGGAAAGACTCCTTTTCTTCCAGCACATTCAATATCAAAGCTCAATATTCGAAAAGGTGCCACTTTAGACCATTCTCCTTCAGGCTGATGAGCAATGAAAGCATTCCATGCAACATCCACTTCAATTTGACATCTTGATTCAGGTTTTAAAGAATTATTTATAGACCTCATAGTCCATTTCAGTTTAGGCAATTCAATCCAACTACACCCAACTACATTTGTATCAACCATAAAGCGAATGTCAAAATCAATATTAGTTTCATAGAATGATGGGTCCATTAGCCCATAAGTTAGAGGGGATTTTTCAATCAATCGTTTTGATGCTGCAATTAGTTTTGGCAATGCTACAGATATTTTAGCAAAAACAACATTGGTTTCTCCTTTATAATACATAATTGAAAGGGCTTTTACCAGTTTTATTTCTAAGACTCCCTCTCTTACATTATCTTTGTTAGAACGTAAATCCTCTAGAAGAGCTTGATTCAATTTTGTTTTCAATTCATTGCATGATGACTCAGTAAAGTTTACAGGGACAGTAACATAAAAATAAGCAGAGAATCCATGAACATGACAGCAAACGGAGTTGCCATCCATAGTCACCCCATACATTCGCATTATAGGTACAGGGCCTATTTGAGATCCTGGCATGCCTTGTACAGGCTGTCCATTGTAATGGTCAATATCCAATTGTTGAAATACCAGATTGTCTTTACTGGAATCCATATCTGGTGGAGGAGGCCTGGACCACTTGACATTAGTAGTTTGATTTTCCGGTCCGTCACCAATAATGTCTTGTGAGTCAAATTCGCATTCCATTCCAGCAAGTTGCGTTTCAAAGCTAAATGGTAAATCGTCTTCGTCGTCATCATTTGATTTAAACCTTTTTAGAGGCGGCCCTGCGAATTGTTTTCTTTTGTCCATTGTTATAAAAAAAGTATCTTATCTTCTTGATTAATGGATATCAGTAACACTGACGAAAAGTAGCCCGATTAATCAATCAATCACCAGCACTGAAAACAATAAGCAAGACGTATGTACATAAACTTTAACCAAACTAATCAAGATATAAACTCAGTAAATAGATAATAAGTGAGTAATTGAGTAAATTCTTAGTCATTTTCATTATGAAATAATATTATGTAAATAGTAAATACCTCAAAGGCGAAATTTTATTGAGAATTTGAGTTAATTTTTCAATTTTCTTACTTCATCCAGATTCGCGCGGTATTTTATGACAGCTTTGACACATGACAGAAAAATTTTTTTTTAATTCTCCCTATATTTTAGGGAAGGCAAAGGGTCTAGCCCATACAGCCAAGTCTTTAGTGTATATTTTATCTGTAGTCTTATGAAATAATGAGTGGGTGAAAAGTATGAATGAAATGAATTTTACGTTGAAATATGGGTGTCACATATTTTAACGCATCTAGGGAGTGCTTGCCGCGAATTGAATGGTAACAGAGTTCATGATGGTGACTGATGAAATGGATTAAACCACTTTTTATAGTGATCTTCACCACAACATCAAACACATCATAAGACTTGTTTTCGATGATTCTGCATAATTGCACATCAACACGGATGCTTGTGCATCAAAATAACACCACTTTCACTGCACAAAATCCACTCTGTAACAATTTTAGAATTAGCGAAAATAAATCTGACTGACACCACGAAACGCGCCAAACACTCCTGACACATGACAGTTGACGGCAGTTCTATGTTTGTTTTTAATTCTCGCTTTTCCTAGGGGAGGCAAAGGAATCTAGCCCATACAACTATGTCTTTAGTTTTCTTGAATTTTACATTAAAATATGGGTGTCGCACATTTTAACGTATCTAGGAAGTGCTTGGTGCGAATTGAGAGGTAACAGAGTTCACGATGGCGACTGGTGAGGTGGTGAAGTCCACTATAAAATAATTATCAACGTTAATCACATCATAAAACTTTTCTTTACAGAATTCCTCATATAATGTTCTCTTTTATTTGCACGAGCACTACACATTTGAAATAAAACAACTTTTACGGATTAGACTCGCATATATTAAGATGTTTGGTATTATTATGGCCGTGGTCACGGGGTGATAACCCGTGACCACGGCCGCTGTAAAGTGATCGAAACGTCGGGATAAATAATAATGCCAAACATCTAAATATACGCGAGTCTAATCCGTAAAAGTTGTTTTATTTCAGAATTCCTCATAATTGAACGCCAGCACGGATCCATATGTGTCAAAATAACACCACTTTCACTGCACGAAGTTTACTCTGAAAACATATCTGATTAACGCCATAGAAAGCACGCCCCGCCCGCACTCTCGAGCTCGACTGCAGTTGCTTCTTTGTACAATTTTCCCTATACTTTAGAGAAAGCAAAGGGTCTAGCTCATACAGCCATGTCTTTCGTATTTATTTTATCTATAGTCATATGAAATCATGAGTGGGTGAAATGTATGAATGACATGAATTTTACGTTAAAATATGGGTGTCACGCATTTTAACGCATCTAGGGACTGCTTGGCACGAATTTTTTTTTTTAATTTTATTTTAAGTACACAAACAGGTTACAGTCATAAAAAACAAATGGATAAATATAATTGTACGTGGAACTGGACCCTAACCCTTAATAGTGTACATAACATGCATAGACATTGAAAATAATTATAAAATACTAATATCATAATACTAGGCTGGGTAATACTAGAATGAAGCGTGCAGCTGCGCCGAAGAAATAAGTGTTTTCTTGTTATTGTCTCTTGTGTTCACTTTCTTGATATTGTCTCTTGTGGTCAGTGATCAACGTACGTACGTACGTGCTTGAATAATTCTTAGTTTCTTAACTAGTCACAATTTTCATATATATTTGTGATATTTAATTTAAACATTATTTATATACTTAGTAATCTATCTATCCATTTATCTACATATCTATTCATCTATTTACTTATCTATCCATCTATTTATATGATCACTATTGATCACTCACTTCGACGTAACGTAGCTAAAACACAATGTCAATCAATGTCAAATGAAATGATGACAAACTATGATTGTTATATTTTTGAGGCAAAGGTACTCACACTCACGCAGCCTTATTGTAAACGTTTTCCTATTCTTATTTTGCGTATGTATTTTAAATTATTTCTTCTTTTTTATATCATTGTGTACTTATTATTTTTTATGAACTTTTAAATAGTGAAAACAAAACAATAATATTTTGTAAACTTGCTGGCAGGTTGGTGTAGATGGTGAAGTAGGCACTTTTACCAACACCTTGAGTAAATTTATTTTGTGTTATATTTTTATTTATTTTACTTTATATTATATTCTTATTTATTATATTCTTGTATTCTTATTTATTTTAATTCATATATATATATATATATATATATATATATATATATATATATATATATATATATTTTTTTTATTATTATTATTTTTTTTTTTTTTATATATATATAATGTCAGACGTAGAAGAATTCACTTTTCAGTCTTGCGAAAGCTCAGATCAATCATTTGTTTCTCTAAATGAGTCAGAGGATGAGATTGAGACACTCGGTGCTAAGCTCTCTAACGTGTTCGAACTCACACCTCTTACATTAAATATTTGTCATATAAACGCCCAGAGTGTTCCCAGTCATCACTCAGAGTTGCTTGATACTTTCTCCTTGGACTCGATACATGCAGTGTTGGTTTCTGAAAGTTGGTTTAAGCCTTGCCTCGACTCTCTTACTTATGTCTTACCTGGGTTCGTTCTGATCCGAAACGATCGGCTTGCACAGAGAGGTGGTGGTGTAGCCGTCTATCTCCGGAGTAACATAGCCTATAAGCTACTTTCAGCTTCCGACCAACTGGTTCATGGTGTTGAGTACCTGTTTTTGGGGATCGAAATATCAAAAGTTAAGGCAGTTCTTGGAGTCGTATATTGCCCACCTGCTGTCGACTATATCTCTTCTCTCACTTCTGTCTTAGACACCTTCGCTACAGACTATGCACATCACATAATCATGGGTGATTTCAATACAGATCTTCTTAAAGATTCTCGATCTTCTCATAACTTTCGCTCAACTATTGAGTCGTTTAATCTTTCGTTTTTGAATTTCAGTGCCACCCATCGTAACCTCGACACTGACGATACATGGATTGACCACGCCATTGTCTCCTCTCCTAATCTCGTGGAACACCATGGTCAATTCCCTGCTCCTGGTTACTCTCGGCATGATCTACTTTACCTAGCTTACAAAATTAAACCTCCTAAGCGATCTCCTAAAGTAATTATGTTGAGAGACTTCGCGAGATTGGATGTCAATAAACTGTCACACGATGCTTCGTCTATCGACTGGTCTGGGGTCCTAACAGCCCCCAGTATTGACGATAAGATTGAGAACTTTTCTAAAACCTTACTATCATTTTACAACAAACATGCTCCTATGCGTAAGGTAAAATTAAAAAGACCACCAGCACCCTGGATTACTCCCTTGGTACGCATGGCTATGAGACGGCGTGACAGAGCTTTCCGTAGATTTAAACGTTTTAGAACGCCGGAAAACTGGGCCAATTTTAAGATCTGCAGGAATCGTTGTAATCAGATGGTGAGAGCTTCGAAGCGCCGCTATTTTCATGATAATTTACTTAATTCTTCTTCGGCTGACACATGGAAATTCTTGAAATCTCTTGGTCTAATTAAAAGCCAGAAAAATGCTATTCCGCTTTCTTACACTGTCAACGATATAAACCAACATTTCTCAGCCAGCTCTAGGGCTAATTTATTGGATAGGAGTAGTGCTTTCCAAGAGATACCGTTCCTGTGCAGCCAACCATCGCATAATTTTTTCTTTTCACCGGTTTCAGAGTCTGAAATTTGTAAAACTGTTATGTCAATTAAATCTAAAGCAGTTGGATGTGACGAGATTAGCAGGCAGATGATCACATACTACTTAAATAGCTTTCTCCCGATTATTACTCATCTCATCAACGCTTCTCTTGCATCTGGCATGTTCCCTTCAGCTTGGCGTGGGGCACATGTACTGCCTCTTCCAAAACGAAACAATCCCACATTACTTACTCATTTCAGACCTATATCAATTCTTCCTTTCATGTCAAAAATTCTCGAAGCGGTTGTACATCGCCAACTCTCTGCCTTTCTCTTTAGAAATAATGTCCTCTCTCAATACCAGTCTGGATTCAGGCCAGGACATAGTACGACGACGGCTTTGCTAAAAGTCACGGAAGACATGCGTGATGGCATGGAGGGTTCACGGTTGACGGTTTTAGTGCTCATTGACTTCTCTAACGCTTTCAACGCCGTTGATCATGATATTCTCCTTGCTGTCCTCTCTCATTTGCGGGTCTCTCCTCCTGAACCGGACTGGTTTTCCTCTTATCTTCAGGGACGTAAGCAAGCGGTTCGTGCTAATGACTCGTTGTCTGAGTGGTGCGATTTAGCAGCTGGCGTTCCTCAAGGCGGCATACTATCTCCTCTTCTCTTTTCTGTTTTTATAAACCTTATTTCTTCTATTCTTTGTAACTCTCATCATCTGTACGCAGACGACCTACAGATTTATGCGCAAGCGGAACTGAACGAGGTGGCTGAGGTTGTGCGGACTATCAACAGTGATCTTCAAGAGATCTGCAACTGGTCTAAAAAGTTTGGCATCAGTGTTAATCCAGGCAAATGTCAGGGAATCATAGTAGGTAGTTCGCGCACATTATCGAAATTGGACATGACTTCTGTTGCGCCCCTCTATTACGATAATACCTCAATTGAGTTTCTTCCTCAAGTCGTCAATTTGGGTCTTTGTATTGATAACACATTGAGCTGGCGGCCCCAAGTTGACTGTATAAGTGGTAAAGTTATTGGCATATTACGGTCATTTTATCGACTTAAGCATTTCCTTCCAATATCTACAAAGGTACTCTTAGTACAGTCCACTATTCTTCCTATCCTTGATTATGCTGATGTGTGCTATACTGATATTACTCAGGAACTTCTAAATAAAATGGATCGTTTACTCAACAGCTGTATTCGCTTCATCTATGGCCTGCGTAAATATGACCATATCTCTGCATACCGGCGAAAGCTCAAATGGCTGACAATTCGCCAACGACGGAACTTAAGGATCGTCTCCACACTTTTTTCTATTATTAATGATCCGTGCGCGCCTGAATATTTGAAATGCAAATTTCAATATTTAGGTGCCTCTCACGCCCGTTTTCTTCGATCAGACAGCAAACTAACTCTAGCAATGCCTCTTCACCGCACTGGTTTTATTTCTAACTCCTTCACTCTTCAAGCAGTACGACTCTGGAATGCCCTCCCACCTTCTATTCAAAGAGCAAAAAATAAACTTGCGTTCAAAAATCTTGTTCGCAGCCACTATTTGAATTCTCCAAATGGTTGATCGGAACCACTGTTTTCTAAAGACTGTCATTATTATTATTTATTTTAATTATTTATTTATATATAATAAACTATATAATATAATATATTATAAATTATATAATATAAATTATAGTCTTTTACATATATTATTATAAGTAAATGTTTTATTTTATAGTTTGTTATTTATGTTATATTATACTTAGTAGGTAGTATTAGTAGTATTTATATAAGTAATTATTTAAAAACTACTTTAATTTAACGATACTCATTTTACGCACCGCCAAAATATTGTCTGTACTCAGTTTTCCGGTTGACTGGTAGAGAATGCCTTATGGCATTAAGTCCGCCATTTGTACCTTTTAATATGTGTGCAATAAAGTTTAAATAAATAAATAAAAATCATTGTAGCAAGTTATTTTGATAACTAGATTATCTGTGGTGAGGATGCCAGGATGGTTGTCTATGTGTGACATTATGATTCATGAAGAAAAAACGTTTTTACAAAAAGTGTGCATTGTTCGTCTTAATTGTAACTGTGTAATTGAAATTAAAACAAAGTAAACTAAACCAGTTTTATTTATTGTTCAACATTAATACATGGCGCAGTCATGGCTGGATTTAATCTCCCTGAAAAATTGTGCGTGTCAGGCGATTTGGCTGAAAATTGGCGACAATTTCATCAATCTTTAGATATATTTATAACAGCGTCTGGGCTATCAGACTCCGATAATAAAAGAAAATTAGCAATATTACTTAATGTTGTTGGTGAGGCGGGAATCAGAATTTATAATAATTTAAAGTTTGAAAAGGATTTCGATAAGACGTATGAAAATGTTTTAAAAAAATTTAAAGATTATTGCGAGCCAAAGAAGAATGTTATGCATTCACGATATTTGTTTCAAATAAGAAAACAAGAGTCAAATGAACCATTTGACAATTTCTTAAATGACGTGAAAAAGCTAGCAAAAAGTTGCGAGTTTCATACATTTGAAGATGAGGCCATAAGAGACAGATTGGTTTTTGGGTCCCGGAATGACAACATTCCAATCCATATTGCTCAAAGTTTTGGCTTAGGTTTTACAGCCGGCCGCCTGCCTGACATTAACCCTCTTTGGGTATGCTGTTGTTGGTGGTTTGCCCTCCACCGTTCGGGTGCCCCAAGGTGCTTATTGGTCTACACCGGGCAATCTCCCTCAGTCGAGTTTTACGACATCCATGGGATGAGTCGGGGCTATTCTACGTTATTTGTTCGCTCCCAGGCCAGCATATATATCTCAATAGTCATAGAAAAGTAGGTAGCCTCCACATCTTAATTCCAACTAAATCGTACATACGTTTCTGTGACTATTGGTACGATCTGCGATTTAGTCGTGCAACTTAATCGCATGGCTGCGGTGGCCCTTAGGGAGAAAGGCGAGACAATTATGTAATTATGTTTGGATATTATTTATATGAAGTCGTTCTGACGTGGCTTTTTTATGCATAGTAAGCTGAGCGTTTGGATACAATATGCCCTCGCCTCGCCTGGCAATCCGGTGGTGGAAAGGGGCAAGGGGATCAAATTAAATAAACTCATTGATATTACTTTGACGTTGATATTGGCTACTACCAAGCAACCCAGTAGAGGAGCTCGCTAGCGCAGTGACATAGCGCGCTTGGCCTGTGATTGCGTAAACTAAGCAATGTTTGCTAAGGTTCGTCATTAGATGGGTGACCAAAAATTTATTATCTCGAGTTCCTCCGTGCTTCGGAAGGCATGTTATGCCGTTGGTCCCGGCTGCATCTGCAGTCGTTAATACCCACCAACCCGCACTGGACCAGCGTGGTGGGTTATAGCCCAATCTCTTTAAATATTCTTTCATCCATAGGGAAGGCCCGTGCCTCAGCAGTGGGGACATTAAAGGGCTGGTGATGATGATGATGAAGCAACCCAGTGGATAAGCGTGTCGTTTTTACTGTCATTGTATTGCCCACATGCTGTTGACGGAAACAGAGGTCCAGGAAGTAATTCGCTCAATGATAAGATTAATATTGTACATATACGCATGCATTTAGTGTCTCGTGCAATAGAAATGGTACATTTAACTTGAACTTACCATTCTAATTAGTCAGATTTTGACATTTTACCGTATGGAGGAACTGTCAAAACCTGGCGGTTATCTTTTAATCGCTTGTTTTACGTTTTGGTGAACTAGAGCCTTATTTCGAGTGTAAGGCCAATTATTATTAAATGGACGGAATTGGCTCGGGATCGCTCGAGGTGAATGGTTGCGGGGGAAGCCTTTGCCCAGCACTGGGCTAAATCTAACGGGCTTATAAAGTACAATAAAGTATAGGCAGTGAGATAATATGACTCCGTCTTTACCTGGGGGCCTACCGCCTAACTCGATTGCTAAAGCAAAAGCTATTAGTTTATGACGTCATGCTGTCATTTCGCACTAAATGTACCTAAACTATTAGCGATAGCTTTGAACGAATGATCACCGAATGATTTTGTATGAATTTGGCACAAAATCCATGCCGCCTAAAAATTCAGGATGGCTACTATAACCGTAAGTAGTGCGTTGGCAATATAGCTATCATCAGCAATCGTGTTAGGCAGTAGGCCCCCTGGTGTTTACGAGTCAGCGACTATTAGGTAGGTATCTATCCGTGCAATGTATTCTACTGCTATAAACATATTGTAATTTAATTACAAGGGCCAGTTAGGTTAGTAACTTTTTATTTTATGTGGTTTGCGGGTTACTAAGTTAAAATATGTTTTGCAATAAAAATATTACAAGTGGTTTTTATTTTCTTGTGTGGCTTTTATAATAATTATATGAACCTATTCATCGTCTATTGTGTACTATGCCTATAAGGAAAACAAACCCCTCCGGTCATTGATCCATACAATTCAAGTGCTTAACCTACCGACGTGTACATACTTAAGTCATAAAATATAGGCAAGTAGGCATTAGGTAGGTTACTTACCTATGTACTATTAGGTAAACAAAACAATAGGTAGATTGAGGGCCTGTTTCACAATCAATAAGTAAGTTCTAAAAGTAGCTTACTTCGCAGATCATTTATTGACAGTTGTAATATGAAATATATGTCAATTGAACTGCAAAGTAAGCTACTCCGAATTTACCAGTCGATCGTGAAACAGGCCCTTAACCTTATTGTATCCAGGTAAAGCTGCAAATGAATTGATTAAAATGGTGAAGTACCTACTTTCCCCTTTTCGCCCTTAATTTGGTTCGATTTTGGCATTCTTTCTTGACTTCAACGTAAATTTTTAAACATACTATTACCATAAAGCAAATCTATGTTTACGACGTACTATAAAAAGGTCGTTAGGAATAATTATTGTATCCTGCGAGTTATTCCATCTTTTCGTTAGTGCCTAAGTAATAAATTGTTCTAGGCATCAGTACCGATTGTATTCTGTCGGTGGCCGTGGGAAAGAAAGTCGTAAAGTCGCGCGATCAGACTGTAAATAATTAAACCAAGAAAAACACATGAAATTTTTTAATTTATCTCGTGTTTTACTGTGGAAAATAATAGATATTGGCCAAGCTGAAAACGATTCACAATTTCCTTGTGAAAATTAAAATGAACATTGAGACAATAATCCATTTATTATTTAGTTTTTGGCAACACGTTTGCTCTAAGTAATAAAAATATTTTTGTAAATGACAGAATCAGTAGGTTAACAATGGGATGACACCCATTACAATCACGAGTCCATTCTCACGAAAACCATTCTGCCCAAAGTTTGATTTAGGTTCAACAGCCGACCTGACACCAACCATAATGTTCCCATTAGAAGTTGAAATAGGTATAATATACTTACCTAAGTAAATAATAGTATATTTGAATGTTTTGGGTGAAAATGCAAGAATGATTAGTAGACAGAATTAGAGACGAACGAGAGGAAAGATAACAATCTATACAAGTACGAATTGCGAAGAGAAAATAAGTGAAGGAAAATATATACTTGGTTGGAAAATATATAAAGCCGTGTGTGGTGACGGCAGAGTAGAATACAATTGTCACCACCCCAAATCTCTCCCGTGGGTGTCGTATAAGGCGACTAAGGATAAATCAATTATGAGGAATGGGCAGCAGCGTTCCTACTAATATACCACCTAGCAATAGCAATGTTCTGCGACTTTTGTGCCCGATAAATGGCAATAGGCTCGCCACCTATTACATGGGACCTAACATAATTGGCGAAACGTGGGTGCTAGTTCACCTCTGCCTACCCCTTCGGGGATATAGGCGTGATTTATGTATGTATGTATGTAAATATATACTCAGCTGACACAATTGATTACAAATATGTACTTAATTTTAACGTGCATGCTGCATGTTCTGTAAGCGTCGTGTAACACAGATTAGCTCATTTATAATATGATTCATGAGCTAGAGTTTCAATAAAGCACAACTGATGACAGTGTCGCAAGTTTCACACGACAATTTCATACTTTGTAGATGGACAACTAGTTGCTGTAAACACACGGAGCCGTGTTGGCAAAAGTTTATATTGGAGTAGCTTAGTGTTGAAAACACATATTTCTAAATAAAAGGGTCCTTTTTATATTCTTCTGCACTTTATATAAATAAAAATATTTCCCCCCTTAAATACTTGCATTAAAAAACTATTGTTGAACAATTTGAGTGTAACAGTTATACATGGCCTTCCAAAATATTTTTAGTTTGTCCTAAATCAGTATTGACGGTTTGCTTCGTCCAAAACAAAGGATTACAGATATTTAAATGAATTATGCATAAATGCCGTGTTGTGACGGCAGAGTAGAATACAATTGTTACCACCCCAAATCTCTCCCGTGGGTGTCGTACAAGGCGACTAAGGATAAATCAGTGATGAGGAATAGGCAGCAGCGTTCCTCTTATACCACCTAGGAAATTAGCAATAGTACTGCTACTTTTGTGCCCGATAAACGGCAATAGGCTCGCCACCTATTACATGGGACTTGTCATAGTTGGCGAAACGTGGGTGCTAGTTCACCTCTGCCTACCCTTTCGGGGATATAGGCGTGATTTATGTTTATGTTTGTATGCATAAATAAATAATCCAAAATGGATCTATTGGTATTCCTGCTACGACAAAAACAACTTTAACTCCAAAGACACCTATGTAAAAAATGTATTTCAATAAACGGACATGGCGCTGTAAGTAAAAAAAAAGTTCAAAATCTTACCGCCAACTACACAATCTCATCATGACAAGGACAGGTCCAGTTGTAGAAGAAAATTACTGCGGTTGGGTAAACTAAGTAATAATCGCTAGGGCCAGCCATTGGATAGCTGATCAAAAATAATATATTATCTCGAGTTCCTCCGTGCTTCGGAAGGCACACTAAGCCGTTGTTCCCGGCTGCGTCTGCAGACGTTATTAACCGCTAATTCGCACTGGGCCAGGGCGGATTACTGGGTATTAACGACTGGGTGTATAACGAATGGCTCATATCATATTCTTCCATCTCATACCACATGGAAAAAAGTTACTCCACAAAAAGAAGAAACTCTCAGCATTCCTAGGATTCATCGTGAGGGTGCTGGGTCCATCGTGTTGCAAAGATAGAAGTCAGACAGAAGCAGATCTTGGCACTTTAGTGTAGGTTTTAAGGGGCCCCTTCACAACGTGTCACCTTCGCCCGACTTCAATCTCTGCCTAGCCATAGTTTGGAAAGAGTCACCTTAGGGCCGGTTTTTTGATCCATAGTTAACTCAACCAATTGTTAAATATTGTTACTAATCATTATAATATCAGATTGATTTAACCATTAGTAACAATTGGTTGAGTTAACTATGCATAAAAAACGGCCCTCACGCGTAAGGATGGATATATACCCGTAAGTTGCTGTAAGTTGGGCTGTCCTTCAAAATAATTTCAAAATATAAGTAATTGCTTGAACAAATATGGCCCCGTATGTGCCGAGTGATAAATAAGAATAAACGAGACAGCGACAATTGAGTGGCGAGGAAACCTTCCCAATTAGCTAATTCGATCCGCAGTTGCTAACTGGATAGCGGATAGTAAACGCTGTCATAATTTATTACTTTCGATTAAATAGTAATTGATAGAGCCTTCGCCACACCAAACGCAAGCTCGTGTATACGGAATTTCCTTTCATGTAAGGACCGTATCATAGTGCATGCACATAAGACTTAACAATAAAATTAAATAAACTAATTTTGTTGAGGTGCTTTGGACAAAATGACTGAGCATAGTTGGCCTAACTTTGAAGACATTTGCAATTGGTCGTGTCAAATTACATCCTAATGCGGCGTCAGAGAGATGGTTTTTACCTTACTCTCACTCAACTCAAGATGGAGTTGGGTGAGAGCGTGGTTCGGGAATCCTTTCAAGGGCCTGTGTAGGTTTAGATTGACACCCATTTTCCAGAAAGATAGTGGCAAGCCAAACAAATAATATTAATTGTCTTTAAAAATGACCGTGTGGTGACGGCAGAGTAGAATACAATTGTCACCGCCCCAAGTCTCTCCCGTGGGGGTCGTACAAACCGACTAAGAATAAATCAGTGATGAGGAATGGGCAGCAGCGTTCCCTCTTATACCACCTAGCAATGGTCTGCGACTTTTGTGCCCGATAAATGCTAATAGGCTCGCCACCTATTACATGGGACCTGGCATAGTTGGCTTATGTATGTGTATGTATGTAATATCATTTGCCTATACTTTCGGGGATAGATGAAGAGATTTATATAGGTATGTAACCTCATAGAACATAACGAAAATTTAATTTAAAAAACGATTTAACTCAAAAAATACTACGAAGCATTGTGTATTAAACAAGAACCTATGGCATTGAGACTTATATTTTCAAGTAAAACTGTTTCTGATTTGTGTCTCTTAATAATTGTCTTCAAGGAGTGATATTATGTTGAGATCATCCAGCAGCGTGGTTCGTAAATCAGTCATCTCGGCGACATCGCATACGCTTCTTCGTATCGATTATTGAATAAACTCATTCATTATTACTGGTCATAAAAGTCAGCAAAACAAGCGTCGCGATTGTCGATTTTTACGAGCTTGGCCAGCTGCATAGCTCCGCTATCTTTATTGAGCTTGCATCGACCCCGGACTCCAGAGTAGCAACTGACTGACAAATCGTCACATTGCTCGATGCTTTGTCTTAAAATAATAATATTCAAAATGAAAGTTAAAGTCAAAATTCGTTTATTCATATCTGGTAAAATTACAATACACTTATGAATCTTTTAGATGCTAGATACCGACAACCCATATGTCCAAGAAAAGACAGAGGAGTGCGCAGCATCCCTCAGTCTATAACGATAGTTCCCTAAAATCGAGCGACGCGTTCAATACCAAGTTGATACTAAACGCACCATAGCCCAAAGCTCCGCTAGCAGAACGCCACGCAAGCTGTGGAGAAACCCACCATTGTCATTGCAGGTAAGTACATTGTAAATTATGCACCAGATACAGTACTACATATAAACCGAAACATAAACCTATTCTTCAGCCAAACCTCTAAATTAATGTTTACATGACGATAAGTTCGGGAGCTCGATGGCGCAGTGGCTTGGCGCGCCCGGCCTGTCATTGCGTAAACTAGGTAATGTTCGCTAAGCCCGTAAAAAATATATTATTTCATGTTTCCGTGCTTTGGAAGGCACGTTCAGCCGTTGGTCTCGGCTGCATGTACACTCGTTAATACCGACCAATCCAGCGTGGTGGGTAAGTGGTCCCATTATTTCGTCCCATGTCTCATTATTCAATTTAACACAAAAACTTTTTGAGCTGTGATGTTTTCGTACCTATGAATTAGGTGATACCTATACGCGATAAAATTTTGAACTTTCTCGAAACAGTCTAAGTTGTTATCTAAGCTATTTGGTAGCAATTGCAATGACAAAGGCAAGCGCATTTCTTTCGCTTCGGCCGTCAATTACCACCCATTGCATCCGTAAAAACTGAGCGGAACGCTCGCGGCGTTAAGCAAAGGCAAAATTTGTCTTTCTTCCGATTTCGAGAAACGCAAGACGTTGGGTGAGTGATCGGATTGTAACGCAGGGTTCAGCTATCTTATCTCGGGAATGTGCCAGTCTTCGTGGAGCTCTGTGGGTTGCCACTTAGCGCTTTGCCGCAAAAGGGGAGAACTTTTGTTAATACAAAATCAATATCTCTTATCTTAGCGCTATTGTGTGCATAACGGTCCCTCAGGGCGTGCTAGGAAAAAGTGATTTCTGAGTCATCAATCTTAGCCATCGCTGCTTTTAAAAATTAATATTTATAAAGTTTTATCTGTGGAATGTAAGTGAGATTTATCACCTAAACTGATGCAAATGTGCCTTTAAATAGGTGCTTTTTATGCTGGCACCGAAGTTCAAGGAGTGCGCTTCGCCTTAAAAAGCAATTTGCTTATGAGCATTTGCCTAGTTATCACGTAGGAGACATGTAAATTGTTTCAGTTATACATTAAAACATAAACTTTTGGAATGGTAATAGGATATAGTTACGAAGGCGGTATGTAAATAAATAAATAAATATTTTTGCACTCACACCTATCATCTAGCCTGAGCACTTGTGTTATGGATACTAGATAACGGACATATTTTTAATATAATGATGTATATAAATGTTGAAAATATACTACATAAACATACACACAACAATGACTCGGAAACAAACATTTGTGGTCATCACAAAGATACCAGGATTCCAACCCGGGACATCTTGGCCAATACCCAGCAATCTGAGCATTCGACCAAGGCGGCCGTCATAAAGACCTTTATGAAGAATCTTTATGATCTATGGACAGCGCCACCCTCTTATTAGATGACCCTGTGGACACTTTTGCAGACAAAATTAGTTGACTATTCCTAGTGGAAAGTGAAGTATAATTGTGAGAGCCAAGCATTAGAATCCTTAGTGATTGTAGTCCTAATTGCAGTACTTTTTTATCTGAATGTGAATGAAGTAAAATAACACCAACGTTTAGCCAATCATGTTACCTACGTCCCATGTAAGATTGAGGCTACTTCGTCTTCACCACACGGCGGTGTGCTAATATAGAATTAATAACTGTCGCGTGTTGTAGAATGAAGAAAAATGCTATACTCTGTAAAATGCTATACAAAACCCGGGTTCAAAAATTCTGAGCCATCCATTATCTGATCGATAAACAATTCGTTTTGCTGCAAGTCTTTATTTGGCACAAGAATTTATCCATACACTGTATGCTTTAGGAATGAATTTATATCCACCGCATTGTGCCAAGGGGCCGTATCGGGACGTCAAAGTTTCTAAAAAACGAAATAGTTTTTGTTATTTTTAATTTAATTACGTTTATCTGTAGGAGCCGTGTGCTGACGGCAGAGTAGAAGACAATTGTCACCACCCCAAATCTCTCCCGTGGGTGTCGTACAAGGCGACTAAGGATAAATCAGCGATGAGGAATGGGCAGCAGCGTTCCTCTTATATCACCTAGCAATAGTACTGCGACTTTTGTGCCCGATAAATGGCAATAGGCTCGCCACCTATTACATGGGACCTAACATAATAGGCGAAACGTGGGTGCTAGTTCACCTCTGCCTACCCCATCGGGGATATAGGCGTGACTTACGTAAGTATGTATGTATCTGTAGGAACATTATTAGATAGGTTGCGAGCTGTAATATTTGAAAGTTGTTACAATTAGGTGAGGCAGTATCTATTTGAAACTAATTGACCTACGACATTACTTTGAACATGTCAATTATTATCTTGAACTTTTCAATAATAACACTTCTTTATCACAATGTGACATTACTACAGTGGTTGTCTGATGGAAGAATGCAGCGTGCGTTATGATGATGCTCCAGTTGTCTTCGACATGTTATCGATAAATGCATATCTTTAAAGGTCTACGACATTTATCTTCCCCCTTCTATTAACTGACCCACAGAAGATAATGTTCATTCATATTTTTGTGTTTATATTTGTTTTTGCTTCGTGATGATAAGCTATTTGAACCGACGTCTTTTCAGCTCTTTTGTTTTCTAATCGAAGAAGCGTGTGTTATTTTTAATGTTTGATAGATGCTTAAACGACTTTTAAGTCTTAATATTTATTTATTTATATCCACTACTTATAACTGCCTAAACGGTATGGAAATATCATTGTTAATTTCTATTGAGATAATAAAACAATAATTACGTGACTGAAATAAGAAGCTTGGGTTGCGTTTGTTGTTTTCAAATATGTTTTTTTAGCAAAAACACACATAATTACACATGAACTTTAAAAGATATTGAGAGTAATGTAGGCTACTCTCCTACATTTATTTAGTTTATTTATAATAATTACATATATTATTAAACTATTTATCATTACACATAAAATAAGTAATCACCTATACAACCTATTTATGTAACTGACGTGCACCCCGCGCCGCATCGCGTTGTCTAGCAACGAATCAACAAGAGCTCGAAATTACACCACGACGCGAAGTGCACGTTGCTCTCTCTTAAATATTAATTGTAAATTCTTTTTTAATGTAAATTGTGTATTTGTGTGTGTATATGTTATTCCTCTACTGGAGAACCAAAAATATAAGCTTTTGACTGTTATACTGTGAGTTGGATTATTCATTTACTTTTCACACACCAAAATACCAAAGTAATTTAAAGAAATTTTGATCGTTTTGGACACGGCACTGATGTTGCTTCGACAATAAATTATATAATGATTAACCTAGACAAACACCAATTAACAGTGCGTAATTTGTCTATGTATCTACCGTAGTTGAGCTAACAAGTAAGTTATTGGAAGCCTTTTAACATAGATAGGCCTTGTTAGTTAAATTGTATGATGATTTTGCAAACCAAAGATTCGAAAGGTCGCTCTGTTCGCAGACCATACTAGGGTCGTCGGACAGGTGACCTATTTATGGATAAGGTGAATAAAGAATTGAGGTTCTTCGTGGTAGTAACACATAGTAGTGGTAGTAACACGTATCTAACGAGTAAGATTGAATAGATTTTTCAATTATTTGTTAGTTTAGTTGACTCTTGTGAGAGTCAATTAAATTCATTATCACCAGCCCATTAATATTCCGACTGGTGGGGCACAGGCCTTATCTATTTAAAAAAAATGTAGGGTGAATATGCAATATCCAACTGCTCGTTGTTGGCATAATTGGCGAAACGCGGGTGAGAATTCACCTCTGCCTACCCCTTCGGGGATATGGGCGTGATTTATGTATGTATGTATCGTTGTTGGCCTCACAAATTTAGGACACAAATAGGGGAAGATGGCATAGAAGATGATATATAAAATAAATATCAAACAATACTCTCATGATTCATTTATATTAAATATTAATATAATTACATAAGTTTTGTTTTTACTATTTGTTTCTTATGTAAAAGTTATATAAAAATAAAGCCGTGTTGTGACGGCAGAGTAGAATACAATTGTCACCACCCCAAATCTCTCCCGTGGGTGTCGT
Organism: Cataclysta lemnata; assembly: GCA_963931975.1. Classification (NCBI taxonomy): domain Eukaryota; kingdom Metazoa; phylum Arthropoda; class Insecta; order Lepidoptera; family Crambidae; genus Cataclysta; species Cataclysta lemnata. The sequence continues at coordinate 11,391,241 of OZ008344.1, read as the reverse complement.
ACAAGGCGACTAAGGATAAAACAGTGATGAGGAATGGGCATCAGCGTTGCTCTTATACCACCTAGCAATATACTGCGATTTTTGTGCCCGATAAATGGCAATAGGCTCGCCACCTATTACATGGGACCTGACTTAATTGGCAAAACGTGGGTGCTAGTTCACCTCTGCCTACCCCTTCGGGGATATAGGCGTGATTTATGTATGTATGTATGTATATAAAAATAATGTCATATTATATTTCGTTAAAAATAGACCTCTTTTTTTTCTGAGGAAACATATTATTATGCGCCGACCTCATATAATCTGGGAATAGGGCAGGAAAATGGTGATGATTTAGAATACGCCATGTTTATGTTACCATTTTTTTGGTCATTGTTCTATTTAATAAGTTAAGTAAAAAGTTCTTTAATACAATTTGACAGATTGTTTTAATTGGACGTGCTATTGATCGTACAAATAATAGTACATTAAATGCTAGTTAACATAGGTAATGAACCTTTCCTCACCTAAGACTCGACCATAATTGAAAGAGTCATTAAGTACAAAATAACTGGACCATTTAATTAATGCTATGCCTTTATTCATTAAAGGCCGTCTGCAGACAGAGCAACATACATGCTACCACTCCCTTCTTTACGCTGGTTTAAAAGCATAACACATACCTCGGTAGAGGTATACCCCGTCAAGGTTATGTGAAACTGTACTTTTGATAGTGACAGGAAAATTGTTCCGCAAGTACCATTGGTAGTGTACAAATGTCGGCCTGACGGCCGGCTTGGTCGAATGCTCAGATCGCTGGGTATTGGCCAAGAGGTCCCGGGTTAGAATCCTGGTAGGGGCAAATTTTGTGATGAACACAAATATTTGTTCCCGAGTCATGATTGTGTATATGTTTATGTAGTATATTTTCACCATTTATATACATAATTATTATGATATTAAAAAAATATTTTCCGTCATCTAGTATCCATAACACAAGTGCTTAGGGTACTCATTTTACTTTGGGCTAGATGATAGGTGTGAGTGGAAAAATATTTATTTATGTTATTATTTAAATGTATTATACGTACTTCGCCGTTACCTCACAGCGAATCTACATTCTAAAGTTTTATATTTCGTTCGTTACATTGTAAGTACATCTTATTGAAAAAGGGCCATGTCGAGAATACTCGAAACAGACGGGCATACATGACATTAATGAGATTGGATGAAGCGAAAGAAGTAGGCATGTAAGGGTCGTAGCGAGTGGAAAGAAGTGATCTCTACCTACCTTTGTGGTATAATAATCAAACTTAATTTTGATTATATAGAATATTGTAATAGTGTTTATGTCACATCTAACCAGACAATTTCACATTGTCCGCCCGCGACGTTATGGAAAATCCTGGTCAGGGGTTGACACTTTGTACTTATCTGTACCTACTTATCCCAGATCGCATATTAAACGCCCTCGCCTTTAGGTCAAATACTTGCGATCTGAGGCATGCTTTGTTTTACCGCCCTTGGTAATAAATGTTCTATTTACTTTTAACACAATATCAATTTATATATTTAGGATCTGTATTTACGAGAGATGGAAAGTGTGATAGTGATATTGAAAAGCGGGTGAAAGCTGGGAATATGGTAAACGGGGCTTTGCATACTTTTATGAACAGCCAAAGCGTGTCCAGAAAGGCTCGTATGGCTGTTCATAATGGAGTGCTGGTCCCGACATTAATGTATGGAAGTGAAAGTTGGGTGTGGGAGAAGAAGCATGAAAGTAGAATAAAGGCAGTAGAAATGAGAGCGTTGAGGAGCATGGCTGGAGTAAGGCTGAGTGACCGATTGTATAACAGTGTGATAAGAGAAAGGTGTGGTTTGAAAGAAGATGTAATGACAAGGATTGAGAAAGGAATGCTCACATGGTTTGGTCACATCGAAAGAATGGATGAAAGGAGAATGACAAAAAGGATTTACATGGCGAAAGTGAATGAAGAAATGGGAAGGGGAAGGCCAAGGCGGATCTTTCATAATCAAATTGAAAGTCTATTGAAAAAGAGCCAGGTCAAGAGTACCCGAAAGTGACGGGCATGCATGAAGAGATTGATGAGATTGGATGAAGCGAAAGAAGTATGTAAGGATCGTAGCAAGTGGAAGGAAGTGATCTCTGCCTACCCCTGTGGGAGAAGGGCGTGACGTATGTATGTATGTATGTATGTGTATATCAATTATACCTATATTAGTCCGCCTTGAAAATATGAAATTAACAGGAAAACCGTAAGTTGTGTTTACCTACTGCTTTAAAATTTATAATGCTCTATTTACCGCAACACAAATTTATTGTGTGTCTATCCGTACTTAATAACTGACAATATACTTATATAGCCCCAGTTTCGCTATGTTTTGAAGTGGTGGCAAAGGTCCCGATAAGTTTGCTTAAGCGTCCGATAGTCTTCGCCAATTTGCCGGATGTGTAGATAATAGATATAATTTTGCAGTCTGTATTCGTGTACAGTAAGCTGCACATCAGGATCACAATGTTGTAACTTTGGGAGCACAGCGACCAAAATATGTAGCTTTAACGTAGCTAAAGAGCTTCAGAGTTTCAGAGAGGACATTGATTCAGAGCGGACATTGATTTAAGTAGTCTAATATGATGATATGTAAGTCCAGTTTAAATAAAGTAGTGAAAGCATCCCATTCATCACATTAATGTCAAGTTATCACATCTTTGGGCACCCATCCAACCACCAGCCTCAGCAAATATTGCTTAGTTTACACAATCGCAGGCCGAGTGCAGTAAGCCGCTGCGGCTGCTCCATCGAGATCTTCCTGAAATAAATATGCGTGGGCTGTGTAGCAATCCTCAATTATGTAGGTATATGTTGTCATAAAAATAGAAAAGTACATCCATCCATATTTTGTATAATATACCTACCTGTAAAAAGTACAAAGTAGCGCCCCTGCATTTTTTTACATCTTGTCGTGACTGGCAGTTTGGAATATTTGCTTGCTACTTTGTAGGAAACTGGAAGACAGCAAAAGATTGCAATTATAAGTTAATACGTTCGCTAAGTAATAAGCGTGTCTGTAGTTCTGCTCTACATCCTTCATTAAGATGAAGGTGTACCTGTCATTGTCGTACAACATTGTAAGTGACATTTTTGCTCCCAATAAAATTAAGTTCTTAATATTAACGCACTTAACGGCTCTTAATACTAATTAATGCGGGAGGTGAAACTTGAATGGCACCTTATCAACATGAATGACAAAAAGTTACACGGACACGCTACTGTTGTGACCCCCTTATCGTATATCGTCATGAAACTATTATTTGGACCACGCGTACCTACTCACATCGTCACGATAATTCTGTAATAGTAATCAAGTGCCAGTTATCACCCCCAGTTGCTGGTCACAGACCTTTCATGGGTAGGGTCGTAGATAGAGAAGTCAAAATGAAAAAGAAATGAATTATTAATAATGAAGTATATATTTATATAGGCTTTCATGCTGGCCTAGAAGCGAAAAAAATAACACAATGTGCCAGTCAACCAACTCACCCAAGTGTGTCGTTGACTAACTGCCGCATTAAGAGACGTGAATTGACGTCAATGTATGCTTAATGTCAAAAAATGACAATTCAAAACTAGTCGCTATTCTTGCCAGGTCTATGGTCTAGATTTAAAGGATTTTTTTAAATATTTACTACTTATTAAAGTTCACTGACGTCTTTGAGTGCGGCAGTAAGGGAGATTGCCTGGTGTAGACCAAAACTCACCTTGGGGCACCCAAATGCTGGAGGGCGAACTACCAAAAACAGCATACCCAAAGGGGTTGGTGTCAGGCAGGCGGATGGCTGTAAAACCTAAGTCAATATCTTCAACATATGTAATGGAATGTTTTCATCCTTTCTCCGTACATCGGTTTCTCGCCGAGGTCTCTTCTACCACTTTTCAATACATTCATCCTTGCCGATGCAATGGATAATATAAATAGAATTGGAGTGGATGACTTGATGACTGTTGTGTTGTTAAGTGTTGCAAATAAGAAATGGATGAGGCTGGCCATTTGGAAGCTGGTAAATTAGGCTTTTTTTGATATTTAAGCATCATTTCATCAGTCTATTAAAAAAGGGTCAGGTCAAGAGTACCCGAAACCGACGGGCATGCATGAAGAGATTGATGAGATTGGATGAAGCGAAAGAAGTATGTAAGGATCGTAGCAAGTGGAAAGAAGTGATCTCTGCATACCCCTGTGGGAGAAAGGCGTGACATATGTATGTATGTATGTATAACAATAGATTTCGCTATCTGACGTAGGTTTATATACAATACAAACTGACGTAGATAGGTGGTAAGTGTGCTTGATATAGTGATAAATTTGGGTTCCGTAACCTAATACAAGTTGAGTCAGTCACCGCTTACTTATTTTCTATTTTTGCTTTTTCGTTAATGCCAAACGTGACTAAGCCAGAACCAACAGATTTTGCGTTTTCGGTCATATTTATAATAATGGTTGAAAATAAGTTGAAGAAATATGACAGTTCTATACACTGATAAATTTTTCTTACTGATATAGTATAATTAAGTAGACTACTAGAAATAGTTAATAAATAATTATTATGTCACACCTGACCATAAACTGGACTTTTCCGCCCGCAAATACTTATACACATACACAATATTAAACATTCTTGAAAAAGTGGGAACCTAACATTCAAAAAATTATAAATATTGTACTGGGCTAGGCGATAGTAATATTGTAGCTACTTAATAGGGGTTAGCTGTTAACACTTGCTATAAGTACAAAACCATTAATCTCACCTACGTCACACAGGTGATTAGTAACCTACTACGAGTAGACAAAATAAAAGTATGGTTTGTTCGTACAATATCGAATACTTAGGTAGTCATAAAAGAAATACGATAAACATTTTTTTTCTTCGTTATTCGGTCAAAGAAAATTGTGGCCTCCCTTCCGATTTTTGTATCTTTGCAAACGGTGTTTAGAATATGCAATTACCACTACGAAATTCAGCTCGCCTTCTTAAAATCACCTGATACTGTCACGTAACGATAGGTTACAGGCATGAGACTCGGTGACAGTACAAATGAAATAAAAGATGGATAGGGAAGCAAGGTATTTTTAGGTGGCGAGCCTATTGCCATTTATCAGGCACAATAGTCGCAGTACATTGCTAGATGCTATAAGAGGTATGCTGCTGCCGATTACTCATAGCTGTCTTTACCCTTAGTAGCCTTGTACGACACCCACGAGAGAGATGGGGGTGGTCACAATTGTATTCTGCTTTGCCGTCACCACACGGCAAACAAACGGGATGAGAAGTGTATTCTATAAATAAAGCCTTTATTGTTTCGAGCCTAATACGATGGTGATAGTGGAGTGTATTGGGTGCGTGGGCGCCCACGCACCCAATACACTCCATTGAGTCATTGTGCGTCAGTTTGCTTTGCTTAATCTCTGGCTGCCGTCATCATTATTCTGTTGAGTACTAACTGTCCTGCAAGACAAGCGAGGTGAAACTTTAAATAGTTTTTTTCTTTGAAATGTATTCGGCGACTAAGGATAAATCAGTGATGAGGAATGGGCAGTAGCGTTCCTCTCATACCACCTAGCTATGTACTGCGATTACTTGGGACTTAGCATGATTGGCGGAACGCGGGTGCTAGTTCACCCCTTCGGGGATGTAGGCGTGATTTATAGATGTATGTATGAAATGCATTCGCGGCGTGACAACGAATCCTAACAAATAAATAATTAATGTTTCTTACATTCCCACCTATCCGCTAGCTCAAAGTGTTGTAGAAACTAGATGGCGGATAAATAATTAGGTATACTACATAATACATAAATCTTCTTCTCCCTCGCCCTGTTCCCGGTCTATCTGGGGTCGGTGCAGTTTCTTTCATTCATATCGGTCAGACGTCATCAATCCATCCACTCCCTTTTGATTCATATCATCCATCGTACCGGAAAGCATACTGCTTAAGGTTTTGGCTTAGGTTTTACAAGGTTTCGGCTGTTACTGCTTCATCAAATCTCTTCTCTCTCTCTAATCTGTTTTTCTCCTCAGTCGTTTTCCGTTTACTAGTCATCTTTACATGATTGCCCCGCCCAATCATGATGATTTATTAGGTACACAAATTATTATGTCATCCTACAACATTATTAGCAATAAAACCTTTAATCACATGGGTGCAGATAACATAAAGTTGGAAAATAGTTACTTATTGAGAAGAGTACGTAAAAATGGAAGTAGAGTATAAGCTTATGCACCGCAATAAGTAGGTTTTCACAAGCTTAGTTTGCAAAAAGTACTTAAAAACAAAAGGAGCAAAGCTTATTTTAAGCCAACATCCAACCATAGCGCAATTATGATGCAGCTACCACTCTTTAAACAAAAATAACATTTTTAGTGCGTGGGTTTTAGGGTTTGATATTGTTAAGTTTTGATTTGTATTAATCTTTTGTTTCTGGTTGAATTTATTGTTAGTGGTCTTTAATCCGTTTTTAATGGGCCATATTTAAAACTTTGTCGATAAAGTTCTGTTTTTATTAGGGCAGAACCATAATCACAAGACTCACCAAAAAAGAAACGACATTTGCAATATAATCATTTTGAAGACGGCAGCGGCAAATCAATAATTCATTAGCATGATTGGTCTCTGTTTTTGCCAAAATCTTAATAACAAAAGTACAAAAAAAAAAAACAATATAAAAGTGGGAGTTTATTCATTTATCAAGACAAATAATTTGTGTATAGGTCAGTTGAGACAATTTTTGTTAGAGGAGCTCGCTAGCGCAGTGGCATAGCGCGCTTGGCCTGCGATTGCCATAAACTAAGCAATGTTCGCTAAGGCCGGTCATTGGATGGTGACCAAAAATTTACCATCTCGAATTCCTCTGTGCTTCGAAAGGCATCTGCAGTCGTAATATCCACCAACCCGCACTGGGCCAGCGTGGTGGGTTATGGCCCAATCTCCCTATATACTTCCATCCATAGGGAAGGCCCGTGCCCCAGCAGTGGGGATATTAAAAGTGCTGGTGATGATGATGATGATAAGAGCAGCCTTGTACGATACCCACGGGAGAGATGGAGAATGGTGACAATTGTATTCTGATCTGCTGTCACCACAAGGCACACGAAGAAGTTATAATATTTTCTTTGTGCGTATTGACAGCATCTTCCAGTATGACTGACCTTTTGTAACTAACATATATTACATTGTCATATCTATGTTTTATTCACAAATATTTATATACAGGTGTCATTGGAGTTAAGGTAGTCTTCGGTGCAGATTCTAAGATAATGGCATAAACTCCATTTTGAATTATTCTGAGTTGTCACTTGTCATCCTTTGTCTAGGGCCTGTTTCACAATCGACAGGTAAGTTAGAAGTAGCTTACTTTGCAATTCAATTGACATATATTTCATATTACAACTGTCAAAAGATCTGCAAAGTAAGCTACTTAGAACTTACTTTTTGATTGTGAAACAGGCCCTAAGTGTGCGATATGACCGGTGAGATATTGCTGAGGGTTGTTAGTTTACTACTGAATCTTTCCGGTCTAGGTGAAGATGACTAACGCAGCTGAATGGCACGTTATAACAATAATAATAACACTGACTTTTATAGCTAGTTAGTGGAGCATTACCTTTCGATGTGACGCTATACACTCAGTCACAACGTAGATAAATACAATTACGTACGTAATAAGCAAACGTTTGTGCATGTATATTTGCTGGCAAACTTTTATACCGAGAGCGTTCACCGTTTAATAAAACGTAACATATTTGTTTATTTGTTATACTACTGGTTGAGGTGTTTATAAATCATTACCAGCCATTACTGCTGAGGCACAAATATTCTCTATGGGCTATCTTACAACACGTCAAAAACACCACAACAAATTCACACACAGCCATATAATGTAGAGCAATCCACCAACAACAGCTTACCCAAAGAGGGTTGGAGTCAGGTAGGCGGCTGGCCTAAGCTAAACCTTGAGCAGTATGGATTGGAATGTTGTCATCTCAATCTACTCTCTCCGTACATCGGTCTGCATGCATAATTATATGCATCCACACCACCGTGAGCATATTTCAGGCGATAGATGATCAAAAAGCAGTGGACAGCTTGATGACGTCTGACGTCTGATATTTATGGAAGAGGTAACATACTTCCTTTTTTTCCAGGGGTCTAATGCAAGTTACGCATCCCCTTGCAGCGGCGGGAACTCAAAACACGAGGGATATTTGGGACTCAAGGTAAAGGCGTTCCCCCATACCCACTAAACATCCCCTGGGTGACTCTCCTCAACGAGGCCTAGGCCCATCCAACGCTCCCCCATCGCGTTGCGCACCTATGGCGGGCTCTCCTCCCGCCAACCCCCGATAAACCGGGAACAGGGTAAGATGATGATGTTGTGGGACAATAAATATAAATAAAATTGTCAATTGAGTTTAAATACGCCCGCTGTTGTCCTCACACTACAAGCCATCAGAGCAGGCTATGACTATGTTCTTTTGATATTATAATAAAGGTAAATAACCAGTCCTTATTTATTTATTAAATATATTAAAATAAGTGGCAGTCTAATTAGTTGCTTCCTGCAAATGAAGTGCGTAGGCCGTAAGTAATGTTGTTGAATGTCTGTTACATTGGAATTATCAAGGATAACGATACCACTTTACGTATTTTTCCGAATATATATGTAATTGCTGCGCTAATGATAAATTTATGATACAATGTCGTAAAACTTCGTAACTGCTATTGCTATATTTAGTACGAGTATTAATAATTAATATTTATTATTATGAAAATCAATATAAATTTTCTTCCCGATCCCTCGACATATCGAGGGATGGGAGAATACCCCTCGGCAGAGGAGACCAGACGGCCGAGGGTCAGGACGACAGAGAGAGGAATCGGCGGACAATCCTGGGGTTATCGAGCAATACTTATTATTATTATTATTATTGTCATTTGAAGCAAACGCAATTTTGGACCCAGGACTAGCCATCACGCAGGCCCAGTGCGGATTGGTAGGATTGCAGATGCAGCCGGGACCGACGGCTTAACGTGCTTTCTGAATCACATAGAAACTCGAGATAAACATTTTTGGTCACTCATTCTACGACCGGCTAAGCAAACATTGCTAGTTTACGCACTCCCAGGCCGAGCGTGCTTAGTCACTGCGCTATCCAGCTCATCAATATCCTATTACATGTGACCTGAAATAACTTGGCGAAACGCGGGCGTAACCTGTATGTATGTATGGTCGTTAATGACTGGCCAGTGAAAGACTACAAGCCCGTCGGTACTGGGGTTGCTGTAATTAAAAATAAAACTAATGCATCCGCCACTCGTGCCATGACCGCAACGGTATACGACGCTTATTTGTCAGCTGTTTATCAAGCCAGTAAAATGATCCAGACAATTGAAACGTATCAAGGCTTCGCCTCAATTATAGGTTGACAGACGGGGATCTCGAGGTTAACAGGGCCAATCGGCCCTTGAGTTCGATGCGTTGATTAAATGTGTCGTATTCGACTTTGGCATAATGATACGACGGAAACGTATTTCGAGCGGTTAATTGTCGTTATTGGATGCGTCTTTATCTGACCTCGATTCGCGGAGCTTGGAAATTAGCCCTTAATTGCTTGTATTCGATTCGATATGAACGTGACGGGGGCTCTCAGAAGCGCCACGAGGCGCTTGGAAAATTATGACTAGATATTGTGCTAGGGAACTTTGATTGAGGGGTTCGTATGTGAAATAACGAAAAAAATAATGCTTCTTGTATATAAAAGAGACAAATCAAAAAGTATTTCCAGCAAATGATTAGCGCTCAATGTTTTTTCAGTTCTGCCCTTTTAATAATATATGAGCGAATGTAAAAACATGATTAATCTTCTTCTTCATACCCTAATTTGTTTGGGATTATTCTAAGACACTATAACACAATAAATACAATTTCACGTGTAAATTTTTCTCCTAGCTAATCATGTAAAATCTTGTATAATAAAAAAATCATTATTGTGTAGTTCAATTTAAGTTCTTTAAAAAAGATTTATTATTTATATTAATATTAGGAAAAATATTGTAAAAGAAGTGGATCTGAAATATAGATTTATTAAAAAGTAATCCTCCGAGTAACTGATTGAAACAATGCAACTATCAATTTTGTAATTTTTTCAAATCAATCTCACTCGAAGCGAATTTAAAGAAAGAATTCAGTCACAGAACAAAGAACATAATATCTACCAACTTAAAGAGTTTCACAAATATGGTCTCTATTGTGCGAACAAATCACGCTGCTCTTAAAGCGTGAATTGGTAGGCAGCAAGTGTACGCTTTTGTATGGGTTACAGGCGTTTATAATGGCATAGTTAACACCTAACCTACTACTGCATTAGTTCCTGCGAGTATAAAGACTCATTTGTATGCGATAATGGTATTGAAACTAATCGATCTCGTTGATTAAAATAATTATTTATTGCAATAGTTCACTCGCCTAGTTCTAGAGCTAACGCCGGTCTTTAGTCTGCCATTATAGGTTCCAAGCAAATTGCAAATGTAATATTATATCTCGGATCTCGAGCTAATGACAAATGTAATGGTTGTCGCAGGTTGTTCGGCGCTTTATATCTGTCAATAAGTATCAATCAGTCAATCATTTTCCTCGGGGCGCCAAGCTGAAGCCTGTTATAATTGTGCAACTGGAAAATGCTGTGTAAGAAGTAAAATTCTATTACGTTTTGTGATTAATTCAATCCCTATTAAATGACATATTAATGATATTCAAACATAACATAATATTAAAATTTTGTATATAGAATACATACATACATAAATCACGCCTATATCCCCGAAGACCCCTTCGGGGATATAGGCAGAGGTGAACTAGCACCCGCGTTTCGCCAATTATGTTAGGTCCCATGTAATAGGTGGCGAGCCTATTGCCATTTATCGGGCACAAAAAGTCGCAGGACATTAGGTAGGTGGTATAAGAGGAACGCTGCTGCCCATTTCTCATCACTGATTTATCTTTAGTCGCCTTGTACGACACCCACGGGAGAGATTTGGCGTAGTGACAATTGTATTCTACCCTGCCGTCACCACACGTCAGAATATAGTCCCCTAATGTGTTTTATTATCACCTTACATATAATTTCGTGCATACGACTCTTTAAAATTATGAGAAATACGAATATTCTCCCAATAACTATTGTTTTAATAAAATAACTATCGTACTTGAATGTTTTTGTTTTATTCAATCCTTAGTTAGACAAACAATGTGCAATGAATAATCCACTTTGATTTGATAATACTAATGCATATGCTTATTGGATTAAGAAAATATCTTTGTAATCGTCTCATATTTAGGGATTCACCTCTTAAATTAGTTAGTTAGATGTTCTCGCGGATAGACTACGATCGGCTACATATCAGAAAGCGCTAAATCATATCACGTAGCTCGCATCGCGATTTTATCAATGGTTAATGTCTGCTTAAATGTGTGATGCATGGTATTATTCCCAATCCGCATCAATCAATCTTTGTCGTATACTACAGAAGAAATGAATTACAAATAACTCGCCACCTATTACATCGGACCTTGGCGAAACGTGGGTGCTAATTCACCCCTGTGTACTCCTTCGGGGATATAGGCGTGATTTTTTATTTTTATTACAAATATTAGGAATTGGCAACAGCGTTCCTGTTTCTGTTTCACTTCCGCACAAAGAACTACTGCGATTGACATTCCTGGTGAATGTGTAATATACTAACATCGTTGCCGAACTATGTTATGTGTGAATTTATGTACTTTTTTGTTGATAGATGTGATTTATGCATGCATGTATGCTATACTCTAAACATATTACAAAAATAAAATCAAATAAACAAGTTAAATATTGAAAAGGTGCGTGTCACTGTCAAAAGGATTCCACTGTTTACCACGATAAGCTATCTACTACATCCGTTTGTAAGCTACATTGTCCTGAGAAGAACGGGTAAGAAAATCTGCAAGCTTAGTTCCTCCCGTAAAATTGCCGTATTTATAGTGTGGCACAGAGCAAAGTCGTCGCCACTAGACCGGGGTCGAGCACAGGGGGGCGAAGGGGAAAGGGAAAGGGAAGCCCTGCCGTTTTAGACGGCGGCCCAGACCACCGGGGGACTGATGTCCCTTGAGTTCTTCCCCGGGCCATGAGCTACCGCTCGATGCCCGCAGCCCGCCATTAGTGGATGACCCGGATGATGATGATGATGATGCGAAGTCAGTGGCAGCCCTTAGGACTTGTGACCCTAGTGTAGGTTTACGGGGCCCCTTCACAACCATGTTAACACTCACTTTCGCCACCCCGATTTCTCTCTCTGCCCCTCCATAAACCATATAATTATCACGATTATCAATTAATTTACGTCTAATATTTGTTACCTCCATAATATAAAGCCGTATTATTGTGCCGTGTGGTGACGGCACAGTAGAATACAATTGTCACCAGCCCAAATCTCTCCCGTGGGTGTCGTACAAGGCGACTAAGGATAAATCAATGATAAGGAATGGGCAGCAGCGTTCCTCTTATACCACCTAGCATTAGCAACGTACTGCGACTTTTGTGCCCGATAAATGGCAATATGCTCGCCACCTATAACATGGGACCTAACATCATTGGCGAAACGTGGGTGCTAGTTCACCTCTGCCTACCCCTTCGGGGATATAGACGTGATTTATGTATGTATGTATAATATAAAGAACGAACAAAATGAGAATCAGTAGTGAATCTACGTCATACTTTTAGGGTGTGCGTTTATTGTCGCACGTTGTAAACGGTATGAAACTATGTTAAGTCGTTTCTATCACTATATATTTCTGCGGCACACTACATCAACTTTATTGCGAGATTATATTTATGACATGTGACTAAGAGAATAAATTTTACACACCATAAGATTCTCAAGATTTGAATTACGCTCTGAAACGACGAGTCTCCTATGGAGTGAAAAATGTTAGGTTTGTATAAGGTATTTTTTAACAGTTTTTTAGGAATTTTCGCAAAAAAATATATATATATTTGTTGCATCACTATTATTATTAAATACTTTTTCAATATCTGGTTATTTAAAAGTATAATTTAATGTTTTCATAACGAAGGTCCGATTGATATCAACCGGCAAATCTTTGGTCGTCAAAACTCTACGATCGGCCCACGGACGAATAAAGAGGATTATCAAGGAAATAATTTGTCAAAACGTTTAAACTTTACCTATGTTATTTTTCAACGTTATAATTATATTCAAATCATCATCTTGCTGCTCTATTCCCAGCTTAACTCCGATCGGTGCAGTGTGTTACTTCTTACGTTCATATCGCTTAGCCATCCACTCCCTTTTGCGTCACATCATCCATCTCTCAGGGAAAGTGCTAGTGACTATTTAATAAAAAAAATTAATTAAATGATCACTAGCACTAAAAATATAATTATCCATTTAATAAAAAGCTATAACACAGGAAGATACTGATTAGAATGACAACATCCTAATATACATACGGCTCAAGGTTTTGGCTTAGGTTTTACAGCCGGCTTTCTTGCTTGCTTTGCTTGACCCAACCGTCTTGTAGTATATTGTTCTTAGTGGTTTGCTATCCAACATTTGGATGCTCCAAGGTGCTTTTTGGTACCGCACTATCTCCATTGATCTGCTTTTACAACACAGTCGGCCGTATAAGTCCTCTGGTGAGTCGGGGCTACATAATAAAGTTTATTATGTAGCCTATTTTTTGCTCCCAGCCCAGCATGGAAAGACGGAAAATTCTAAAATACATTTGTTATTTGGGCATTTTTCTTGTGCGCAGAACGAGTTACAAATACTCGCGAATATTCCATGCTTTATCTGTATGTACAGAGCTTCCGGGCTCTTGGGCAATCCGCCAGTTTCCTACATTTGAACGTTGGCCGTCGCGAATAAATTAAGCTCTGCCTACCACTAGGCTGCAGCTACAATACAATTTGTCTTTGTTAATAGGAAAAGAAGGAAGATGGATAGTTCTTCAAGTTCCCAAAGAAGACTAAACTGTAATAAACTAAAAACTTTCTGTCTATTCACCAAAGAAAACAGCTTCTGCTACAATTTTATATACCAAAGATATTTTATTGCGTGCTCGCTTTTGGCGTTCGCTATAGTAATGTACTAATAGTCGAATTTGTAAAAAAATCATGCTCTGTGCATTTTTATGAGACCTTACATGTTTGGTGAAACTTATTGAACGTTCTTCAATGATAATAAGGCATCACACAGTGACGAGTATCCTGTTGTACCCACCTATCAATATACTGCGATTTTCGCAACCGATAGATGGCAATAAGATCGCCCCTTATTACATGGTGACAAAAATACATGGCGAAATGTGGGTGTTAATACACCTCTGTCTATGCCTTCGGTATAAACAGGAGCGCTATTTAAATACTTATGTACTAAGTAATAAATTATAACTTTTAATAATAAAATACCTAAAAACTGAAAACAGATTTTATGGCTGAAAAATGCTTTTATTTTGTCCCTGTTGTTGTCCTACTTTTTTGTGATATTTTTATGTTAGTATAGCTTATTCTGATTGGGACACCTTTACGATCGGAGGCAATAAATTTACTGGAAGTGTAATGTAAATATTTGTGGCAAACACTGCTGACACGGAAATAACAAAAACAATGAAGGAATCGCCGACTTATATGGTGTTGTTGATAAAGTGGGAGATATATTGAGGTCACAGGAAAATCAATGGCGGTTTTAATGTTTAATACACCTGTTATAATTGTAAGTGAAGAGGTTTAAGCCCTTAAGGTATTTTAAATAGTTACTTGTTTACTTGTAAAAGCAAAGCTATGACGTCAGTAACTTGCAAGTCCTACCTATCGTTTTTCTTCTATGAATTAGGGGATGGCAGCCCAAAGTGGGTACATTGCTGTAGAACGAGTAAACTATCAATTGATATTTTATAGTGAGCACCATTGTCTGGTCCCTATACACAATGAGAAGAAATTGAAGTAGGATATATCTCCGCTTTAGATAACGAAATTTATTTTCTACCTCCGTATTACATGGAACCTAACATATAGTTCGTCAAATGTACCCCGTTGCAAATGGGTGCTTAATTTATGTATGTACGCTAAAAAACTTAAGTTACTTATACCATGTCAAACTTTGAAAACTGAATACATACATACTTTACACAAATCACGCCTTTGCCCCCTAAGAGGCAAGCAGAGGTGTCTTAACACCCGCGTTTCGCGAACAGAATACGAAAGAAGTAATTCCCAACGAAAATGTAAGCAATACGAAAAGATAAATCTTTCGACAACGTGCTCTAATGCGAGGTAAAACCGCACGCTTAAAATAACTACGCGCATATAATACGTGGTTTCGTAAGTGGAGGCAAACATTGTAATCTCATTACGGCTCATTTTGCACATAATCTATGTGTGTTATCGTTGGCCATACCGTCTAGCCGCGACAAACATGCTGCCGCCAAGTCGTGGAGCGTCCAAGCCTTCGTCATTAAGAAAATACATGTGGGAAAGGCGAGCAAGGTTGATACAGTAGTCGAGATAGTTATTATTCAGTACTAGAATTTCGTCAATGTAGCATAGACTATGGGCGCAATCACAGCCAAGTACGGACCCTGTTCATATTTCGTGGTGATTTATATTTTTTTAAAAGAATTATCATCCTTTTGCCCTTATACCATCTCGTTTGGGATCAGCAGCGCAGTATTTATTTTTCTTCAATTCACTCCTGTTAGCTGTCGTCTCTTCATTTAAATTCATCTTATTTTACGTGCAATCCATCTATCTCTTCTGTGCTCTTCTTCTTCTTCTCCATTCCTCAACATTAATGTTCGGCACTCTTTTAATTACCTGCATTTTGTTTCTTCTTCTATCATGTCCATGCCATGCCAAATTTTTTGAAACTTACTTAAATATTCTCATTCCTCACTTTATCCACCGTTCAAATAATAATTATAATAATAAACAAATAAATGATTCCGTGCGGTGATGGCAGGGTAGGGCAGAATACAATTGTCACATGTAATAAGAGCCTATTGACATTAACTGGAAACCTTAATCGCAGTGATTTGCTAGATGGTGCATCAGGAACTCTGCTGCTCATTCCTCGTTATTATTAGAACTCTTAGTCGCCTTGTACGACACCGATGATAGAGGCAGGCGTGTATTCAAATTTGTTGTATTCTTCTTTGGTGTCACTACACTTTAATATTAAGGGCCTGTTTCACAATCGACGGGTAAGTTCTGAATAGCTTACTCGGTAGTTCAATTGACATAAATTTTATATTACAACTGAGAAATGCCCTGAAAGTTATAAAAGAATTTCAAATATTAGTTGTAGATACTATCCCCATCTTGCCGGCCGTTCCCCTAGCGTATTAAATGAATGAAACAGAGGGACGCCCACGCTTGACACACAATGAGAATGGACTCTTGAAATGGACTCGGTGTATACTTTATACCCCATTGTTCCTATAAAAGGAGCATCGCGCGTTATTAAGCACGGATTTCGTTTCAATGATACGAGATGAATATTCCCAATGGTTTTCTTAATCTTTTTGCGGAACAGTAGGATGTTTTGCGCGGTGAGTGCCTCAATTGAGCTTTTTATTTATTTTTATATTACTTCTGAGCTTATTCTAATATACATTTTATCTCATATCCCTATGGTAATTATATCTTTAGGTAGATACATGCTTTTTATTGTAATTTTTATTTAGTTTAATCGTCTCCTATTACAATTGTTTACTCATAATTGGATATCGTATCTTTTATTTTTTGCTTAATACAATTAAAAAAGCACTGAAACGGGAATCAGAGAATGTTCAACAAGGTACAAAAACAAATGCTTCAATCGCACTTGCTGCTTACAAACTACGGCCGACGCAATAAAATTTAGTTACACACTTATTGAAAGGCTTGCCGCGAAAGAGATATCAGATATTCAGAAACTGTAGGATTTAATATCACCAAACAACTCGTAATATTGTTTAAATGGTCCAATTAATTGCTTGTTACGGTAGGGTTGCTCTCCGAGAATATTTTTAGTTTTCAAGAGGATATAAAACAGATAGTTGCTGGTTCGTAATTTCCTTGTCAGATATTTAATGTGTTTTTTTTAAAGAGCGTTTAGGAGATTATTATAATGCTCGTGAAGACAGGCTACAAGGCTAGAAGGCTATTCTAAAATATATTCCTTTTCTTGATCATTCTGTTTGTAGTATCCATAAATTTGCACTTAGTTTGCCTGGTAGATCAGGCGGTTCCTCGCATATGCTCCAGACGGTACGGTTTCCTAAGGGTTAGCTTATAAATTACTCTACTCGATTTCCTAACGGTTGACTCATTAATTACTCTGGTCTATCTCGTAAGGATTGGCTTATTAATTACTCTATTAGATTTCCTATTGGTTGACTTATTAATTACTCTAGTCGCTTTCTTAAGGGTTAACTTATTAATTACTCTAGTCGCATTCCTAAGGGTTAGCTTATAAATTACTCTAGTCGATCTTCTAAGGTTTCACTTATTAATTACTGTAATCGATTTCCTACTGGTTGGCTTATTAATTACTCTAGTAGATTTCCTAACGGTTGACTCATTAATTACTCTAGTCTATTTCCTATTCTTACTCTAGGAAATTTTCCTTCTGATAGCCAATTGTCGCAGGATGTGTTGTGTAACAGCCCTTGGCAAACGCCTGTGTCCCTCACAGGTTCACGACCACTGATCCCAGCTGAGCCGGCGCACGTTGCCGTGTGTGCTCTGAATATCTTAATGAAAACACACGCAAAAACCTTAATTTACAACAACGCAGATTGCTTCACATGAAACGTTCACTTCAAATTAACGATGAGATAAAATGTCGGTAAGCTGGCTTTAGTTCGTACAGAGAATATTAATAGCCCTAGAAAACTGACCAGATTTGACCTTTGCCTATTAGTAATAATGTGGCGTCGATAACTAACGAATTTAAACATTATTATCTAATAAAACGCTCGACTTCCTATACAATATAAACATTTGCAAAAGTAATAAAATATTATCTTGGTACAAATAAATTTGTTATTTCTTGTTAGACACTTGTGCTTGCCTGACTTGTAAACATTAACTTCAAAAACAAAACATGAGACAGATTTATTTAAATTAAAAAAACCAAGACCAAATTATTCAAAACCAAATTTATATTTCCTGTGTGATTTTCATTTACTTTGCTAAGAAGTCATGTTTTATTTTGAAGAAAAATTTAACCTCTGCACTACATTTCTCCGAATAACAATAAAAAAATGAGACGAAATGTTTTATGGCCTTAAGTAATAAACCATGTACACACGTATGAATTCGACCAATACTTAATAATGCAATGATCTTTCGCAAATCAACAGAGCTAGCTAGAACACATAGTCATATTTATTATTACTATTATCACCAGAATTTTAATGTCCCTCTACATAAGGGCTACAGACCTTCCCTTTGGATGAAAGAATATAGTGAGAATGGGGCACCCACCACGCTGGCCCACTGCGAATTGGTGGGTATTAATGACGGTTCAACGTACCTTGTAAAGCACGAAGGAACTCATGATAATACATTTTTGGTCACCCACCCAGTGACCGATCTTAGCGACTATTACTTAGTTTACGTAATCGCAGGCAACACACTATATACAATTATAAATTAACAAGTGCGGACATAGCTCTACGCTTATACGAACTAACCCTTTTCGTCAAAGTTCGCCATGTTGCTATTCGTCCGTGCGTAGTCACGTAATGCCTTATCACAAACCCATGCCATTGTCAATAATATAAATATTGAAGCAATGATCTCTATTAGGTACCACGGTGACTCACTGCGGCGTAGTGCACTTTGTGGTATGTAATTTTGCTGTGTGTATTTTTATGTTCCACAATTTGCATGTAAGGCGACGGCTGTAACGCCGCCTCCATATAAAACGGAATAAGGAATAATGGTGGAATTATTTCAAATATTCGGAATCGGATACTGAGTCACGGTCGCGAATATTATTTTGCTAATAGCATTGCGTACTGTCACCAGCACGTCATACTATACAAAACAGTAGAACATCTCCAATCGATTGTCAAATTTAACTTCTTTGGCGTAAAGCGCAAAGATTATTAGGAAAATTTGTCATGCTCTGCTAACATGAGGTGTGCTGCTGACTGTACGTTACATCACAGATTTTATAGCGGTAATGAAAACGTTATTGCTTTTAACGAATAACAAACATTTCACTGTATTTCGTGTACAACTCCTCCACAACTCGATTTTGATCGCAGATAAAACCAACCGAAACTATAATTGGCAGCAATAAAACTAAAAATGTTAAAAATATTATAGTTATTTTTAAATATTTTTTTTGATGAGACCATTTTCTTACTTATTTTTATAACCAGCAACTAAATGGATTCATTTTCTCTGATCACAACTGGTTATCAAATGAGATTTATCTTTTTTCCACTGATTATGAATTGAGTACAAAATTCCTTGTGACAACAACCAAATTACGGAAATTCAATTAACAAATTGGCGTAAGGAATAAAATAATCTCTTGTTTCTGTGTCTTATCTTTCAGAAATCCTTCAGGTAGTTCATGAAATAGTAGGTAAGCCAGCAGTGGCGGAGCGTCCATATAACCCGATTCCCAACAGCCGTACCAAACGAGCGAGCATAAAAAAATCATTACCATAATTCAAGTACAATACCATTTTATAAGCAAATAATAAAAATCCATCAATAAAATCTTATCATAACAGTATTAAACGCGCGCGAAACAATATGCAACACAGGTACATACAATTCGCTCCCGCTCTCTAGATTCCTTCAACTAACTCGCTAAATATCGAGTTATGGACGCCTGCTATACAGCGCCTGCACGCACACAGACAAGCGTAGTCTTGTCAGGCGCACGCAACGCGAAATAGTACCTAAAGTTTCCCTACAAGCCGGCATCAAGCCGGCATTTCGGCAGCCTACGCGCTTATGCATCGATACACTACGACACACGCACACATTAGTAATAAAATCCCACGAAAACAAGTTCCGTCAAAAGTAAATATTTTAGATCTTATTGCAATAGCCATAAAAGCGGAATTTCTTTTGTGAACTGCACTCAATATCGCGGTCGTGCGCCGCTCCTGCAAGCCGCTCCGGACCGGGTTGAATCGTCCTTCTCTTATTAACACGGCTTTTGTTTGTATAATGATCTCTCTTTCTGGCTGCATGAAACAAAGCACAAGCACGCCAAAGTGACAACGTAGTTCTCCGCTTCGTCACTAGATGGCGTTGAACAGTTGTAGCCGTGTCCTAGCAGGCGGTGTTAAAAGTTAATGCTTAAACCATAAGAGGCTTCATATAGTTGTGGCTTGCCTAACTTGTTTTTTCACGCCACGCCACTGTAAGCCAGTGCAAGTCATATATCTCTCCCGCGAGTGTCGTACGACGCGACTAAGGGTAAAGATAGCGATTTACGTGCCCGACAGATTATAATAATCTATAATCTTTATGGGACCTAACCCTATTGGCGGAAAGTGGATGTCAATTCACCTCTGCCTATGCCTTCGGGGGTATAGATGTGATTTATGTATTTTAATCAATGTTAGGAACTTGCGAAGGATGCTGTAATCAATGTGAGAGATAATAAGATTTTACTCGGGTCTTGAACACACAAAGGGACTTACATTGTTGAACAGATAAAGGGAGCAAGTTCAAAGACTAAACAGATTTAATGGTAAATGTCCCAGCAAAGGATTGCGATTGGATTATTATAATTATTATTCATAATATTATACATACAAAGGTACATAAATCACGCCTATATCCCCGAAGGGGTAGGCAGAGGTACTATAATATCCCATGTAATATTGATATTTTGCACGAAAGTCGCAGTACATTGCTAGATTTGCTAGCTGGTATAAGAGAATGCTTCTGCCCATTCCTCATCACTGTTTTAACTCCAGCATGTGTCGTGTCTGTGTGCGTCTCCAGGGATTTGGGGTGGTGACAATTGTATTCTGCTCTGCCGACTCCACACGGCTATAATATACACATACATAAATCACGCCTTCTCCTCCTAAGTGGTAGGCAGAGATCAGACTAGCCGACTCTTCACCGGAACCCTTAATCGCCTTGTACGACACCTACCTGAGAGGTAGGGATGATGTCAATTCTACTCTGCCGTCACCATAAGGCGATTATAACTATTATAGTAACAAATAATATCTTATAATAAATATTAATATCAAGCCCTTTATATAAATATTAATTAAAATAAGAATCTATTGCTATTATATTATGCCACATGTATAAGCGAAACGTTTTGTCAAGCGACTGATGATTATCTAGACACGAGTTTCAACTTAGTACATGACTTTTATATGTGAGCTCCACAACATTAGGTTACAAACAATAAATTGTAAGCCCCATAAAGTGTGAACTTAAGTGAATACTTGACCACTCTGTGACTGAATTCAAGATGAATTTTTGGAAATATCCATGCTTTACATACATGAATGTAAAGTGCAGTGTTGCGTCTTGAATGGAAATCACTTTTATTGATACTACTTAAGTGAGCAGATCAGGGAAATCAACACTGTCAATTATAAGAATGCTTTTACGCCTTATGTATATATCTTCAATTTCAACTTAAACATTACATGACTGTATGACTGACCTTCCTTCTTAAAAACAAAATAGATGCAATTAAAAATAGCATTTCTGTAACTTGAAGTCTCATTTTGTTACATTTAGACCACGTTTTTTTTAAGTTGCTCGTATTAATTGAGCGAGTATGTTTAATATCTTGGCTTACCATGCCAGCTCTACCTTTCATTAGTGGGTGCTATTTTCTTTTCAACTAAATATTTCTCCGTATTTCTTCAATATGAACGTGAAGATGTTGATGTCCTAGATGACAGCTCGCTACTTAACTTTAACTACATAAGTAAATCTAAATTGTAATGATTACATAAGAAGAACGAGGCTTTCCAAACACAAGTACCTATGATTACTTTCTGGAAAGGTTCAGCAACTAAATAATTGTAAAAGTTTTACTGAAATGAACCACATTTGTTTTTAAAAAATTAAATACTCAAGTGACACTACTAAAAATTGCAATCCTGCAACAGTTAATCTTAATGCCGCACTTAGAGACGTCCATTAACGTTAATAAATACCTAATTAATGTCAAATAATGACAATTAAAAACTAGTCGCTATTCTTGCCGGGTCTAGGGTCTAGACATTAATAGTTTTTGACATTAAGTACTCATTAAAGTTAATTGACGTCTCTGAGTGCGGCAGTAAGGCCGCGATCACACGGACTGCATCGCAGCTACCGCGCACGGTCGATACATTTAACTGCGTGCAGTTGTACGTCCGACTTCGTGCAGTCATGGTATCAACTGCACGCGGTCGGCTGCAGTCGAGTGAAGTCAATATCAACTGTATGCAGTCGTGCCTTCAACTTCACGCGGTTGGCTACAGTTGTGTATTGTCGCCGCATGCTCTCCACCGTCGTTCGCATGCAGTTAGTCTGCAGTTACTCTTGGAGCCGAATGCACGTCGGTTGCGTCGAACGGTTTCAAAAATATATTGAAGATGAAGACACTGATTCTTTTAGTTAATCGTTTAATTGATCAAATGCAGCAACTGACATTCTAAACTATTTGTAAAATTTACGTTCATCGTGTCTTAATTTCGGATATAGTATGAAAAAATCACCTTCCGTATGGCAATTTAATAGCAAAGGATAAATCCATATCCGCGCTGCATGTTGCAGCTTTTTAATTCGATTACTACATCGCTGCCGGCGGCGGCGCCGTATTAATAATATTAGAAGTAGTGTCTGTGCTTCCATTTCGACGTCAAACCAAACACTGTGCTCCTGGTCTAGATGCATGGCGTCAACTACGCGAAGTCAGATCCAACTGCAGATAACTGCATGCAGTTGAATATAGCGACTGCGTGCGGTTGCCAATGCGACTTCGTGCAGTTGTTGTGGTGCAGTCCGTGTGATCGCGGCCTAAATGTGTCATATAATTAGAACACACCAGGTCTCCAAGTATTTTAGAGTTAAGTCTTTTTCGCATTATATGAGCGAGATGTCCAGACTGGGTTTGCATACATACATACATACATAAATGTCACAGGCAGGCAGAGATCACTTACTGGGTTTACATGGTAGGTTATAGCTTGCTATGTTACTCTCCGCCGTGTCTATCCTGGTTTTAAAAGAAGATTTGTTGCTACAAAGGATTTATTTATATGGTTGATGATGAATCCTTGATGATATTAATAATTATGGTGATCATTCTTCACAATTTCCAGTTCGGATTAGCGACTCTCAACAATGTCCACATTCCTCCACGAGTCACGCAAAAACAGACTTGTACCCACTGATTGATTGATACGATAGCTCAAACTGATTTAATAATTTATAAGCTGTTATATAGACGAGAAATGTCGTCTGCACACGGTTGTCGCCTGTTGATGTATATGTACAGTGACATCACTTTCAAATTTGATCGGGAATAGTATTGAGTCTTCACTCCGCTACTAAGATTATCATTGTCTTTTTACAAACATACCTATACTGCTAATAATATAATACTTTCTTAGTGGTAAAAGTTTAATTACGGTGTAGTAAATAAATCTATGATTTATGATTTATGACTAACAATATTATTTATGACAGAAAATATTTTTTTGTTATTCTTCTTTTCCCTGCCCTGTTCCCAGTCTATCTGGGGACGGCGCAGTATGTTTGCTCTTCCATTCATATCGGTCAGACGTCATCAAGCCAT
Source organism: Cataclysta lemnata (assembly GCA_963931975.1). NCBI lineage: Eukaryota > Metazoa > Arthropoda > Insecta > Lepidoptera > Crambidae > Cataclysta > Cataclysta lemnata. The sequence goes on along the minus strand of OZ008344.1, from coordinate 11,367,350 downwards.
CCACTCCATTTTGATTCATATCATCCATCACACCGTAAAGGTGCTAGTGATGAATGAATATATAGAAAAGAGACGGAACGGACCATGTCGAGAGACCGATGAACGGAGAGAGTGATTGGAATTACTACATTCCAATCCATACTGTTCAAAGTTTTGGCTTAGGTTTTACAGCCGGCCGCCTGCCTGACACTAACCCTCTTTGGGTATGCTGTTGTTGGTGGTTTGCCCTCCACCATTCGGGTACCCCAAAGTACCCTACATCTACACCGGGCAATCTCCCTTAGTCGACTTTTACGACACCCATGGGATGAGTCGAGGCTGGCCTATTCTACGTTATTTGTTCGCTTCCTGGCCTGCATAGAAGACAGTTATTGTGAGCAATAAGAGTAGTGTGCTGTGTGTGTGACTACTTTACAAATTCATCGATTAATTACATCCAGCAAGTCCAGTATACGTTTAATTGTTTAAACAAACGTTATTTATCATCGAAAACCCCCAAATCTCTCCCGTGGGTGTCGTACAAGGCGACTAAGGATAAATCAGTGATGAGGAATGGGCAGCAGCGTTCCTCTTATACCACCTAGCAATGTACTGCGTCACTTTTGTGCCCGATATATGGCAATAGGCTCGCCACCTATTACATGGGACCTAACATGATTGGCGAAATGTGGGTGCTAGTTCACCTCTGCCTACCCCTTCGGGGATATAGGCGTGATTTATGTATGTATGTATGTATGAAAACTCATCATCCTGATTTCACCATTCGAGGCAGTACAGGAAATGTGTTATATTCTTTTGGCATTTAAAGTAATATATTTAGAGCAAATGTGCAGATTGTGTGGCGACCGTAGTATTAGCATAAATGTCTTTTATAAAAAGCCGCCGGCGCTGGCGCCGGTCGCGCCGATCACATCAGATAGAACACGGGAAATTACATAGCTCTTTGAGATACCTGTGAATAAACAACTATTTGCCTGATAATTGCACTAGTTTACCTATATGAAACACATTAGCACGGTATATTCTCATTTTATGTAACTTATATAATAATAATATATATTAATGATTGGTCTGTGATTGATATAGATTACAGTTGTGTGGCGCTACTTGATGACCCGTGTAACTTAATAATTATAAAATAGGAATATTTGATGAGTTTTTAATGATATATACAGTTGTGGTACTTGGGTAAGTAATATGCAGTTTCAACATTATCAACCCTGTAGTGTCCCCAATGCACGGACTTTCCCTATGAATGGAAGTGTAGGGGTAGGGGCTAGAACCCACCACGCTGGACCAGTTCATTCTAAATATTAAAATTTGAAATCTGATGGCTTTGTTGGCATACTGAAGCGTAATTGTGTGCCAAGTAGAGCACGTTAAGACAATTCGTTTTAGTTCCTTTTAAAAATAAATCAGGGAAATGTGATTTTTTTACGATTAGCAGTACGGATAGAGGACAGCTAGAATCACTTATGGCATTTGTATGTGAAAAGATTGTGCAGAATGTGAAGGATAATCCTTTGTTTCTTTTTAAATCTTTTATTCAACTGTTTTACCCTACGACACCGATCTCCAGCCCTTTAATGTATCCACTGCTGGGGCACGGGCCTTTCCTATGGATGGGAGAATTAAGGCAGATTGGGCCATAACCCACCACGCTGGCCCAGTGCGGTTGGTGGGTACTAACGACTGCAGATGCAGCCGGGACCAACGGCTTAACGTGCCTTCCGAAGCACGGAGGAACTCGAGATAATAAATTTTTGGTCACCCATCCAATGACCGGCTTTAGGCGCCATAAATTGCTTAGTTTACGCAATCGCAGGCCAAGCGCGCTGTGCCACTGCGCTAACGAGCTCCTCCTCAGAACAGACTATATTAGATAGTAATTCATAATTTTATCATAGGTCATCATCATCTTTCTACCATGTTCCCTGGTTGTCCGGGGTAAGCGCTGTATGTTTCCTCTTCAATTCATATCCCTCAGAAGTCATCTAGCAATCCTTTAATTCATATTACCCATCACACCGAAAAGTTTCCAGTGTAGAACTTTATTAATGTATAGAAGTGATGGAAAGGAAGCTGTCGAGTAATTAGAATTACAGTTTTTCCAATTCACACTGCTCAAGGTTAGGCTTAGGTTTTACAGCCGGTCGCCAGCATGCCACAGATCCTCTTTGGGTATATATGTATTAGTTCTTGTTGGTGGTTTGCCCTCCACCATTCGGATGCGTAAAGATGATTATTGGTATATTTGCTAAGTGGACTTTTACGACACCCTCGAAGTGTGTTGGAGCTGGCACGTTCTACGTCATTATTTGCTTCCTGGCTAAGACGGAAACAATAGTTATTTGTTGTACGTGAGTGCAAAGTTGTTTTTTAACCGCGTGCTCAATTTTGATGACCGAGCTAGCGAAGGATTCTAAAATTGAATCACGAGCGTAGCGAGTGATTCAAAAATTAGAATCCTGAGCGATAGCGAGGGAATCAAAAGAGCACAAGGTGAAAAATCTTTGCACTCGAGTGCAACACGTAACTTTTCATCCCCCCCAACGAGGAAATTGCAAAATACAAAAAAAAAATACAATCACAACAGTTTCTGTTTTCACCCAGAAACTTCCACAACACCCTCCCATTAACCCAAACACACTCTCAACACCCACCCAGAAACACCCACAACATTCACACCCATCCACTCAGACACACCCAAAAAACACCCATTCACCCAGACAAACCCACAAAACACCCATTCACACAGAAACACCCACAAAACACCCATTTACCCAGAAACACCCAAAAAAACACCCATTCACACAGAAACACACACAAAACACTCATTCACCCAGAAACACCCACAAAACACCCATTCACCCAGAAACACCCACAAAACACCCATTTACCCAAAAACACCCATTCAGCCAGAAACACACACAAAACATCCATTAACCCAGAAACACCCACAAAACACCCATTCACCCAGAAACACCCATAAAACACCTACTCACCTAGAAACACCCACAAAACACCCATTCACCCAGAAACACCCATAAAACACCTACTAACCTAGAAACACCCAGAAAACACCCATTTACCCAGAAACACCCAAAAAAACACCCATTTACACAGAAACACACACAAAACACTCATTCAGCCAGAAACACCCACAAAACACCCATTCACCCAGAAACACCCCCAAAACACTCATTTACCCAGAAACACCCACAAAACACCCATTCACCCAGACACACCTCCAACACCCACCCATCCACCCAGCCACACCCGCAAAATTTATCCAGACACACCTGTAAGTACCTAATAAAAATTACCGTCCCTAATGGAGTTCCGAGACGGTCAATCAGCTTGAGTCAAGCACGTTGATTTTTGTATGTTTTTGTTCCGTTGCTAGGGTAAACAAATCAAATAAACCTAAAAAGCTTTTAAATGCTTGACTCAAGCATCAAGCAAGCATTGTAGACGATCAAAATGTTTAAAGCAAGATTGACGCCAAGCTGATTGACCGTCACGGAACTCCAAGGTTTTAACAAATTTATGACGTGAAAAGAAAATGGCGCGCACAAAGTAAATTACAAAAAAAGTTCCGAGTCTGAGTTTTTAACAAATTAAAATAGGTTGCATGATAATTTCGGCACCATGGAGGTAGAAATAAATAGGTATAATGATGTTTTGAATTCAAAAACTTATTGCACACGATGTTCTAAATTCAAATTTACTTTAACCTCTAGAGGATAAAAACGGCTTTTGCACTCAGATATCGAAGAGCAAAAACGCTTTTTCTGAGTTGGTGGGATGAAAAATTATTTATAATTAATATGTCAACATACATATTTTGTAAAACATTAGTAACGAAGGACTGAATCTTAAGAAACATTTTCAAACAACTCATTGCCAATTTCAATGGTTCAATATGTTTGGAATGGTTACTTAGCCTCAGGTACTACGAAATTACCAATAACTGCGACAGACATTCACCGGCAAAGGTATCAGTTGCGTGTTATTACAGATTAATTTAACTTATCAACTAGTAAACGTCTGTGCTCGAACAAAGGCAATTTGCTGCAAGTGATTTATTTATCACAGGGATGTATTTAGGGCCCCTTAGATATATCGGCCTTTTATACCGCGAGGAAAATTTGTATGACAATGTGTCAGTTGTCGTAGTAGAAATTACTGGAGGAATAAAATACTATAGTTTATTATTCTCTTACATAATGACATAAATAGAGCCAATTTATTCCCGAAGGGGTTGGCAGACGTGAATTAACACATTTACCACCCACGTTTCTCCATTTAGGTTAGGTCTCATGTAATATAGGTGGCTTGCCTATTGCCATCTACTATAGGGCTCAATTATAATTCAAGTAGGACCAAGCGAAGCCCTTAATACATGAATAATTGACGTTACTAAAGATTATTACATCGAAGTAGGTACCAGTATTTAATAATAGTGGCAAATCTGATCAGGCGCATATCTCTCGACGCAGCCAGTTATTATTGACGCCATTATCACTTTAGTATAGTTAATCACATCGATCGCTAATGTCAGATAATGATCGAAGTCTTAGGCATCAAGTGTGAATTGTGTAACCGCAACCTTTGTTCAAACGTGCGTATGCGCATTCCTTAAATGCACGTTTCGTCTATCTAGGATTAAATTTATGATCCTCCTCTATTTGGGATTAAATTCATGATCCTCGTCTTGTATTTTTGATGTAGTAATTGAAATTCCTATATGTCTCTTTGGACGTATATTAATTTTATATCCATTTTAGCCACAACCGTACCTACCTGCTTTAGACACCATGCCCACTTTGGGCCACTTCCCCTAATTATCATCCTTTAAGGGCCGATTTTACCGCAGAATTAAACGCGGCTCAGTTACAGTTGAACTCGGTTTATGCTCCAAACTGAGTTCCGCTACAGTTTGCATTAATCAAAACCAAGTTTTATTAAACTCAGTTTCTATGAGAGACGGTGAAATCGACCCTAAATGTTCAACAATAAGTATCAGCTGAAAGATGGTAGAAAATAAAATGTTGTATAAATTGATTTATTTTGACGTAACAGATATAACCCTAACCCTGAACGCTACCCATGTTAACTACATGAAAACTATGGTGAAAAATATCGAAGTTATTAATTTTTTTTTGGAATTTTCCATACATTTTGCTTTACTAACCGAACAATTTCGATGGGGAAGGAAAAAAACCAATTTCATTATTTTAATAACACCATGATAGTATTTATATAAAGCTATGTTAGCATGGGTAAATTTTTCGTTATTTCTGATACATGTTGTAAAAATGTTACAAAATATAACAAAGCAAAAAAAGTCAGAAAATTTTGGAAAATTATTGAGCTGGAGTAAGACAAATATTTTTCATTACTGTCTTTTTTCTTGGTAAATAAATTACGTATACTTTAACTGAGAATATTATGCACGCTGGTATCGTGACATCGAAATTATGACGCCAACATAAGCAAGTTAGACACACTATGCTTACTGTCTCATAAGAGCTACGTCATTTTTTATATTTTATATCACACCTGGGGGCCTACCGCCTAACTCGATTGCTGTTGATAGCTATATTGCAATGCACTGCTAACGGCTATAGCAGCTAACCTGAATTTTTAGGCGGGACGGATTTTGTGCTAAATTCATACAAAATCATTCGGTGATCATTCGTTCAAAGCTATCGCTAATAGTTTAGGTACATTTGGTGCGAAATGACAGCATGACGTCATAAACTATAGCTTTTGCTTTAGCAATCGAGTTAGGCGGTAGGCCCCCTGACCATAAAGTGGACTTTTCCGCCCACTACGCGTACGGAAAATCCACTTCCTGGCCAGAGGGTGACATAAAACTATGATCTAATCTCGGGCGATCAAAAGAAAGCCTCAAATCGCAAATTCTTGGGATCTGATACTTTTTTGTTTTATCGCCCTTGGTATATTAATGTAAGTACTTTGTTAGTCGCCACACACTACACTGCACTTAACACAGCTCCCATTATATAACATCAGTGTATGTTTAATGTTTTATTTTGTTACATTACACAATATACTGCCTTATTGAAGTCTTAGAAGGTTGAAATTTAATTGCCGTTTTCAATGTAAATATGTACATTATTTATTATATTACCCATTGAGTATTGTAATATTAAGTACCATGATTTTAAAGCACGTTACTAAGTTTAGGAATTTAAATATTGAGAAACATCAATGTCCTATAATATTTTAGTTTTAAACTGACAGAAATGACATGATGTTGACTGTACTATTTTGCTCTGTGATCACGTGCTTTCTTTATTTTAAGGAGGCTTTAAGCAAGAAGTATTTCGTAATAAAGTAAATAAAGTAAAAGTAATTAGTTAATTCCATATTTAAATACGTCAACTCGAATTTCTGCGGACCCTAGCCTAGGATATAAGTAAAGAAAGAAGGAAAGAAAAACATTTATTGACCAGCACAAAGACAACACAGACAACAAAATAAGAAAACAAAATAACAATTAAACACTACAAAATAACCCTTTGCCTTCCCTAAAATATAGTGCGATTAAAAAAAAAAAGAAGCAAATAAGTAATACACAACTTTGGCGTATTAAAATACCCAGCCAGTCCGCCCGTTTATTGCACGTCTCAAGGGTCCTAAGAGACATGCAATAAACGGGAGTACCTACTCTAGTCACTTCTTGTCTAGTTACGTCTTTGCGACCTTTGATCTAGCTGTGTCACATATTTAAATTCTGATAGACTTATTAGATTTAATCTTCCAAATTCATATGTGATTCATCGACATTAGGGTAAACGCGGGCAAAATGGATAAAATGGAAGATCAATATTGTTTGTATGTACTGCCACCATAAAATACGACACTGCCGAGGTCACAAAATTTTGCATAATATCATAACAGTAAAGTCTAAAATGCTATAAATAGATCCTTGTTACGTATTGGTTCTACATCGGCGATTTTGAGAGTCCATTGAAATTCATGTGAAAAATATATTTTTAATGTGCTTTTTTATAAACTTTACCAAATAAATAGTATCGACTTTGTGGTATTAAAGTGTGGATTCAATTATAATACTTACTACTTTCAATTATATAGGGTGGTAAATATTTTTAGACCGCGACAGCACACACGCTAGAGAGTAAAATGAAGAGACTGTATTTTAAGTAGGTATCCTACTACATCCATCTTGCCCCTCCTTTCTCTAAATTATCCTTATCGTCAAAAAGAAAACTCATTTAATTAGGTCGTTTTGTGAAATTATGGCGATAAAATCTCCGATAACAACACATTCCTTTCCTTGTATATATGTTGTTGTCAGAAAAAAATATTCTGTTTGTATGTTATTACATTTTGGTCATTATAGTTTCCTTGCTCTATTCCCAGGTTATCTGGGATCGGCACAGTGTTTTCCTCTTTCATTCATATCATAAGTCATCTAGTCATGTTCATTCATATCATTCCATCACATCGGAAGGGTAATTGATTAATGAATGTCTAGAAAAGTGGACGAAATATTTTGATGAATGTCTAGAAAAGAAGTCGAGTTATTTTAATAATACACTTCTGTTATTTGCGGATACGACTATCGCACTGTTCATGAATGGATTATGACGTAGGTTCTAGTGACGTGTGATCCGTGATAACAAGAAGTAAACGATAATGATATCGTTTTAGTTGGATTGACTATTCATTCATTGTGTTGGGGATTTCTTTGGTAGTGACGTGTTGAATAAAATGTTGGCATTCTTTGGATTCGCCTTGTAGTATGACAAAGCTAAAATGTTATCTATCTCTCCTGCGAGTGTCATCTCTCATCGTGTAGGCTTATTTTCCCATATATTCTTCTTAAAGATATGTATAATACTGTTAGACTACTTGTTGTATGTAGTTTTGGAATTTCATTAATTATTTCACAAATTTGTCAAACTTTACATCATTTTTCACCAGCAATTTCAGTTTTTCCATTGTAGGTATCACAATTGAATTTATGCAAAATCATATCGAATACTGTCAATCCTTATAAATATTGCGCAAACTTACACCACTTATACAGTCGGTGTATGACTAATAAACGTAATGGTGTTCTTGTAATATATATCAAACGCCGATAAGAACATCAGATTTTTCAGTGCACGGCGAGACAGGATTCAACAGGATATGGATTACGTTGACCTACATACATAATATTACCATTTTGGTCCATAATTACATCAGACAAACGTATCACGTGTCTGATGTACTGAAAACTGCATGTAACGGTATACATTATCACGAGTACACATATCACGTGTACTGAAAACTGCATGTAACGGTATACACATTATCGAATTTACTAAAATAACATTAATTTTTAATTTTATTGATTGAGGGTTGGAAATACTTTTGAGGTCATCGTGAGCCCTTCTAACTGGAGGATTAACTTATAACAAGGAGAAGCTCCCTGGCTCTTAAACTATGCAATGTTCGTTGTAAAAGATCTCGTTTATTCAAGTTTGGTATGACGCTGACAGTACAACCAAGCTGCCAGTCGACTAACAAACAAACATGACGGACTAGGGTCAAGTTTTATCGGATTGTCAAACTTATGAATAGCTATGTTGAAATGATAATGGGGGAGCCGGCCGCGCGTGGGGTCCCGCATTGTTTATGGTCGTTGGTAGTGCATCGCACGTTGCGGGCCGGCCGATGGATGGAGGCTGCTGGACAGGTCCGCACGCGCGGGGCAGCAACGGCGCTGCGAAGCGGCCGCAGTCGCCTCGCCACTCGCCACTCAGTGTACGCGCTGCTCAGCCACCGAGCGCTTGCCTGCGATTCCGTGCGGGACGACACGCGCTCGACTCGAAAACAAACTTTCCGAAAACTTTTCCGACACAATCTCCCACGGTCGCGCTATTACGGCGCCGGCTTAACCACCACCAAGTGCTCCTACCGGAACCCGCTTTCCGTGGACCCTAAAGCACCAGTGAAGTTATATCGAATTTTAACAGCACGGAGACGAAAATTATATACTATAAGGTGAGTTGAAATCCATATATTATTTCATATAACCAGTTTATTTGTAAGCGCACATGTCAATGTAAAAATATTTATTTTTTTATTATGTCTATGTTATATTAGAAAGTTACTGGCATAGCAACGGAACAAGTTGAAACTACTCGTGCATACGAGTATAAGTACGCTGTTAGATGCTGGAGTTGATGTAACCTCGTTATGTTGGGGCAGGTTGAATAATGTTCGGTTTGACAAATATATTTACGTACTTGTCAATGTAACAATAATTAATTAACATTATCAAATTATTGACATCCTCTCACGATTGTTCCGACCAATTGAGTTTTTGTGAAATAAAACAAAAAATATCCTCGATAACCAGTAGCATACTCGGATGAATGAATATGAAACTTCGTTCCAAGAACAAGGCTTGTGTTTAATTGAAATTGTTAATTAATGCGCTCCCTGCCAATAAGCTCTGCGCTAATGATGACAACTGTATACCTAACAACACGCGACTTAACTGTTAATTAGTTGAACTCAATAAATGAATATACAGATAACTGCATTTGTAACACTCAGTAGGTACGATAACACACACTCACATACCTAATAAACAAATGCGAATAAATCACTGAAAATATTATATTGACAAAGATATTTAATTTTTTTTGTTGAACTATAAGTTTTTATTGAATAATACTTTAGGTGCCATCAGGTTTTTATATTATTGTCACGTTGTGGACCGACGTCATTGGCTACCTATTGAACTGTGATACCTGCCGTGCCCAATATGTGTTAGATTATTTATAATTTTATCCTTGACCGGCTTAACTAAACACGATCCTTTAGTTGAACTAATTAATATTACAGTAAATTTAAATTAGATAGCTATAGGTAACGCTCGACATAATTATATTTTTTATTCGTCAATCTGGAGCGTAATTGTTAAATAAAGCACATTTCAATCAAATTATTAAGACGAGTTACCTACCTTTTCGCGAAAATACAAACCGGGTTTCTGTGTTTTATGTAAAACAAGATATCGTTTAATATTCGCAGTAAAATAAATAAATAGAAGTTACAATCCAAGTGGTTTGTTTTTTCAATAATTTTAAAAATTAAAATTAGTTAAAAGTTCTTGATTATTTAGAATGTTAAGAAAAGTAACGAATATATAATGAATTTGTTATTAATATTTACTTGATAAGGTAATTATTTTGTGATGTTAAAAAAGGACGGCTAAGGCCCAAGTTCACCAACAACTAAATCAAGCCATGAAAAGATAACCAGCAGTTTTTGAGAGTTCTTCCATACAGGAAAATGTCAAAATCCTGTTTAAGTGTTGGTGGACTCCAGCCTTAGGCTTGAATTCACCAACACGTAAAACAAGCGATTAAAAAATAACTGTTTAGCCGGCTTAACCAATAAGGTGTATGGCTTAATAAAGAATAAAAAAAACTGTTAGATGACAGTTCTTCCATACGGTATAGTGTAAAAACTGACGGTTAAATAATAATCGCCTGTTTATGTGTGTATGTGTATAGGTCCTAACTAATTGGCGAGACGTGATTGTTAATTCACCTCTGCCTACCCCTTCGCGGATAAAAAGGCGTGTGTGTATGTAAATTCATTTAAGAAACAAATAATAACACATTTAATTTGAATATTTCTAAATACCATTTTTGTAAATTTTTTCTTAAACAAATAAAAACGTTTATTTAACGGTTCTATGTAGATTGAATTTACGAATTTAAATCTCTTGCTTATTTGCGTAATAGTGTCAGTAAAAATGAAATAAGCACGCGAAATATTTTGTTAAAGAGCTTCAGTTTTGTTTGTTCAAAGTTCGAGTTACACCAAAATGTACTTTAAACAAAACAAAAGCGCCTCCAAAGTGAAACGATCTTTTCTTTAGGCAGCCGGAGATTATTTAGCTCTTTTTGCCAAATCATGCGACGACCTACTTTAATTTTGAGACGTTTGAAATATGACAATCCTAATGGAACTTGAAACATAAAAGTTTGGCATAATACTCGTATATGTCGCAGACCGACCATCGAATTTGGCATTTCATAAGATGTCGACATATCGTGAAACGCTGAAAATTCTTTACAACAAAGAATCTTTTGTTGATTTAAATTTAAGCAATTAAATTATGACAGTTTTTAATAGTAGTGTGTTCAACCAAATCATCCGATTGGGAATAGCGGATTAGGTTTGTTCCTTAGTTTACAATATGACCACCCCGATATGACATTTAGATTAAGATGCATTATCCATGCAGGTGTAATATAAATTGCTTCGTACAAAATGTATGTAACGTGCCCAGAACGGGCCGTGAACGTGCCCCGTCTAGGCCCGGTCCCGGGCACGGCACGATCTAATGACAATTATCCCTTAGCTGCATAAAGATCATACGATGTTTATAATAAAACTGATGCATCAGTGTGGGCTAATTTACATCCTATTTATCCCTGAATTGGTAGGCAAAGGTGAATTAAAGACCACTTTTCGCCAATTAGGTCAGGTCCCTATTACACCAGATGTGTTTTTAAAATATTGTCAAAATTAATGAGCAAATCAATACGGTATTATTATCGACAGGGGCGTAATTTGCAAAAAAAAAATATTTTTTTTTTGTTTTCAAAGCAGACATTTTAAATAGGTATCAACATTTTTGGATATTGTACAAACTTCTGAGCTAAGTAGATAGTTCATAGTATCCGAATATGAAATTGAGTTTGTATTTATGGATTTTAAAGCAATCGTAACCTAGAATAGGTACCCTGCAGAATCAACTGCTGTAATTTGTATATGATAAGATTATGAAAAGAACAGTCATCGAGCGGGCTTGGTCGGATGGAATACCAGCACTCTATTGGTACACAATTTATTTAATTATTTATTTAATACATGTTTTCTTTCCGTTCTTCTGAATGCCTTTTTTCCTTCCGTCTGGCAAAAATGCCATCTTTACGGCAAAAAAGATCACACAGTGTATCTAAATTCGTGTTAAAATATAGTAATATTAGGTAGGTACCGATATAACTATTTTCATAACTTCGACAAGCTACGTCCGTAGCAGTGCAAAGTGAACCGTAGTAGATAACTACAAAGAAAAACAGCTTAGAAATTTTTCACAATTTTTTACCCCGATGTGGGAAACTGAACCGTAATTAGTATATCACTCCTTTGTGAGTAAAGCGGCGATGACTGTGTCCAATTTGGGAATTCCTGGCTGCCGCATGTGACACTAACTGGCAATGACACGAACCGACAGTCCTATGTCTGTGCCACAAATCAAACGTCAGAATTTATGGCCCACATATGTTACCGGAATGATACTATGACGACATCTATGTTTCATAGTTTTCAGCGAAAGCTAAGTGAGTCATCGCTCATTCACAGTCTTACGCACACATGCTTTCCTTAATAAGATATTCAAGAGGTGGTTATCTGTAAAATTCCTTTGTTCCGATACGGATAAAGTCGATCAAACGTGACTGGGTGTTTTGTTTTTTAAGTGATAAAATAATAGTTTGGTAAACTTTGGTAAACAAACATGATCATCTTATACCACCTAAGAATAATACTCCGATTTACGCTCTCGATAGCTGGCAATAGGCTCGCCCCCTATTATATGGGACTCAACATAATTGACGAATCGTGGTCTTTAATTCACCTTTGCCTACCAATTCAAGGATATGAATAGGCGTTATTTATAAGTGCATAGGTATGTATGTATTTTCAATTAGTAAGCAAACAAGAACCTTTTGTCAGCTGTGCTACTTCCTTGTAAGTTTTGTTTTGTGTTATGCAATACGAGTAACACGTGTTAAAATTTGACGGCCAAGAAAGTATCTCGTTTTCACAGGTCATACTTTAGGCGCTGTCTCCACGAGCGAGAGAATCGCGACGAGTACGCTCTTCTATCATCGGGTAATCTCCACAAACGAGCGATTAGTCCGCCAGCGTATCGTCACGACTCGTGACGGAATCACAGCGTGTCCGCGGCGACTCGTAACGGAATCGCCGCATTTTCTTGACGATGTGTTGAGCTATGGTTGAAAGATTTGCACTCGCTGCGAGAGCGCAACGTTCCGCGGCAAGAGCGCGGCGGAATTGCCGCGAGTAGCGAGGATATCGCGGCGATACGCCAAGACGTTAGCGTTAACATTGCCACTTGTCACATCGTCGCGATAACATCGCCGTGTGGAGACGCTCACAGAGAGTATATAGAAATACGTGACGACAGTAATATCGCCGCGATTCTCTGGCTCGGGAGGCAGCGCCTTGATAGTCAACTGTCCGAAAGCTCTCGGCTATCGACCCGTCCGCAGTAAATAAAAATGAAAGTGATAGTAGGTGTCACTGGTGTACACAGCTACCTGATAAAACGTAAGCTTTTAATTAACTTCAAAATAAAACGTAGATAACCTTTGTGTTGTGAGATAACGCGTAGTAAACGATAGTTTTGTCGAAAGTCGAAACTATTTCTCGTAGGAAATAGCTTGACTAATTAATATATTTAATATTTAATTTTTTTTTTTTACATTCACACCTATCATCTAGCCCAAAGTAAGTAGCCTAAGCACTTGTGTTATGGATTTTAGATGACGGACATATTTCTAATATAATTATGTATATAAATGTTGAAAATATACTACATAAACATATACACAACCATGACTCGGAAACAAACATTTGTGGTCACCACAAAGTTTGCCCCTACCAGGATTCGAACCCGGGACCTCTTGGCCAATACCCAGCAATCTGAGCATTCGACCAAGGCGGCCGTCGATCGTCGAATTAAAGTTAACTTGCCAGCGCCGTACTGTGTCGTCCGTTCACGAACTCGCGATTTACACTTATTGCCTTTGAAAGCAGAGCTTCTCAGGGTGCATTACCCATTATGGGCTGGATGGCCAGGTAGGTGGAATTACATGGAGTTAGCAGGACATTGAATTTTCTAAATGTCGTAATAGAAATATTGCTTGAACTTTGAAACTGTTTTCTGTAATTTACTGTAGTAGTATAATGTAGTAAGTAACAATATACTAAGTTCAAATCTAGCATTAAGTTCGAGGAGCTCGATGCCGGAGCCGCTTGGCGCCTGCGATTGCATAAACATAAGCAATTTTCGCTAAGTTCGGTGATTGGACGGGTGATCTAAAGTGCTTTGGAAGGCATGTTAAGCCGTTGGCCCCTACTACGTCTATACATACATAAATCACGCCAATATCCCCTATATAAGGGGTAGGCAGAGGGAATGAAGACCCACTTTTCGCCAATTAAGTTGTGTCCCATGTAATAGGTGTCGGAGCCAATTGCCATATTTTATATCGGGCACATAAATCGCAGTACCTACATTGCTAGGTGGTAGGATAAGAGGAACGCTACTGCCCATTACTCATCACTGTTTTAACCCTTAGTCTTGTATGACACCCGAGGGAGAGATTTGGGGTGGTGACATAATTGTATTCTGCTCTGCCGTCACACATGGCTTGTTATAATGTCCCCACTGCTGGGACACGGGCCTTTCCTATGGATGGAAGAATATAGGGAGATTGGTCCATAATTGACTTTTGAGCCCGATAAATGGCAATAGGCTCGCCACCTATTACATGGGACCTGACATAATTGGCGAAACGTTGGTGCTAGTTTACCTCTGCCTACCCCTTCGGGAATATAGGCGTGATTTTTGTATGTATGTATGTATGCTCCATAATCCACCACACTGGCCCGGTGTGGGTTGGTGGGTATTAACGACCGCAGTTGCATCCGGGACCAACGGCTTAACGTGCCTTGCGAAACAGTACAAAACACGTGTAGGAATACTACAGAATTCTTTAGATAAGACCCAATAGTTAATTTTGTACATACTTATCGTGTGACGTCAAGCTGCACATGATGATAAAATTTTTAACAATTTAGCGTATTTTTTTTGGCGTTTTAGTGTATTTTCCTGTTAATACCGTTGAAATTCTAAAAATAAAATAAGCAGTTTTTGGAATTCATTGTACGGAGTCAGTGAATAGGGTCTGCGATGTACCATGCTAATATAATATGGTCACAGGGGCTGGTCTTTGTGTGGGTGACCAAATATATTATACGGTACTATCCAATGTTCCTTTATGCTCTTGTTATGCTCCTTGCTTGGTTGTATATTAAGTTACACCCCCACCACACATTGAGCTTGCGTGGTGGGGTCTCCTCATTCTCCCTATATTATTCCATGGAAAGGGAAGCCCGTGTCTTAGCAGTGGGGTCCAAAAAAAAATAGTATTGATGGTGCTTCTAAGGGCTTTTTTTTCTATCACATTTAACCAATATTAGTAATACATGTTAGCGGATGGCAGAATAACAAAGTTAGTGTATAAATAACGAAAGATCATTTCTGTAACTTTCTTAGGATTCCATACCAAAAGGGCAAAAAGGGCACAACCCTATTCCTTAGACTCCGCTGCCCGTGCGTTTGTCAACAGACTGCATCATATCCATATCCATGATCATCATATGCATAAGAACCATGAGAGTTATACAGTTGAAAATTATGTATTTCTGTTGCCGCATAAGAACAACTACTTCGTTACTATTAAAAGTTTTTATATATTTTATTTGATTTTATAGATAATGGTACCCTCATGCGCGAGCCCGACTCGCACTTAGCCAGTTTTTTTTAAAGAAGATGGATATGTATGTACTGCCACTGCGTCATATACATATATCCTCCTCTTATTTTTTTTAGGTAACCTATAAGATCCCACTGCTCTAGGCATAGGCCTCCCCCGCAGCCCTCCTCTACTGCATAATAATAATTGGACCAAATTTAACTAAGCTGATTTTTACGTCTTAAAGTGCTTAATTTTATCGGAAAATACGAGCTATAAAATTCATTGCTTAGTTCCTTTCGAAATTAATGAAATATTTGGGTATTTCCGTAAAAGCAATATTATGATAGATTGACATTATCTATATATGATACCTACTTATATTAATAAAAGTTTAGGTCAATTTATCAGTATGATGTAATTAATGCTTATTAATACTGGCCAATATGACAGTTGAAATGCAAAAAACATCCACGGAGGCCGACTTTTAAACACCGGAAGAACGGAAACTTGTATAACGGAAATACGTGAAGTGTGATAAATATTGCTGTGTCGTGTGGTGACTGTCATGGGCAGTAGCGTTCTTCTTAAACCATGTAGCAATTCGCTGCGATTTACGTGCCCCTTTGATGGCAATATATGCTCGCCACATTACGTACCTAACATAATTGGCGAAACATACATAAATCACGCCTATATCCCCGAAGGGGTACGCAGAGGTGGACTAGCACCCACGTTTCGCCAACTATGTCAAGTCCCATGTAATAGGTGGCGAGCCTATTGCCATTTATCGGGCACAAAAGTCGCAGTACATTGCTAAGTGGTATAAAAGGAACGCTGGTGCCCATTCCTCATCACTGATTTATCCATAGTCGCCTTGTACGACACCCACGGGAGAGATTTGGGGAGGTCACAATAGTATTCTACTCTGCCGTCACCACACGGCCACTTTTTTTGCGATAAACGGCCACAATTGGCGAAACGCGATTGTTAATATTCCTCTGCCTACCGCTTAGGCTAGGCTTGCTTTATGTATATTTTTATGTAATAAATATAGAATTTTGGTTAAATTATTAAATCGAAAGGTGATAATATTTCCATTGATTATTTATTGAGACGTGTGAATTTGAATACGTAGTTGTAATTAAGACGTTCAAAATTGCAATCGTTTACTGTAATATAAACATGAGAGTGATTATAATTTCCTTTTGTGTATATTTAATCTCAATGCGTGCTTGATAAACTCGCGAGATATGATTATGACGCGAGTTCATAAGTGTAACATTGTAAATGTATGTAGGTATTTTAGGCGCGTTGCTGATTTAATAAAAAGTCGTTTCGTAATCACCAGCCCTTTGTTTGGGCACGACTAGAAAGACTTGGTGACTAATTTATGTCAAGAATTAGGTTTCTATAATTAACTTAGATTCAAAAATAAAAATATTTATGTAAGCAAGATCTTTGTTCCACATAATGTGCCCACGTTTAAATATACGAAAATCAGAATGCGATGTCAATAAATTTTTTTAACCCCGCGCCGTTAATAATATCAGTTCTTAAACTAAAAAAAATAATATTATTATATTTAAGTTATACTTATATATACCAATCATTCATTTGTTTATCTGAGTTAATGAATTGCCGAGTCGACCTGTTTATCTAAGCTACTGCTTGTCGTAATTCATGTTTACAAAGTTGAAAGATAATTCTTTTAATTACTTACATTTATCTACTTGCAGATTTACATGTATTCTTTTGCTGTTATAACTGTTTTATTCAATTGATTGATTTGACGTCTGTAATTCTGTTAAATATAGTCGTAGTGTTAACAGTGGATAAAAACATTAAAATAATATGTTGCTATATGAATTGTATAATAATCCCACACTCGTTAATTATAGGTCAATGAAAATATAACGATATAATCCCTAAAAACTTAATGAAAAGTTCAATAGCATAATATTTTTTTAAAAAGATAGATTATTTTATATTAATATTCACGGGGGTGAGTTTGGGTAATTAGGGGCAAGATTGAAGGGGAGAGATGAGCCGTAGCCTTAGATTTAATATTCGTTACAGAAATAACCAGTTTTTTGACAATTCGATGAAAGTATTTTAGCTATTTGTAGTTTTCTTAATAACGAATTTATTACGTTAAAGAAATAAATTCGAAATTTTACAAATATCAGCAGGCAGTATAACGCTGCATTGTAAAATGTAACTTTTTTCTAGTGTTTTGTTTAAGTAGATGATTGTATTAATTTTTTGTTATGTCATTTTAAGAAAGTATGCGATTACTTCCTTAAAAATGATTTCTTCAAACCGATAGCTGCCAATTAGTGATGTTCCTTTTATAGGAAAGTTATGTGGACGTTGTTACGTGTTAAATATTTATACACATATCGTGCAAGTGTGGCACGAAGCACGTATCTACTGGAGGGTTCTAGGGATTCACGCGCGTGCAAAGCATTACCACGCACACGCGTTACAAAGCAAATCACTGTGAAAGGATTATAGTCTTTATTGCTGTGGATTTGGAGCGAAGTTGGTCGGTTATGTTGAATAGTAAAAAGTGTGGTCGGTTGGCGACAATCAGGCTGCGTGGGCACTATCGCGAGGTCGCGCCACTCACCCCGCTATCTCGGCCACGCTGCGAGTCTCGTTCGCTCTATTAATAATTCATCGCGTATCACACCCTATTGTTCGTACGTTTTCCACTCATTAAGCCGTGCACCTTCGAACTGCACTCAGATGCGAGATAGCGATGCCTCTTAGGCGATCGAGTCTTCGGATAAAGCAGGAGGCATCGTCATTAGCTTTAATAAGGTCTTAGTTCTTATAGTCTCTTTGCCAGATTAACAATGTACGTAGTGGTTGTATAGTTGATCTTGAAACGTATATAGGTATCATATACTTCGTCTTTACGCAAGCCTTACTATTATTATACGAATACATGAACAACTATAGTCATTCAAACCCAATTAAATATTACATGATCTGAAATTGTGACCCAATGTTATCATCGGACAAGATATTAAAGTTAGTAACTAACGTTCGTAGTTTAAAAAAAAACAATCAATACTATACCTACCTATGAGAGAACAAGATCAGGGGCCGTACCATGAAGTGTTAGTGCGATCCAAACGCGGGTGACAAAACGGGACGCCGCCCTACTCGGATTATAGCGTTGTCTCACTTTGACAATGGGAATTGAGTCGTGTTTAGAGTTGGTGGTAAGGCCCCAGGGCCCTGTAAACTTATGTTTTCACATATTCTAAGGAATATTTGATGTGGGTAGTAGACACTACTATATTATAACAGTCAGGTAACAACATACCTAAGGTTATAACTTCTTTAAACTAATTTAAATAACGGGCCTTTTATTACCTTTATTAGTATTAATTTGTCTTTTTCTATCTTTAATAAAACCGGTAACTACTGTGAGTTATAACTCCTTTAAACTCATTTAAATTATGAGTCTTTAATTACCTAATATGGTATTAGATGTCATATTATATCTTTGTTACAATCAAATATTATAACTAATACCAGGAAAAAAAACTAACCTTCGACAGTTACTTTTTAACGGTTTGTTTTTACATTGGCTTTATTTTCGAATTATTACTCCTTCGGGGGTATAGGCGTGATTCAGTGATCAGTAATTTTCTCCAACAGTTCGATATGTAACGTTGCAGAATAACAGTATATTATTTGTTACTCTTCTTACTTTTCCTCTATCGATCGCTGTGTAAGCTTTGAGAAGAAGCGTATGTTGGTTTAACAGTTTTTTAATTCCATTTGGCGTTAAGATAATTTTACAGATGCATGTTTGCTTGTTACGCCAAATATAGATTCATTGTTGCAAACTTTACGAGCGATGGCTGGAATAAAACGAATTTACGTTGGAATGAATTTCATGTGTTTCAACAGAGAACTTGTTTATGAGGGCGGGTCAATAAGTCCGTGACTTTTGGAATAAAACACAGATTTTTTGATAAATAAATCATTTTATTTTTCAACGTTTGAGCTCTATACACTTTGTCCAACGCTTCTCCAATTTTTTTATCACTTCCAAAAATATGATTTATTGAGGTTCAAAAAGAGGTTAAAAAAATTTAAAAAGTCACGGACTTATTGACCCGCCCTCGTATATTGTACATAATATAAAGATCACAATGCGATATTTCCCAGATTGTAGTTATATAAGATTGTTATACCTAAGTATTTAACTTTCACGTTTTAACGTCCCGTTAAATTATTGTTAACGTCAAGAAAAAGACGACAAAAAAAATCTAATCTAGTTATTACGTATCTAGTTGTTACGTTATATAACGACCGATTGCCAATAAAATAAAGAAGAAAGAATGAAAGAAATTTCTATGTTAAAAGTTTCTAATAAAAACGGATATATAAAAATAATTCTAGTAAAAATATATAAAATCAGTGGTTGTGCATGAAGAATACGTAGTCCCAAAGTTCCAATTCCCATTTACTGCATATTTTGACACTAACAAATTTTAGAAAAAATATCACGAATAAAAACATTTCTCAAATTTACGTCTTGAAGCGGATTCATTTACTGGCCAATTTGGCTGTAGCGTATACTGTTACATGCCCAATGTTACAGCCTAGGTGAGGATGGAGTTAAATAAATATTTTTACACTCACACCTATAATCTAGTACAATGTAAGTTGGGCTATGGATACTAGATGACGGGCATATTTTTAATATCATAATGATTATGTATTTATATGGTGAAAATAAACTACATAAACATCACATCGCAAAATCACATCACAAAATTTGCCGGTACCAGGATTCGAACCCGGGACCTCTTGGCCAATACCCAGCAATCTGAGCATTTGACCAAGCTGGCCGTCAGGGAGTTATTCTTCTCATACTTTTTACCTTTGAGCACATTGATGTGGGTGGATGAAATAGGCGTGGGCTGGCAGGTGAAAAGGCGTGGCGCGCACCGCCACTCCTATAAGCTGACCGCGCGCCCGCCCTAAGCGATACATACCTGCTTTTAATAAAACTATATTTCGTAACTCGATATTACCCACTTTCATAACCAGCCTGCCCGGGCGGTAATTTTATCTCTTGGTTTGGTATTAATATCATTCATCACTAGCACCTTTACGGTGTGATAGATGATATGAATCAAAAGGGAGTGGATGGCTTGATAACGTTTGAACGATATGAATGGAATAGAAAACACTGCGCCGACCCCAGATAGACTGGGAACAGGGCTGAGAGAAGAAGATGTTTGGTATTAATATCGAAACTAAATAATTGTTGTATTACATACATACATAAATCACGCCTATATCCCCGAAGGGGTAGGCAGAGGTGAACTAGCACCCGCGTTTCGCCAATTATGTTAGGTCCCATGTAATAGGTGGCGCCTATACCCCATTTATCGGGCACAGAAGTCGCAGTAGGTACATTGCTAGGTGGTATATGAGGAACGCTGCTGCCCATTCCCCATCACTAATTTATCCTTAGTCACCTTGTACGACACCCACGGGAGAGATTTGGGGTGGTGACAATTGTATTCTACTCTGCCGTCACCACACGGCATTGTTGTATTACGACGTCGGCAAATGGACGTCCATCTGCCACTTGACTCGCCCTTAAATTTTCCATTGGTCACGTCCTATGAAGTTTTAAATCAATCACACTGTAATGACTGGAATATGAAAATAAATCCTTTGCTGCTATTAATTTTACAAAGAAAATTGCTTTGGTAGAAGTACATTGTAGAAATGTTGAAAGTACACTGTATTAAGAATGTGATTTTCTGATTTTGATATACCTAATGCGCCAGTGTGGTGGGTTATGACCCACTCTCCCTATATTCTACAAATATTACAAGGATTCTATGGGAATCCTTCGAATTTTTGTGGCATCCTCTAATAGGAAATTGTACTGGAATAAAAGCTATTCGAATTATGTATTTTGTGTGCTCCAAAGTTCAAAATTATTTCGTTTATTGAATCATTTTCAGTAAGAAACATTAATAACATAATAATATTACAGATAGTCCAATCTGCATTTGGTAGAGAAGATGGATTAAAAAGTTTATTTTTGACCAGTCTGACCTAGATGTCCTCATAACTCAACCATTAACTCCCAATTAGTCCCCACTGTTAATTATATAACTTTTGTCGTGAAACCCAAAATCCATGATTTGCGGTTATGTGAAAAAAGATAAAACTGTTTATCGATTTCCATAAACCTGGATTCTAAAATGAACCATCACCACGTATTATTTAAAGAAGGTTAACCACATATTGAAATAACAATTGAAGGTGAAAAATTTTAGTTCAATGTAATAGATGATATATTGCAAAAATACGCAATTCTCTAGGCAAACTAATTCTTTTCCTGTGTTTGCTTATGCCGAGACTAATGGACATGCTGTGTTCGGTCGGCCTGTTAATTCAATTAGCCAACAGACTCAACTCGTCAATCAACGGTACTCATTGTTTTTGCCACAATGAAATCTTAGTCTAGCATTGAACGAATGTACGAAAAGCGTAGACTTAAAGGTTGTTCTTAAAACGTAAATGAGTATTTAGTCTACGTGTTTTGTTATGGCTGTGTTTGCGAAGTTCTACAAAAGAGAATACGTACTAAACACGCGCCTATTTATTCCTGAAATAGCAGACAGAGGGGGCGCGCACATTGCGTAGTTCGCGGAACGTGGCTGTTAATTCACCTCTGACCGGTGGGCAGCGGTGATAAATACCTATGCGGGATTTATGTTACCATTATTAGCCGCCCGTCAGAGCTAATATCCGCATCTGCTCCAAGTTCTCATGATTACCAGAACATATAAAGTATTAGTTTTTTTTACAATCTTCTTCATACATTTTGACGGACAGAGAGGAGAGGAAGACCGCAAGAAGGGATGGTTGGAGATAGATAATTTATCTTTCTATCCAACCATGCCTTCTGAATGAATGAGAAAATGATAGCTATGATATTGAGGGGGCAGGGGAAAGAAACATACTTTGCCGACCCAAAATGAAATAAGATAAGGGCAAGAGGTCGAGGATTATGACGATATTTTCAGATATTAACTTATATTATGATGTTCAAATAACAAACAATTAAAAGACATCTGTTTTATTGTCCATATTATATACATTTGTATGTTTTATCTAGTTCATGTACCAACATTGTACAAAATGAAACCATTTTAACTACTAAATTAGCCAGTGCCTAGGTACTTCCTAGCATTTGTCAATGCCACTAAATAATTGAGTTGAAATCGAGTAGGTGCAACTCACTAATATAAATTTGTACTTACTCTGTAGATATTGATATTGCCACCTTATAAGTAAATTTGTAATGAACAATCATGGTTGCACAATAAAGTTTAATGTTAACATGTTAACATCATTTTGAGTTAGGTTGATTATAAAGCTACGAAAGCTCACCGAGTAATTGGCTTTCTCTGTACAACGGTTAATGCACTATCAAAATTTGTCACAAGTAGCTAAAAGTAGGTAAATGTTAATTCCAAAGGTGGTTGCTAAGAGAATTCCCATCTGAGACTACGCGCCATCCAAATTTATCTTAGAGCAAATCTAAACACAGACCCACCACCAATATTTGTCCAAGATATCGCTCTAAAGTGGCGTACAGCTAATCTTGCTTGGGATCAGAGGCGAGTGTTGAAATTCTATTCGAACAGTAGCCTAATTTATAGTGATTGGAATAAACTTTGTCGTTCGCAATTACCAATTAATAAGGTAGGTTTTCTAATTCAGCATTAGTATTATGCGTATAGATTTTTATTTATGAGCTATAGGTGACTTATATTTATAGCTATATTTGCTTGCTTTACTATTTTCGATACATAGATATTACACCAGTTTGTCCTTCAAAGGGTAGGCTGAGGTGTATTGAGTCTCGCTTTTGCCCAGTCTGGTAAATTCTTAGGAGAAACCTTATTAATTTTTTATATAAGCACGTAAACCGGAGTTAGGAATACGCCGATCAGCTGGATATGAGATATGGTTGGAGACGATGTATTCTGCCAAGCTACCAGCAAACGGGAATTTTAAAAAAGGGAAATGTTTTATAATACATATTTAAAGTAATCTAAGATTTAAGCTAAGCAATATTCGCATGAGGTGGTAATTGAAAAGGTGACCAAAGTTTATTTTGGAACTACATGGCACCTTAAATAATTCGTTAAGCTTGCTAGCTTGCGTTTGGTTTGCTGCGTTTGTGCATTTTGTAGGCCACAGATACGAGATGCGAGCCCACACGGTTGAACATATATAAGGAAAACGCTCTTATTCGCCGCGATTTCATTCTTCCTCTACACTTTTTAGCTCAAAATACTCTGTTGTTTTCTGTGTCTTTAAGAATTGATTTTTGTATCGTTATGAATCGCTCTACGGGTCAAGCGCATTCTGCCATCAACCAGAGGGCCTATCAATTCGAACGCATAGAAAACAAAAATATGAAACTGACGTTTGTTTTCTCAATAATACGCCAGTTTCATACATTTTGTATTATATTAGGTTGGGGAAAAAGTCTTTTCGCATTATAGTATGTATAAACTTGTAATAAAATCTCTTTGGCTATACTTTTTGTATCTGGCTGGTTTTGGTATCATTGAAAGTTTAAATTTTAAAGAACATAATTCCAATTTCAAATTAGGAAAATGTGTGATTTTCATTTGTTTTTCGTACCGCCAAGATGAGTGAATGTAATGAAGAAATTCGACACATTTTAAAATTTTACTACAAAAAAGGTAAAAATGCAACGCAAGCCGCGAAAAAAAATTGCGATGTTTATGGACCTAGTGCAGTGTCTGTGAGAGTAGCACAAATTTGGTTTAAGCGTTTTCAATCCGGAAATTTTGATGTCAAAGATGCACGTCGCTCTGGTCGCCCTATTACAGATAAAATGGATGCCATTTTTGAAAAAGTGGAGCAAGATCGGCATGTCAGTAGTTACGACGTAGCTGAAGAACTGGGAATTGACCACAAAACAGTTTTGGTGCATTTGAAAAAAACTGGGTACACAAAAAAGCTCGACATTTGGGTACCTCACGAGCTCACTGAAAGAAACCTAATGAACCGTGTACTCATTTGTGATTCTTTATTACGCCGTAATGAAACCGAACCATTATTGAAGAAGCTGATAACTGGTGATGAAAAGTGGATCACGTACGACAAGAAGGTGCGAAAAAGGTCGTGGTCAAAGGCCGGTCAGGCTTCACAGACTGTGGCGAAACCCGGGTTAACTCGCAACAAGGTGATGCTGTGTGTGTGGTGGGATTGGAAGGGCATTATTCATTATGAGCTGTTACCACCAGGCAGGACCATCGATTCTGAACTCTACTGCGAACAACTGATGAGATTAAAGCAAGAAGTTGAGAGAAAGCGGTCGGAATTAATCAACAGAAGGGGTGTGGTTTTTCATCATGATAACGCTAGACCTCACACATCTTTAGCCACTCAGCAAAAATTAAGAGAGTTTGGCTGGGAGGTGTTAATGCATCCGCCGTATAGTCCTGACCTTGCACCTTCAGATTTCCACCTGTTTCGGTCTCTTCAGAATTCTTTACGCAGTGTCAGGTTAACATCACGAGAGGACTGCCAAAACCACTTGTCGCGGTATTTTGACCAGAAGTCCCAAAATTTCTATAGCAATGGGATCATGTCCCTACCTACAAGATGGCAAAAAGTTATCGAACAAAATGGTACCTACATACTTTAGTTAAATGTAAATAAACTATATTAAAAAATGTTTTGAATTTTCTTAAAAAATGCGAAGAAACTTTTTCCCCAACCTATTATTATGCGTTCGATAGATTGGCCACTTGGTTAGGGGGGCTGATCAAGATGTAATGATTAAAGTTCAGTAATCGTTAAGAAGCAACGGAAGTTTTAGCTGTAATATGTCACATGAGCACCGCTGGCACCTCGAGGGGTTTGCTTCTGGCTATCGTCGCACATGACGTGTAAAAACCCGATCTCGTTCGGATCCACGAGTACAGTTAGCCGGAGCATTAAGTAATCGGAGCCGAGAGCGAGCCGAGCGTCGTGATAATTGTTGCGCACGCGTGAAATATATCCGAGCGTTTTTATTGCGACCGCGTTCCCGAACTGGTATGCGCCTGTCGCTGCGCCGAAGAAATTCTGTCGACGAGTGGTTTGCCTCTCGGCGACCTTGTCGCGCCCCGCACCCGCCCCCCGGAGCTCCTCCGGCGCTGTCTCTGTGAAAGTAGGTGACGGCACGCGCCGCCCGCCGCGTTGGCCGCCACAGCGGCTGCGCGCGCGCAGTCTTCGCTCGAAGCCCTACGTTCGACTTTAAAAAAAGCTGCTTTCTAAATGCACCCGGTGTACACATGTCGTTAGCTACCTGTATCCATCATTGCAGATCTGTGAATTCATCTCTTTCCATCAACTTCAACTTGATGGTCGTCATCATCATCTTCCTGGCTTGTTCCCTGTTTATCTAGGGTCGGCGCAGCGTTTCCTATTCCAGTAAGTGGATTGTGAAGTGCCGATATGAGTCTAAATTTCCTTTTTGAATACTTGTCTCGAGCGATAATGTTTTCACTCCCCTAAAACTTTACAAAATAAAAAATTTTGGTCCTTTTAGATTCATTAAATCCTAATCTAACTGCCGCACTCAGAGACATTAATTAACTTTAATGAGTATTTGATGTCAACATTTTTCATTCAAATCTAGACCATAGACGCGGCAAGAATAGCGACTGGTTTTGAATTGTCATTTTTTGACGTTAAGTACTCATTAACGTTTTTGAGTGCGGCAGTTAGTCTCTACATTTCTTTATTTTCTTTTTAATTAATTCAGTTTACTTAAATTAAAAAAACTGTTATACAATGCTTGAGGAACTTTCTATGTCAAAAATAAAGATATTTCGATGCCAACAACTTTTGTCGCTAGCAATATTTCGTAAAAATAAAAACTTACAAACCTAGTTTTATATTATATTTACAACATATCCAAAAATTAATAAAATCAAACAATGTTTACGGGGTATAAATGTTATTGCTTTTTGTACTAAAATTTATAGCTTCACAATCCTCTTAATATCGGTCAGAGGTCATCTAGCCATGCACTTGATAATCCACCATACACTAAAATACTTTTATCTGTAGCAATGGAAAATTTCGTTTGGTATTACTCCGAAACTAAATTGAAGGCGAAAAGGAATGGTTTATTTTTCTAGAAAATTCTAATCTAAACCTAAACACGATTAGTTTTGACGATTCATGTGAAAAATAGCGCTGTACAAAATATCATTTTATCAATTTAATGCCTCATTTAATTTACAACGTAAATACCATTTCTGCCATTATTAAATTAGTCGAAACCATTATTATCACATTTCAATTGAACACTTTAATTGAAAGGTCACTTTCAGAATTTCGATTCAATAAATCTCGTAATTGACAGAATGGATTGATGCATTTACAATCTTGTCAATAATAAGTAGGTATATTTGGGGTTTTTACGAGCACGGGTCATATTGAAACATTTATCAATAACTTACAAAACATATCGTCAATAACTTACAATATATCTTATTACTTTTCATAGGCACAGATGTTAAAGGAATAACGCCGTTGTTCAATAATAGCTGTTGGACTAAATTTTCAATAGAATCGATTTGGCACTTTCGATATTAAATTTTCCGGTTTGAAAGGTCGGTCTATAATCAGTTTTGTATCATCGGAGGTTCTGCTGACAGTACAGTTCAATTTTAGGGGACACATAAAATCACGGAATCTTGCGATGAGCAAGCAATACAAGTATCAAGTATCAAGTCAACAAATAGCTGAATGTTTTATTTAACATTTTTAATTAGGTAATGTATTTTTGCATAAAGAAGGAAGATAATGGATGCAAGTACCTGTGTGAATATAAATTAATATATGTGCTGCAATGAAGATGCAATTTATTTAAAATTTTCATCCTGTGTGGCAGCAGTATCGACATCGCAAAGAATGTTATCAGTAGCTGATGCAATTTCTTCGAAGGCAGGCCATTGTTAATGTTGGTAATAAATGAAACTAAAGACATTCCGTTGAATGCTTACCATGGTTTCCTGGATTACACAGTGCTCATAACTCTTTTGAGAAGCTTTCTTCATCAGTTTGTTGAATGCAATCAGTGCGATCAGTGTGAACATTGCTCGAGAATGGAATTCACCGTGGGGAGACCACAGGTAACATTGTAGATAAACATAAAAAACCCCTTTATTATAAAACGTGGACTTAAGTTACTCATGGTCTAAATTTAAATAAAAGTGACAGCATCAGTTTTAAACTATGACTAACTTTAGTCCATGCTTTATAATAAGGGGGAAAAAGGTTATTTATAGCAAATTTATTATAAAAAAATGTAACTTCCACTCTAAAAGCACGGTAATTAAAAGCTCCGGAAAACTCCGAAAACGCTATGAGGACAAAACTTTTCTTTTGTCGGCAACTTATGCAAAAAATTGTGTGATTCTAGTCAAGTATGAATTTACAGATTTGACTCCTTAAAAGACTGTTTGTTATTCTAAACTAACGAAGGTGACTGTTGTAACCTAATCAATTCACGTTAAATCTTTTCTAAGTAACATGGTGTCGGAGCTAGATTTATCCGTTAATTTTTATACAATAACATACCCAGGCTCTGTTTGACAACCGAACTATGTGTCAGTGTTCGATAATATTGAAGCGATTTCTAAAATAATATCGATACCATGACTTCGCTAATAAGGTTATTTTTTGTTAATATCTTATGTGCTTTTTTACATCCTCTATTGTTCATTTTGGGATTCAGTCTAATAACAATGAGTTCATGAAGTGAGGAACAAAAAATAGACAATACAAGAAGCATATTGGCAGCTACTGTTTTAACTTTAGAGGCGTTTAGCTCGCCACACCTTTGTTGTTCAGTTCATACTAAATTTTCAAGGATGTAATCGTGTGTAATTTAATCAAAGTCATATTCAAAACATATATATTATATAATTTTATTTTTATTTGAACATTATATAAATGTTAGAAATATGATTAGGTTCAAAGAAAAATGTAGTTAGAACAAGTTCGAAAAGTTATAGTCACGATACGGGAATCGAACGGTGTCCTCTGTAATTGACAATGGGTACGATTCCCGCATCAAGAATAATATTTCAAACTTTTTCTTATTAAATTTTCTTTTGAAATATTTTTTTTCTAATTTATTTATTTGGTCAACTTGTCATGTAGCGACTAATTGTTTCGAATCCTTTTTTGACCTGGGATTTATGCATTTCCCGCGATCCCAGGGCATAGATCGCGGGGAAATGTGGGATTCCCCGGCGTAAAAGACGCCGGGACTACCCATTAAAACTCCCCAGGGTGCTCCACCATCTAGCATGGGTGGGAGGGAAAGGATAACAGCTGAGCCATCTGCCTAAAATTGTTTCGAACCCTGACCAACTAATGTTTGTGTGATGATCAAGTGCATGAGTGTTCGAGGCGATACCTAATATACTTTTAACGTGATTTTATTTTTATGATATTTTGCATGCACAGGCACTTATAAAATACGAAATGACGCAATTAAAAAAAAACACAAAACAAACACACGATTTGATCTATTTTTGAGTTGTGTCACTTTTGTACTTTGAAAGAAACCATTTGCCATCGTGGCTGCATTTCGACTTGACAGCAAAGAACATGTGACTGTCGTAATTATGCTTTTGTTATTTTTTACCGTTAGCGAGCCTATACGCATTAGCTAGGAGGACTTGTAACCGGAACTATTGTAAGTGACAATATTCGAGCGAGTCTCCGGTTAGGCGCGCGCTGCCATTTGTCCTGTAAACGCACTTATTATGAACCACTTTTTGCTTCGGGCTGTTATTATTAATGAATAAATGCTATATGTCCGAGCACGAGGTCAACGTTCTCGCGGTATGCTGTAAAAAATGCGCTAAGGACGTCAGTTCGGAATTCTATCATGTGTAGTCGAAGAACGAATATTAAATACCTACAATGTGTCCTTTTGCCAATATGTTTAAAGTTTAAATTCATACAAAAAGGGTAGCGAACGGTGGCGATGACCGTACTAATATGTTCGGGGTCGTTAAGTCTGATTAGCTTTGAATAATTAATTGCGCCTTGATTCGTGAAACGTGCTTGTTAAAAATTATCCCAGCTGATAATGCGTTGTTATTGTCGGTAGTATTTCCAATCAGTGTGTACAATAATACGCACTGTCAACCTCGCTGGCATAGAAGTTCCTAATAATTTATTATAAAGCGAATATAAATTGATTATTCCAATTCGGAAACCAGTTTTAAATTTAGACGACCACAAAATACTCGCATCGATATCCGAGTATGATACGGCTGTAATACGACCTTTGATCTGAATGTTAATAGTTATATTATTTGCTTATTTCTAACCCATAAAGACAATGGGGCTTTAAACATTTCTTGTAACTCACTTATCGCCCAGTCACTGGTATTAATGAAAGTGACAGAAGCTATAAATTGAATTGAGGTCCAATGAAAAAATAAAGTTCTTTTTTTATATAAAACGGTAGCTACCAATGAGTAATACAAGACTACTGTTTCGAATGCAAATCGACACAATAATATAATTTTATTAATGTCAATATTGGACCTAATCAATTTAAATTGATCCATAAAATATAGCTAAGTGGGAATAATTTACAAGTCTTACAAATAAGTTCTCACGTGAATCACACATTCAGTGCCGTAGCTTGTGGTTACTTTAGATAGTTATATTATTTTATCCGTAAACGCTGCGTTGATACCGTTGTTGCACAGTGGATATTTGCGTCATCTGGGACGAGTGTAGGGTCCATATGCCATAAACGCATGACGGACTGACCACAAGACATTTGTTAATATAAATAAATTAGTATTTCTTACATTTAGGTCTAAGTAAGGTACTCAAGCGTTTGTGTTATGAATACTATAAGATGAATAAATATACAGTGTAGTGACGGCAGAGAAGAACAAAATGCCCAGCCCGGCTAGCATGACCACCAAAACACGATTTGATATAGCCATTTATTGCGTTGAACAATCAAAAATCATTGGATTCTAACACTTGAATAAGCCTTAATTGAATAATTAAATAAGCCTTTAAGAATATATCTTACTGCCGCACTCAGAGACGTCAAATAACGTTAACGAGTACTTAACGTCAAAAATGGATAATTTAAAACTAGTCGCTATTCTTGCCGGGTCTATGGTCTAGATTTGAATGAAAATTTTTGACATTAAATACTCATAAAAGTTTATTGACGTCTCTGAGTGCGGCAGTTAAAGATATAGCCATTTATCGCTTTGAACTTTCAAAAATCCAACGATTTTTGTAAGTTCAACGCGATAAAGGGCTATATCATATCGTGTTTCGGTGGTCATGCTAGCCGGGCTGTATCTGTCACAGGTGACGTACAAGGCGTTTCTCTTAGCTGGGTAGTAACCCAGCAATAAACTACGATCTATGTGTCCAATAGATAACAATAGGCTCGTCCCCTATCAAATAAGGCCTACCATAATTAGCGAAACGTGGGTGTTAATAAAACCACTGCCTAATCTTCCGGGAATGATTATAGTAGCTAGGTTAGGCTTTAAATTGGGTCTGTATCGATGAACAACATCCAATGACGGCTGGTTTGGTCGAATGGTCAGATCGCTGGCTAACAGCCTAGGGCCCGTAGCCAAGTGGCAATCGTTTCATAACGATAACGTGTCGAAATTTGTCACGATCGGCCACATTACTTTGGTATTTACAGCGTCTTAGCTTGCGCTACCAACATAACTAGGAACTTACGAAGACGATATTGGTCACGTGATTTCACGACGACTTACGTCAAATCCCATACATTTTGCTTTGTCGAACTTCGTTATCTTTGTCGGTATGTTACTTTGTCTAGGCCCCCAGGGGTCCTGGGATCGAATCTTGGTAGGGGTAAATGTTTGCAATGAGCACAGGCATTTGTTCTCGAGTCATAGTTGTTTCTATGTTTATGTAAAATATATTATTGTAATATAAATATTTACTTATTTACACATAATTATCATGTATTTTAATATTTTTCCGGCATCTAATATCCATAACACAAGTGCTTATGCTATGTATTTTGGGCTAGATGATCCGTGTGAGTATAAGAAATTTTTATTTATTTAATTAGGCTATCCTATCTGGGTGTGAAAAGATGTGGACTCTAGTCAAACGTGATACCCACATGCGGTCATTCGAGGGACGGCCGAGAGCCGAGTTGTGGAAGCCCAACCGCTTGTAAAGCTGTATCACAGAGAATATCCTGCATTATCAATCAAAACACTTGTACATATATACATTAATCACGCCTATAATTCCTAAGGGGTTAATTAACACCCAAGTTTCGCCAATTTAGGTCTAATAGGTGGTGAGTCTATTGCCATCTATAGGGCACGTAAATTGCAGTATATTGCTAGGCGGTATAAGTAGAAAGCTGCTCATCGGTCGCGCAAGGCCAGAACGTAGTTGCATCTTCTTCTCCCGCTACGCCTTCTTCGAAGAGGAAATCATGGGAATGGTGTAGAAAGTTTATGATTCTCTAACGCCAAAGGCCATACAAAGTGCGGCAATGATACATACATAAATCACGCCTAAATCGTGATTAACACCCACTTTTCGCCAATTAAGCTAGGTCCCACGTAATAGGTGACGAGCCAATTGCCATCTATCAAGCACATAAATCGCAGTACATTGCTAGGTAGTACAAAAGGAACGCTGCTGCCCACGGGAGAGTTGGGGGTGGTGACTATTGCATTCTACTCTGCCGTCACCACACGGCCAAACTGCGATCATAGATGTTTGATAATATTGATCTGATTTTGATATGATCTTGTTACAGGTGTTGAGTACGAGTGGCGTGGCGCAGGGGTGTGATGCGAGGGGGTGTGCGCGGCGGGCGCCGGCGCCGCGAGTAGTCGCGACCATGCGGGTGTCTCGCACCGCACGCGCCGCCGCCTGCTTGCTCGTGCTAGCCACCTTGCTCGTCGACCACGCCGTCGCCACGTCGAACGGCGGCATCAGTGAGTTCTTCATTCTTCACAGCTATACGTGCCCCATATGTTTGAGTTGTGGCACTTGTTCCTAAGTTTTTCTACGAAATAAACTTCTTAGTTCTACCACCAAACAAATTAACAAAAATCGAAAATACACGTCACGGGTAATTTCATCGACAACATTTGACATAATATTACTCACTAATTTTTCTAATATTTGTACTAAATGGATACTAAAATATGGTTATTTATTAAATATTTTTTAATTCTGACCAAGATTTCTAATATTAATAAATGATAATTCATGAATAGTTTGTGTAGAGATTTAAAAATCGGCAACCCGTATTACCTACTAAGTCGTGAAACAAATGGATATTACACATATATCCTATGAGATATTTCACAGCCCACCAATGGGACATAATAGGCTGGTCATATTGAGGGATAACCTGGAGAAGTATTGATCGCAGTATGTACCTATGTTAGATGACGCAAAACGAACGCTGTCTTCCATTCATCTAAATACACATTCAGTTCTCGATGACGCCTGCAAGAGAGACGATAGCAATCGAATATGGCTTTATCTGTTACCTAAAATATGGTTCTTATACAGACATGGACATATTGAAAAGTTTTCCGAATTTTGACTCATTATTGTTAGGGTTGTTCTTGAATAACGTTCTAGAACTGCAGCTGACTTGACCTGCATCTGCACTGTTGGTAGTTGTTTACGTTTTTAGGAACACCCATAATAATATGCAACGGCTTGTTATAGACAGCTATGAATATAAATACATAATAATATTATACACTTGCGAAACTGAGCTTACTAAATTTTCAATGTAACACCCTCTTTATAAGGTGCTAATGAATATTTTAGGCTGCCATTATTCATGCAAAAGTTTCAATAGCAATTCGCTTTTGTCGATTATTCTTGCTAACGGGTTAAGTTTCCTATATATAGGGTTATATATTATATGTATTAGCAAGCCGACAGGCGCCGGCGTTATGAATAATAGAGACGGCTTTATGACTTATGTGTAAATATACGTTCTGCATCTTATATGCGTGCTTGTTCATAAATTTCTGCGGTAACCAACCATCTCAATGTTATTGTGTTTTCATTATCAGTGACAGTAGTAGCTGTTTCGTTTTATTTATGGTAATTTACTCATCAACCCAATAATAAGGTTATGTTAAATTCATGGAGGCTTAGGTACTTGGTGCTGTAAAACATTGCAATGGGATGTTACAGTGCTCACTAACTAAGATGAAGTTAAGTGTTTATCATTTACAAAATTAATCTTTACACTCAAGTTTTGTTGTACTTTTAATAAATACAATTGGTAGTTTCTAGAGATTGGATTGGTATAAATTATTGTTAGTTTATTAGAAAATAATACGCAAAAATTTCTTCACGTTTATAGAAATAATGAATGCCATTTAAGTAGTCTACAGTGATTTGGATCTTTTAGTAAAATTATCAGTAGATTTATCAAAATAATTGCTTGCAAGTTTTGCAAACAGATATAACCTAGAGGCATCGACTAAGCTATCTAAGAAGGGAACAACTTTCGAAAAATTATCCTCATCCAGGTGTCATTAGCGGAATGACCGATAAACACTGCGTTTATAGTAACTTTATGCACATAACAAGAGTAATTTTATTTTAATACAGCAGTTAGCTCCAACCTATTAGGGTGTTGAACTCAATTTTCATTGACTGTTTGGTTGAGTATTGCCAACTTGATGGCTCTGGTTTTAAATGACTCTGCTCTATTCAATTCTACCGCTAAATTCTATTTTATTCCTGATGGATACTGTTCTAACTTTACCATACCAACCATATGTGCTTCGATAGGCACGTTGAGCTGATGGTCCCAGATGCAGTTCAGCTGCTATCAGGAGTCTATATTGCCCATCATCGAGCACTCAATGATGCAGTTGGTCTAAGACTTATTATCCCAATTATTACGTTCTTCACCTAGTAATATATTTATAGCGCCAGAAAATTGTCTGTAGGAAATTAGACAATATGTGAATATGAGAAGAGAGAAGTATCACGTTGTCGATTTTAAAACTACCTTAAAAAGTAATGGAATTGTAATAAAGAAGGTTAACATACTAGTCAGTTCAAAATACAGTCCAAACTCGTTTTGAGAGTTTCATGAGTAATCTACTTACCAAAACCAACATACCCGAGTATTTTGAATATATTAGCTAGAATGATTAGCGAATAAACTTTGTCATTACACTGCTGGATTAAAGGTTGTTTATGCAAATTTATAATAATTACTGCTATAAAATGAAGCAAAAATAACTTTCAAGGAAGGATGAGGTGTAATACGTAGGAGCAATTGACTAGTAAGCAAAGTATTTATTTATTTTAGAGTACCGTATATTTTTGTAATTTGCATAATTTTTTGTCGCTTGTTAGAAACAACATTTAGCGGTTAATGTAATACGCATCGATCAAAAACGACGTTCTTTTTGAAAATATTTAAGTGGAACTGTTCATTCTACGTTTAAGTCTCCGTATACGTAGCGGGAAAGCACCCCAGACGTAGACACACGCACGGGGCGTTTTGAACGAGAGAGACCCCGTCCACGTCTCGTCCGGGGTATTTTCGCGTTACCTATGCAGAGACCTTAAAAAGCAATCATCCTTTATGCAAAAGAATATGCAAATACAATACCAAATAGGTTTTTATGTGGAAAGTTTCTAATTAATTATGTCGCTGATAGTTGAGCTTGCCTTGTAAGGCTTTGAGAGACTGTTTTGACATTGATAGTCCATATCCTCTTGTCATTATCTTTAATATAATCTAACGTGCGTACGGCCTAAGGACGATACGACAAAACTACGCTACCATTAAAGAAAAGAAACACGAATAATGTGGTGTTGATTAAAGCTCGGAATCAATTTTCGTAATGTTTTTTTTATTAGTCGAGATAATTCAAATCCCGAACAATACGAAGCACGTAACTGCTATAAAATACAAATTTGTTCATTTACAATTCAGAGAGCTTAATAAACGATTGCCTTGAAAATCACGTTCGTTGCTATGTGAAAGCTATTATAAAATGTAAATACAACATGTTTTGATGCGAAGAAGGTACATGACTCTGTTAGATAAAAAATGTTGGTCAAATAAATACTAGTCAGAAAATATTAGTTAATTTGGAAGGACCCCTATATAATAAATCCTTTTTTACGTCCTTGCAATCACAGGTGATAGAATATCTAATTTACGAACACAGAATAAATAATAATGAATATTAGTGCACAAAAATGTTTGGTTTTAATGTGCGCTCAAGATCCTATTTCTCAATTATTTTTTCTTTTTTAATAATAAATAATATGTAAATAACATATCTATTTTATTTATTTGATTTTTTTCAACATCTTCATTACCATGAGTCACAGTTAAGATATGTAAGTAGTCGCCAAGTCTTTGTCAGCGTTCTATTCAATGTGCATTACAAATACTTTTTTTTTCATTAAACATAGCTGCTACGAACTGCAGCGTTTGAAAATAATAACTCGAGGCAAACAGTCTGAGAATCATACCTACATTCCTACCAGTGATTCGTTCGACTGTTAACATGCGAGGAATCTTCTCGTAAGTCTATAAATGAGCATACATTAATTACCGAAATATTTGCGCTGGAGACGTTGCGACGAGCGGCGATAGCGCCGAATGCTAGGTATGAACTTATTAAGAATGCGGATCTCAATCAAGGTAATAATTCGGCGAATGTGACAGTGGCACATGCTTTGTGTCTTTAGGAGGAATATACAAATCTATGACAAGAAAGGTGTTAAATCACGCCTATGTGTCCCGGGAGTGGTAGGTAAAGGTGATTTAATACCTAAGTTTCACAGAGGTGAGCCTTTTGCCATCTATCGGGCACGTAAATTGCAGTATATTTCTGGGTGTTTTAAGAGGAACGCTGCTGCCCATTACTCATCGCTGTCTTTACCTTAAATCGCCGTGTATGATGATACCATCGGGAGATATGGGGTTGTATTTTAACTTTCTTTGAAATACATATAAATTGACTATTTTAGAATTTATCTGTCTATTATTAAATTTTTCCCCAAATCTCTCCTTTGGGTGTCGTACAAGGCGACTAAGGATAAATTAGCGATGAGGAATGGGCAGCAGCGTTCCTCTTATACCACGTAGCAATAGCAATGTACTGCGACTTTTGTGCCCGATAAATGGCAATAGGCTCGCCACCTATTACATGGGACCTTACATAATTGGCGAAACGCGGGTGCTAGTTCACCTCTGCCTACCCCTTCGGGGATATAGGCGTGATTTATGTATGTATGTATGTTATTAAATTTTTAAGTTATAAAAAAGAGTAGGTAAATCAGTTTTTAAGCACCACTTTGAACTTAATACTCCTTGGCCTCTTTCTGCCAAACTGTGTTTACGAAATGAAAATGAAAAGCCAGATCAGTGATTTATTTTAAACATTCATTTAAAACCGATTTTGTTTTTATGAATAGTTAAGGGGTTCAAATGTTGACTCGGCTATCTAAAAACTTGACAGAAATAAATAAGTATTTACAAATATACCTACGGAAGTATTTACAGTAACTGCACCACATGATACTCTATGCCTACACTGTATATTATGTTACAACTTTTTTTTTAATGGGATAAAATTTTTCCTTTTAACGTTAAATTTTTCTATTTAACCTTTTAACGTTTAAGGAAAATTCTTGATCAGCTGTATAATGTAAAGTTGTTTTTTACCTATCTCATCTCTGTGACGCAGTGGCGATGATAAAAGGTGTTTTTTATTTATTTATTGACAACTAACTTGGCCAAATGGCTTAGTTGGTCCCAATGAGACTTCCAATACTGGTAGGGTCAAATGTTAGTTCGAGAACAAACTTGTGTTATCTTGAACACAAATTTGTTCTTGAGGCATTGTTGTTTGTGTTTAAACTACCCATTACCACAAACTGGCCTGTTTTTTGGTCAGAAAGTATTTTCTGGTAATATAAAAAAATACTTTCTGACCAAAAAATAATGCAATGTATTTTTCATCACAGTTGCTCCTAAATTGACTCTTATTACACCGTTTTAAGGTTCATAATGCAGCATAATACCCACTCGTGCATAATAACACTACGCACTAGTGCATAATGTTATTTTTTTTTTATTTCTGCAAATGTTCATGCTTTTTTTGATAAATTCTCCCTATATTTTAAGGGAATCCAAAGGGTCTCTATGGGTGAATCAAAATGTGTTTAAAGATAGATATAGGCAATAGGCTCGCCACCTATACTCGAGACTTAACCTAATTGTCACAAATTGGGCGTAAGTTCCGTCTGCCTCTTCGGGGATATAGGCGTGATTTGAGTAAGTATGTCTAAATTTTGAATTTGAGCGCAGAGTGGAAATCGCTAAAGAAGTAAACTAAACAAAAGCGGTTTCCATAATAAATTACCTACATCGACTTAGCATAAACATGGACACGGTAATGAGAGGTTCTCACGTCGCAAAGTATAGGTACAGGTGAACAGTCCTCGAGTCTCGAGGTAGTCTAAACAGGTGACACCGAACGGCCACGTATTGCGGAGGAGGCTGCGTTCGCGCGTGGGAATACCACTGGCCTATATCAGCACGGAGCACGCAAATACTTAAATTGCAATACAAAGTTATTTTACGACTGCCATATTCGAATGCACTAGGCTGTGAACGTTTACGATTCAACAGTTAACCTATGGGAAACCAAACTCTGATTACAATATAGCGTCAGAAAGGCATTTGTCTAGTGTTGCTTTGAGTGGTCTAAAATCGATAAGCTGTCCAAATGTCTAGTTGTTTGCGACGTGTACTCACTGTATGTAGTGAAATGATCCTTAGTGAACTCAGTATACATTGTTTTAACTACGGACCCTACTTTACATTTACAAAATTACATCGTGACATTTTTAAAATGTCGTATTCTTCGATCTCCCAGTGACATAATATAATCTTCCTATGAAATAAAAATTACATTTTCACTAATCGATTAGGTTTATTTTTTTATTCTCTCGGAATGATATTCGTGGATTTCGTCAGTTGATAAGTGCTGATAATACATCATTAATGTGAACTCTCCGATATCTCAAGTAGCAGATTACGATTTCATAAGAATAAATTTACGAAAAGCCAGTAAACTTATTCGAATATCTAAAGGTGTAATGTGAAGTATGGACCTCCCAGAGAGTATATTATTATTATGTAAACTATGTTACCATTTCACTACCAAATGTATCTATTTATTTCTTTTAATCTTTTACAAATAAGATAAGGTATAGTAACAAAAAAAAAGAAATAATACTATCATGGTACGACGGGTTAACTTATAAAAATTGCACAAGTAATATACATATACATGTATATTACTTGTGCAATTTATTTCCTAAAGTCACAGTCGGTTACATCACAGCTCTTAAAGTAAGCAGCTTAAGGGCTTATGGAAACAAAAACACATACTAAATATATATGAATATTGAAAAATGTATTAATGTAAAGAAAAAAGCATAGAATCTAATGACAAAAATAAAAGTTACCCAGCGTGGAAAAGCTCCCCACCACTGTCATAGGATGTGTGCACAAGGCTGGCAGCATTGTCACTTTGATTAGCTATTTATAATATTACCAAAATAATACATTATGATTCGAGTATGCACACGACGGCATTAAGCCACAGGCGAGCGCGGTAAGGAAGCTGAAATTTAAGAATGTAATGGATTTTACGTTAAAATATGGGTGTCACACATTTTAACGCATCTAGGGAGAGCTTAGCGTGAATTGAATGGT
Source organism: Cataclysta lemnata (assembly GCA_963931975.1). NCBI lineage: Eukaryota > Metazoa > Arthropoda > Insecta > Lepidoptera > Crambidae > Cataclysta > Cataclysta lemnata. Next base: position 11,327,810 of record OZ008344.1, on the reverse strand, counting down.
AACAGAGTTCATGATGGTGCCTGATGAGGTGGACAAAACCACTTTTTATAGTAGTCTTTACCAAAACATCAAACACGTCACAAGACCTTTTTTCAATGATTCTGCATAATTGCACATTAACACGGATGCTTGTGCATCAAAATAACTCCACTTTCACTGCACAAAATCCACTCTGTAACAATTTTTTAACTAACGAAAATAAATCTGACTGACACCACGAAACGCGCCAAACACTCCTTTTTTTTTTTGGTTAAATTCTCCCTATATTTTAGGGAAGGCAAAGGGTCTAGCCCATACAGCCATGTCTTTAGTGTATATTTTATCTGTAGTTTCATGAAATAATGAGTGGATGAAATTATGAATAAAATGAATATTACGTTAAAATATGGGTGTCACACATTTTAACGCATCTAGGGAGTGCTTGGCGCGAATTGAATGGTAACAGAGTTCATGATGGTGACTGATGAAGTGAGCAAAACCACTTTTTACGTGGTTTTCACCACAACATCAAACACCATCACAAGACTTATTTTCAATGATTCTGCATAATTGCACATCAACACGGATGCTTGTGCATCAAAATAACACCACTTTCACTGCACAAAATCCACTCAGTAACAATTTTTGAATTAGTGAAAATAAATCTGACTGACACCACGAAACGCGCTAGACACTCCAACCCCTTTTTTTTCAATTCTCCTTATATTTTAGGGAAGGCAAAGGGTCTAGCCCATGCAGCCATGTCTTTAGTGTATATTTTATCTGTAGCATCAAGGGAGTGCTTGGTGCGAATTTAATGGTAACAGAGTTCATGATGGAGACTGATGAAGTGGGCAAAACCACTTTATAAGTGGCTTTCACCACAACATCAAACACATAACAAGACTTATTTCCAATAATTTTTCATAATTGCACATCAACACGGATGCTTGTGCATCAAAATAACACCACTTTCACTGCACAAAATCCACTCTGAACCAATTTTGTAATTATCGAAAAAAAATCTGACTGACACCACAAAACGCGCCAAACACCTTTTGTTCTTTTTTAATTCTCCTTATTAGTAGGGACGGCAAAGGGAACCAGCACCCACAGCCTCGTCTGATGTAGTCTACTTTCTCCAGTATTAATCATTAAAACGCGGATGTATCACGTTTTAATGCATTTTGGGAGAGTTTGGCGGCAAATTTAACTAACAGCCTATTGATGGAGATTGTGACGAGGTAGATCGACCACAAAAATGCTCATCGCCTCGGTAAATGCACCTTTGTTTCACTAAGGGCCTGTTTCACAATCGAAAAGTAGGTTCGAAGTAGCTTACTTTGCAGTTCAATTGACATATATTTCATATTACAACTGTCAAATGATCTGCGAAGTAAGCTACTTATAACTTACTTGTCGACTGTGAAACAGGCCCTAAATCTTTATATTGTTCATCACCGTAGAGGTACTTATTTCACAACTACACCATTTTTAACAGTAAACATCACTGTGATACAATATTAAATAAATAAAACAAAAATGACCACTTTCAATTAAGGCACAAAAAAACCGGCTGTGCATCCGGAGCAGCAGCAAAATAAAAAAATAAATTAGTCTTTTTAAGTATGATACTTAAGTAATTTGTGTTTATAAACACGGAATAAAATGTTTATTTGTCATCTTAACTCTACAATAATATTCGTAAAAATATTCAATGTCCATAGACAAATTCATTAACCATAAACTTAGAAGCAAGTCTTGTATTCTCTTTACTTTGAAGTTTTTGGCGCGTTTCAAAGGTGACAGTCAGATTTTTTTTCAATAACTCAAAAATTGTTTCAGAATGGATTTTGTGCAGTGAAAGTGGTATTTTGATTTGATGCATATAAGGATCTGTGTTGACGTTAAATTATGAGGAATTATTGAAAATAAGTCTCGTGCGTGATGTGTTTGTTGTTGAGAATTTTATAGTGGTTTTCACCACCTCATCAGTCGCCATCATACACTCTGTTACCATTAAATTAAAAATTAAACGCGCCAAGCACTACCTAGATGCGTTAAAATGTGTGACACGCATATTTTAACGTAAAATTCATTTTATTTTTATTCATTTCACACACTCATTAATACATAATGAATACAGACTAAATTTGAATACACTAAAGACATGACTGAGCCAGGCCATTTTTATAATAAAAAAACATCTTTAGTTCTTTTTTATTAGTCTGAATTAGTAGGTCTTAGTTTTACCGCTGTTAAAACTCTACGTAATGAATTGCGAAAAATCGTCCATTACGAGAGTATGAAGTTTTAGCTCTTACTAATAAGGTTTATTTTATATTGCAGAGGGTCGGCCCGCTGAGTGTTCCAACGAAGGCGAGCCTGTACGACTGAAAGACGTAAGGCTTGGACAGGATTTCAGCAGTTGTTTCCGCTGCACTTGTAAGGTATTTATTTCATTTTATTTAGTTAACTTTATACTAGGATACAATAAAAACAAATACTTTTTAGAGCTATCGTAATTAAACCAAATAATCAACGACTATAAAACAGCTTTTAGAATATCGTTTAATCCTAATAATCGTAGGGCAATCGTGTATGATTTAGCATAGCAATGTGGTATCTGTTATTTTGATCACCCAGACAACGACTGACTTTCTTGAATATTGCTTACGCTAGCCAGAGCTCTATATTGAGGCCGAATTTGTCAAAATAAAAAATAAAACCGCATAGCTTTATGCGTTTTACACTGAACTTGGCAGCAACGACACAAAACCGATTTATAACGCCACTAGTTTACAAATTACAACACCCGAGCTCGCCATAGTGCGATAAAGACTAGCTCTTAACAAAGAGGGAATAAGAACCAAAACGCCAGGTTGTATTTGAAAATTCAATGAACGTGTGATTTTCACATGCGTGCGTTCACACCTAGACAATGTGTAGTAAATTCATTAACGACTTCATAAGTATCGTGAATATTTAAGGTGTATGTAAATATTAATTCCGAAGCTTTACTGTTATGTAATTTGTAGACTGAGACAGGGTACCATTTAGATAGTTACTTGGCTCTTTTGATTGTACACGATGTAACTTTTTCACTATATGGTATTTTATTAAAACTTTTGATTTTTAAAGTAATGGTCATAATGGGACCAATCGGACTTAACCGTTCAACTTCAACTTTAGTTGATTTATTTTTGGTCTCCCATCCAATGGTTTCCCCATCAGTCTTTGCGAAACTTGCTTAGATTACACTGTGCTATTTCATATGTGTCTAGCTAGCTCCTTTTCAAAGTATCATATATAATAATTTGTATTAAATACCTATAAAAATTTAGTTTCACAGTGTTTGTTATCAAACTCCCCCGGAACGGCTTGACCAATTTTTATATTTTTTTTTTGAGAAATAAGTCGTAGGCTATTTTATTTAAGTACCCTAGTGGTAAGAGCAAAACAACGTTGCCTGGTTATCTTCTATATTTATAATATTTATTGCAAATAATAAGGCATTACATATATTGAAAATATTAGCTTCGGTTCTTACGTGTGACACGTTTTAGCGTGCTTATTATCATCCTTAATTTGGTAGCGTAACTCCAACCTTTGAGTGATAATTGTCCAATACGTCACATAAGACGTAACGACACGCCTTTTGTAGTGAACCCTGTTGTCAGTTACAACACTCTTGTGTTATACAATGATTTACATGAAAACTGTATGTATGTATGTATGTTAAGCCGTGTGGTGACGGTAGTACAGAATTTGCACCACCCCTAATCTCTCTCGGTGTCCTTTTATACCACCTAATGATATACCGCGATTAAAATGCCCTTTCGGGGAGTGCAAAGTTGCTTTTTAATCGCGTGCTCAATATAGATGACCGAGTAAGCGAAGGATTCTGAAATTTAGAATCGGGCATCTAGATGAACCGGTGTTGCCCATTACTTTACGCTGTTTTTACCCTTTGTCGCCTTGTGTGACACCCGTAGGAGAAAATTGAGGGGTGATGACAATTTTACCTATTCTGCTCTGCCATCACCACACAGCACACAAATAAAAAATAATCATTAAATATAAATCATAATAAACAGTCTTCTGTAACATTTGGGTATAATAACAGGTGCAAATTATTTTTATAATTTTTAAGACATTTTAATTTCCGTATCGTTTCGTGACTGTCCTTATTAATGCCGTTATTCAGAATCAATTGGAAACAACATAATTATTTCGGAGACACCATAGTGTCCGCATTTATTATAATAATATTATTTAATATTAAACAAGCTATCTATCTCAGGTCAGGTGGCGGGTGACATCTAATTGGCCTAATTTAATCGGTTTGGTACCCACTAGATCTTCATATTTGGACCTTACTTATAAAACTATTCGAATTCCTATCAGAAAAAAATCGAAAAACTATTCATCCTGATATGGGAATGGAACCCGCGTCCTTTGCAATCTCGCAGATGCCTATAGCACTAGACCAACTAGGACCTTATTAATAGTTAGTTATTTTTCGAACATTTTTCAACTTCTTTCCTCTTACTGCGATTAAAGTTTCTGTTGAATCGCAATCGCCTTCTATTACGTGGGACCCCGGAATACAATGGCGAATCGAAGGTGTCAAAGCACCTCTGCCTAACCCTTAGAGGGGAAACATACATACATACATAAATCACGCGTCGCCAATTTTGGTCCTATATAATAGGTGGCGAGCCTATTGCCATTTATCGGGTACAAAAGTCGCAGTACATTGCTAGGTGGTATAGGAGGAACGCTGCTGCCCATTCATTATCACTGTTTTACCTTAGTCGCCTTGTACATCACCCACGGGCGAGATTTGGGGTGGTGGTATTCTGCTGTGCCGTCACCACACTATTTTAAGAGATATCGCACCTGCGATTTCGATTCCGCGTAAGCTCCCGCGCCGCCCATCAGCGCGTTGCGGCCCGCCATGGCGCCCGCACTGCACAAAAACCGCCAATGCGGAACCTCCGGACAACCACCCGTCGGTGGAATCCTAACCATCTGTTCTCAACATCAATTTATTATTCATCTCTAGCATTCTTTCCAACGATTTTTTCTTTCGTGAAAACCTGTTATCTTCGTGTTGCGTACACCCTTTCATATATCAATACGTCTGTTTTGCCTGCGACATGACATCAGTATGTATAGAAGTGAGTTCGGGTACCGTATATAATGTGGTATTTCCCAGCCTGATCCCACCTTGTTGGGTGACTTGCGCGGAATTCGAAAGCCCATTGCGAGATTTATCGCTTATTCTGTATTAAAATATATACGTTTGCTTACCTAATGGACTTTTTTGTCGCGTACCACATCACGAGCATGATACAGTCCCGACGATGGAGTCTTTATGATTTATCAATCTTATTTTGGACATTTCAAGTTGTTAGCCACGTCGCAGATCGTGTTCTATTTTGCACATGCCTTGAGGTGGAGTTATAATTTATTAATGATCACAGGTGTACACGTCTCGGTACCTGGGTTACTATTAGACTTATTATAATGCCCGGTAGCCTTGCGATGGCTTCTTAATGCTCCCGTGTTGCTTTAATGAGCTGCCATTTAACGGCCGATGGATTACTCTTGGGCAAACACGAAATTTCAATAAATAACCGAGCTTCATTCTCGAAACTATTTACTGACAAACATTGTGCCAACGAAGATTTAACACTGTTTCTAGACTAAATGCAGCTATGCCTGGAGAATAACACGTTTTATACCCACCTATTGATGCTTGTTCTTAATATAAAAGTGTATAAAAAATGACAAACGATAAATTTTCCAGTTGGTGGGATTAAGTGGTGCTTCAGTTTTATTATTATCATCAGCGTGCATAACTCGAGTTGTTTATAACATACAATTTGGTTTTCATTCGAGTACACTCGGCTACTAAGCCCTGATTTATAGAATACATTTCCCTTTGCATCAATATGAAAAACGTTATGAAGGGGGTAGAACAAATCATTCTTATTACTGCGAACAACTTTGAAAGCGCTATCGGAACGGATATTTATGTATTCATAAATTATCTGTAAATTGAGCTTTATGCAATGAATTTTACATTAATAAATAAACAGTAAAACGCCAGGCTGCGTAGGTAATAATAGTGCAGGCGTCCTTTCATGACAATTTAATTGAATCATGTCGAGTCATTTCTAAGGTTCGCGAAGGAGCACGCCGGTTGCACACCCGTGGCTCATAATTAAGTAATGCTACACTGGGTGCTATTTTTGTAAGGCCCTGTCGTCTATTAATAACCCATAAACTGTGTTTTATATATAGTCACAAGTAAATTACCAAGTGAAGCACTCGCGGTTATTATCCTGGGTTCGGGTGAAGCAGGAGTATCGCTTAATGCGATGTATTTCAAGAATATTGCTCACCATTCGGCAATTGCTGTATTACCGCACACCTGAATCATCATTCATTGAAGCATGAGTGTCCTGCAATTATGACTAAGTCCCGATAGCTCCTGGAACTCAAGCCTTTGTAAATATAGCTTTTTGTTCTGGGAATATTTGGATACCTATACCATATACCAATGAACAACCACTTTGTTCGTGCTAATGTAAATAGAATTAATTTTTAAAATGGAATGATATTTTGGCGTTGTTATTTGCGTCACCTTCCTACCAGGAAGGGATCCCTGTTACTAATAAAAATAACAAATATTTAGGTTCAGAGCGATAAGTATGACTATAACCATACTGATCTAGGATTTGATAAGGTTTTTATCGAAAATACTAGGATGTGGAAAGATTTTTATTATATAAAAATACTCAAGTAAAATATAGGATTTTATTAGACGTTTTCATACTTTAAAGTAATGTCTCTAATAATCAAATGAACTGCTTGAAGAGCTGGATAATTTGCCTTTGCCCAGGTCGACCAATTATTCTTTCAACAAGATGGATACCCAGCCCATAATAGCCGTATAGTAAAAGAGATGTTGATTCAGGAGTTTGGCGAATAATTTAGTTCAATGCACCCTGTGCTGTGGTCAGCGAGATCCCACAGATTCTTTTCTGCGAGTGTATGTAATTAATACCGTATGTAAAAACGAAATCTGTAAAGGCAAATGGTGGAATAATACGACATGTTTTCTTCCTGGCTAACTGCCGCACTCAGAGACGTCAATTAACTTTAATGAGTACTTAATGTCAAAAAATTTCATTTACATCTAGACCATAGACAACGGCAGGAATAGCGACTTGATTTGAATTGTTATTTTTTGTTATTAAGAACTCATCACGTTAATTGACGTCTCTGAGTGCCGCAGTAAGTAAGAATATCCTATTTTCATTAATTTTAATTAAAATCAGGCCCGACACTTTTTTGAGCACTATTCGCTTTTGTTTCGGATTTGGTCACGCATACATGAAAAATTAATTCTGTATCTAAGTATAAAAAAATATTTTCCTGTTTGGTTTGCCAGATCTTCAGTTATACAGCAACTTTATCAACAATTAAAATATGTATAAATTTACATATATAGGTACTACTAGCGGGAAATGGGCAATATTTAATAATCGTTTTATTTCCTTGTGGTTGTGTGGTGAATTTAAGATATTTATTTCATCTACAATGTTTAGCACGTCACATTGCGTCGGCTGTGATGCTTTACCAGTTGCAGTTGCAAACTGTACAAGCATGAATGAACCAAAGTACCTACATTAATGGGATTTCTGTCGTAATAAAAACAACAGAAGAACGTTGTAACCTTACTCGCCTTTTTTACAGATTGTGAATCTTTAAAATAGTAGGCATCTGAAAGTTATTCACGAACAAGTAAGATAAATTACGTGATTTTTTGCGTTGCACTGTGTCATCATAATCTAACTAAACCGCCGCGGGTTCGATACTCGCATCAGGGCAATAATAGATACCTACCTACATACATCACGAATATTTATCCCCGAAGGGGTAGGCAGAGGTGAATTAACACCCACATTTCGCCAATTATGTTAGGTCCCATGTAATAGGTGGCGAGCCTATGCTCATTACTCGTCACTGTCTTAACACTTAGTTGCCCTTGTACGATACCCGCGAGAGAGATAAGGGGGTGGTGACACTCGACATTACGTCAGGACAGTAGGGTTTTTAAATTTTTTGACCTTTCTTTGTTATAATAGTTATTATCGTTCTAGGCTTATTTTTTATACTGCTCAAATAAAAATTAAATCTTGAATATAAACCACCTTAAAAAAGTCGTCGGCAGTCGCCTGACAGACGTTAGGGGTATTTCCACGTTGCCGCCAAGGCAACATGAAACTCTTATTCTGCCTTCTGCAGATGTGAAAGTGGGTGAGAGGCGGGCGCGGGTGCGGGAGAGGGCGCGGGCGGCGCAGGTGCCACCAAGTAGTCTTGGCCATAACAGCTCAGCCATAACACCGATCAGTATAGTTCTTGGTATCATTTGTACACAACTGTGTATATGTCTCCTATGATAGCTTACTGCAAGTGCAGCCGTTTCAAATAGGTTGAATGTTTTCTTGGTCATCTATTACATACATACATAAATCACGCCTACATCCCCGATGGGGTAGGCAAAGGTGAATTAACACTCACTTTTCGCCAATTAAGCTAGGTCCCATGTAATAGGTGGCGGGCTTATTGTCATATTTCGGGCACATGAATCGTAGTTTAATGTTAGGTGGTATAAGAGGAATGCTGCTGCCCATTACTCATCGCTGTCTTTAAGGCCCTTACTGCCGCACTCAGAGACGTCAAATAACGTTTATGAGTACTTAACGTCAAAAAGTGACAATTCAAAATTAGTCGCTATTCTTGCCGGGTCTATGGTCTAGATTTGAATGAAAATTTTTGACATTAAATACTCATTAAAGTTAATTTACGTCTCTGAGTGCGGCAGGAAGTCGCCTTGTACGACACCCACGGGAGAGATGGGGGTGGTGACAATTAGATTCTGCTCTGCCGTTACCACACGACATAAATTGTATTACCTATTTATTGTGTAATGTTAATATAACTAGGAATGGGCAGCAGCATTCCTTATGCACCATCTCGAAATTACTGCGATTATAGATCCCGGTGAATGGATGGTGACCTTTATTACATGGGACCTGTAATAAGCTGACGAAAAAAACACCTCTGCCCACTTCTGAGGGGGGAAATGCGTGATTTATGCATGTTAGGTTAATGATCTTAGGGCTATAAAAAACCACCAATCTTAGTCTACCTTAGACTGTAATAAGAATGTGCAATGCCACTGAAAATAAGTCCTCTATAGAACGATAAGACAGGCAAGGAAAAGAAGAAGTGAACTAGTTACTTGCAAGATCGTAATGCCGAACTAGTTCGTCAGCGAACTATACATGCCTACCACCGAGGCCTTGCCAAGAGCGCGCGCGCGGCATGCGGTCGCACCGGTTCTTCTAGCACCGCGTATTTTTTTACACACCACACATCATCGACATTGTTATCATGTTTTGCTAGGATGCAAAAACACCCAGTACTTTAGGCGGGTTGAAATTTTGTCATTTTATCCAGGTATCCGTTTTACGAGCTTCCTTGTAGCGCATCTTAGGTAAATCCACTATTCAAATTATAATCTCTAAAAGTTTTGTGTTATTTATTTGTAAAGTGTTAATAATTTGTTTACTATGTATTATATATATGAATAGTTCAAGTGCTTTTTTCTGAAATTTATAGAACATGATTCCAAACTTTATGATTAAAAAGGACAACAAACAATAAACAGTCTCAAATACAAAATAAGCGTCTATAAAAATCTAAGTCTCTAACGAGGCATTTGCATTATTCGAAACGGTAAGGAACCAGTATTGCTGAAGTTCATTGCTCGGTTAGCGAAGTACTGTGGTTATCTATCAGCGGATTGTTCAACCACAATACAAACAGTAGAATGCCAAAGCACGTACGCACGCTCGTAGCATCCGAGAGGAAAATGTGATTTGCATGCCGAAATTCAACATAAAAACTGAACTGAGCACCTTTTCACAGTTTAAGCCTTAATTCGCAATATCTATGCCTAAATTTCGAGGCGATAAAAATAAAATACAATCGTTTATCTTCACGTAAGATCTTAATGTCGTAAAGCGTTTAGATTAAGATTTCGTTTAGCTTCCCCAATAATGTCGGCCAATTTTGTCTTTTCATGTGCTACTATATCATTTGTTACTTTTTATAGCATTCCGCTGCCAAGTAATTCGGGTTTTGTCGTCCGCGATTCCATTCATAGCAATTGTTTTAACAGACAGTTTGGTGCTGAGTGTTTTATTGTGCAATGTGCATGTTATGATATCAATAGTTACTGTTACGCGACTTGTCTGACTATTTATGCAAATATTTACCTTTATTTAAAGCCAACAATGTTGTTTTGTTGTTTGAAGCATAAAAACATAAAATAATCCCTCAAATTATTCAAAGTATTCTATAGCTTAAGACGAAAACTAAGCATTCCTTGAATTCACCGTGCGGGTGCCGGCTCTATAGTGTTTTATATTTTTAGCATTTTTAACGGTATGATTGAGGGTCATAGCGTACGTTAGGTAGGTTAGTTATCTTTACTTATTGTTAGTAGTTGGACAAGAAACATTGAGGTCCATGCTTCTGACAAACAAAAAGTCTTCAGTCCGATCTTCAATTCAAAAACATATAAGGTAAATATTAACCGCAAAAAAGTAAAGAATCACCGCTACTTCTTCGTTTTTCTTCACTTAAACTGAAACAGATAAATGCATCGCCAAACGGACGTTTGGTGCAATAACATTTTTGCATGCAAAGTAGTCAAACGTACTCTTAATAGTAGCTTAGGTCGATAGTAAAAAGTCAACAGACGCTAGGCGCCAGTTCTCCTCTCGGCCCACACGCGGCCTTGCGCCGTCGCGGGATCACTTACTAGCCAGATACAATTACATTGGTACATACTTGCATTTAAACGCATACGCTTAGTCCACTCTAAACACGGCAAAAAAACGTAAGGTCGATGTAGCCATTAAAAAATTAAATCGTTTAATCGGCTCGTTGAAAATAACTCTAATCACACAAAACATGAAATAAGTTGCGACTTGTCGTCGGACCTAAATAACGTACATAATTTGATTGATTGCTATCAATTTGCCTCCAGACGTCTTGTCGATAGATATCGATTGTAAATTATCTTTAATTGCGTCCATTTCTCAATCTCAATACAAGATTTCTTCTTAATTGTTTAATTATAATCTAACTTTTCATTGCGACTAATTGACTTAATGGTCGGTTACTACGGAATGACGCGAGTTTTAGCAGTAGGTCGAAAGAAAATTTCTACTACTACACATTTGCATGATCACAATATTTCAAATGTGCACCATCAATCATGGACAAAATTGTTTGTTCATGTAAATTGAATGTGAAATTCTCGAATACGTAATCAAAATTATGGCAGTCGGATTGTACTTGTATACATTTTAACATCCGAAGCGTCCCCGAGCAGTCTAGGTTGCCGACTCTACTATGTAAATTAAGAGATAAACATTTCAAAACGAATCGGATTCATACGAGCCATCGACTCTTGCAAGCGAAGCGTGTATGCGATGATTATGCATATTGCGAAACAATGAATGATAATGTGACGGTTTATTTGACGTTCAACTAGCCTTTTTCTGCAGCTACTCCCACTTAAGGTTTTGTTCGTCACATTGAACCTTTATCGGGATCCCTTTGGGATACTATATTTTTTCAGCATCAAAATACACTGTCGCTTTACATGTTTCTATTTAATAACTTGCTGGACAAGCAGATTTTTGTTCTTTAATAATTAAAATAAGCACGTAATTTATAATTATAGTTAAATTGTAGCTTAGGTTTATCAAATACATCACGATGACTAATATTATTAATTAAATATCTAATTCTGGCAAAGTTGTCACAGATACGGTTTCAAAGTGTAAACATTCATATATTAATTACGCCTATTTATACCCGAAAATAGGTAGAGAGAAACGCTGCTGCCCATTCTTCATCACTGTTTTAATCATTAGTTGACTAGTATTTAGAGATTGGGGATGGTGAACATTTTTAAAATAGTCCACGAATAATAGTCACAATTTACTAGAACCATATGAGTGAAACGGAACAGAGTAAAAGCTTGTCAGCTAGCTGTGCGAGCGTAAACCGGTTTTTTCCAGTCTCGTCTAGCGGCCAGTTGAAAAGCTTATTCTTTGTTCCATTTATTTAATCATGTGCTGCTAGAACGGCTTGTTCTAGCCAGAGACTTTATCGAAACAAATGACGATTTCGAAGGTCCACGTTCGCGTTGCGCAAATGCAGGAAACCGTGTCGACGATTTTCGGTGTTATTTCGGATATTTGGTGGTCCCTTATCGCGGACGGGAAGTGTGTGCCGGCCGCTGAAATTATGACACGCTCCGAATTATCCGCTTGGACAGAGTTATATCGTATGAACAGGTTTAGCATAGCAATTTTATCGCTTAAAACAATTACACTTAATTAAAGATAGATATTATGTTTTGTTATATGCCGCGTGGTGACGGCAGTGTAGAATACAATTGTCACCTCCCCAAATCTTTCCCGTGGGTATCGTACAAGGCGACTAAGGATAAATCAGTGATGAGAAATGGGCAGCAGCATTCCTCTTATACCACCTAGCAATGTACTGCGACTTTTGTGCCCGATAAATGGCAATAGGCTCGCCACCTATTACATGGGACTTGACATAGTTGGCGAAACGGGGGCGCTAGTTCACCTCTGCCTACCCCTTCGGATATAGGCGTGATTTATGTATGTATTATGTTTTAATATGCCGTGAGGTGACGGCTTAGCACATTATAATTGTCACCATCTATCCCGCAGGTGTCGTACAACATTGATGAGTATCTAGGCAGTAGGTTTTATATCACCTAGCAATATATACTTCGATTTACGTGCCCGATAGATAGCAAAAAGCTTGCTCCCTATTACATGGGATCTAACATGGATGTTAAATCACCCCCGCCTACCCCTTCGGGATATAGGCGTGATTTGTAGGTATGTATGTATAATTAAAATATAAATTAATTTAGTGAGTAGGTGCAACACTGCTGATTCTAAAATCATTTTTGTAAAATCAGTGTACTGTAAAATATAAATTGCACTTTTCGTCACAAATAAAGAATATAATATTTTTTTATTATGTGTAGGAAAGGAATTTTTAATTGGATGTAGTGTTTCTTGTATGATATAAATAACACTTAATTAATCTGACTGTCGTATTTCGATAACTGTCTATAATCGCTTAATAAATGGGGCGCGATGATACTGTTTCTCCTCCGTTATCACGATCAGCCATGACCTAGGAATTATATTATGCCGATTAATGTCATGTTTGTCCCAAATTGGTTTTTCTATGGATTGCATTAGATATATCGCTCATTCGTACAAGAGAGACGCTACTCAGCAAACGCTTAGACACATTGTGTGTTCTAAATTTATGGCAATAACACTCTGTCGCAGGAATGCAATTTTGGGTTATTCCCTTTAGTTTTTGAGAATCGATGTCGACAAATAATAACATGATTTTTAAAATTATTTCGAGTCACTGCAGTGCATCAATTGTCAAACTGCTATAAAATTTGCTCATAAATCCTGCTACGGAACACTGTAGTGAGTGGTTTGGTCTGTGCATATCATCGCTCTGGGGACACAAGGATCGAAGTAAATAGACTCCTGAAATCGCCTTTTGTCGCTTCCTACGGCACCCACGTCATATGAAATACGGTGATAAAATTTATCTACTACTAGATGGAGGAAACATTATAGATATAGACGGCCGGCTTGGTCGAATGCTCAGATTGCTGGGTATTGGCCAAGAAGTCCCGGGTTCGAATTCTGGTAGGGGTAATTTTGTGATAAACACAAATATTTGTTCCCGAGTCATGGTTGTGTATTTATGTTTATGTAGTATATTTTCAACATTTATATACATAATTATATTAAAAGTATGTCCGTTATCTAGTATCCATAACACAAGTGCTTAGGCTAATTACTTTGGGCTAGATGATAGGTGTGAGTGTAAAAAAAATATTTATTTATTATAACGTAGGTTAGCTGAAGCTTTCCCAAACAATGAACTGTTAGCTCAGAATTTGGGAAAGCATGACAAACTTTTTCGAACCCACCAAATTATATTAAAAATAATATCAAAATATAGTAATAAAACTATTATAAGTCGTGCGAGCGAGTGAACTTTAAAAATTTGTGCAAAAAAAAGGGTTTGTGAATTTACAAATTTCAAGTATACTACGCACGGCCGCGGGGGTCTATTGCGTCATAACATTGTTACAAAAGAAAAATTAACAGCTTAAGGGGGCCCATTATTCTCACATCTTAAAATTAAATATTCGATATAATTGTCACATTTTTTTCTTATCAGGCACCTAATGAACAAATGCAAGACCATGTCATGTTTCACAATTCATATCAGAATAGGTCGTAAGATGACCAGAAATGGTCTAATTTGCATTATCACGTATTATTACGTTCACTGGGTCAGTTGTGTGTGGTTAGCGTTTCGTTCGTGTTTGTTCAGATAATCTGTTGTATAATGGTTCACGTTAAGGATGCACCATTTTCGTTTCGAATCGTGTTTTTTCAAAGTTTCCAATCTGAGCCATAGAATGCATCCTACATCCTAAGGCTGAGATATCTATTGAAATGTATGCATAGAGATGAAAGCTATGTTGGAGAGATGAAGGCTATATTGGCAGAAGAATGTTAGGTATGAAAGTTGAAAGACGTAAAAGGAGAGCAAGACCAAAGAAGACATGGATGGATGGATTGTGTAAGGAGGAAATGAGAGCGAGAGGAGTGGATTAGATATTGGTGAAGGATAGAGAGGAGTGGAAGAAGAAATCTACGCCAGAGTGGCGCTTTAGACAGTAAAGTAAAGGTACATCGCGATTGTACTTCAAAGTAATAAGTTCTAGAACCCACAGTTCTTCAGCTTTATGTTAAAGCTGCGTTTCCATAGAAGCTGAGCTGCGCGGAGCTGAGCTAAGACTTACAAAAATTTACCAATGATATAGCTCAAATCGCACATCTTATCATCGCTTTGTAACATCATTGGTAAATTTTTGTAAGTCTCAGCTAAGCTTCGTGCAGCTCCCCTTCTATGGAAATGCACCCTAAGTCCCATGACATAGCTGGGAAAATATTGCTGCCTGTTCTACGTTATATTCAAAATCGTCAGTCATCTGTATCACATTTTAGAATAGTGAAGATAACTGTTCAAAATATAAATATTCTATAATGTGTCTCAAAAAAATATCAGTATATAATTTATTGTTTACCTCTTTGCCAGTTAAACAATATTAGGTTAGCTTTTAAGCAATGGACTTTCAAAATTTAACACCACTGGCTGTTAGCAATTCGTTTCATTATTAAGAATACTATTATGCTTACTCAACTACTCTACTATAATGCATTGTTACCACCGTTATTCTGAATAGCTATCCGAATTGATGAAAACAAATCGATCCGATTGAAATTCGCAATGAACTGAATCTATTGAAGTTATCGCTCGATCGTAAAATAAAAATAACGGTCACCATAAAATCAGTTTCTAACATGCAACCCTATTTCAGATAAGTCGGTTGTGCCGACGCAGCACACACTACCGCTCAAAACACACGATCGTATACGAAAATAAAGTGCTCATGTAGTTTTATTGCGTTAAACTTAGCCATATCTGTTCAATATTATCTAAGGCACACTAGGTGTTAGTAAGTAATGGGCCCCTGAAAGAAATATTCATGCCGACAAATACTCTAAATATTGCCGTATCAAAAATTACTTCAAAGAGTTCCGTAGTTGTGTGATGTGTTGGAGAATTAATAAACAAATGCAGGAGGCGGCCTCGTGTTTTAACGGGTGGGGTAAAATTGTGTCTTGTTTGTTATTAGAGTTCTATATATTTTACATTAATACAATTGGCGTGTAAGCTCTTTCGTGTACCGTACAGAAACAGTGGCGTAGGACGGTATAATTCTACGCGCTCAAAAAAAAAGCACTACTACTACGTGCAGGTAATTTCTTTAAAAGGCGAACGGGTGTTATTTACATCATTAAGGAGAATCGAAATAAGCAGGGCAATTAAGCAGTGTTGAGCAGGAAAAAGGAATTTTATAGTGCATGTTGTGTGACGTGATCCGATTTTGCTAACAAAGAAGTTTATTTTTAACTTATCGCGTGGGGTGGAGTCAAAGAGACTTGATGTATTGATCGCTGAAAGCACTTTAAGTAGCTTTTTTTGAAAACATTTGCCTAATTAAAATGCAAGGGAAGTTTCTTCGGAGTCATAATAAATACTGATGACTTGATTTTGCTATATTTAGATTAATTCTAAATATTGTTTTTCGACAATAAACGTACGTGGTTCTAGTATGTATACCTATAGAAATGAGGAAATAAATATATGCTGCAAAGCCCAGGATATAAAGGTTGAAACATAAGTTTTTCCAAAAACAATTGTTTAGCTATTTTTATGACCATAAGACGATATTGATAATTTTTGCGATCAATCTTCTAATACATGAATGATGTCGTACCAGGTGAAAAACGCCCGACAAGTGTACGGATTTGTGCAAATATTGGCCACCAATATTGACCATGTCTGACCGCTTAGATGCTAACAACTTATGTACAGACTGGATTCTTGGCACACTCAAATTATTAAACAATAATTGGCTTATGCAAGACGTTCTTACTGTTTGCTCGCGACATTTGAAGCAAATCAAATCAAACAATCTTATTACTTACTTTACCAATAATGAATTAATCAATACTGGTTTACATTTTTTGTTGTTTTTTATTTTATGTAATTTTAACTATAGTTTACCAACTATTTTAGGTCTAATAGGGAGCGAATCGATCGCCATTTTTCGGGATCACTACTCGCAGTATTGCTAGATTACTAGGTGGTAGACCCGGAACGCTGCTGTTCCATTCCTCATCATTTTATAACCCTTAGTTGCCTTGTACGGTTGTAATGTGATGAGACTGTTGTATTCAGGTCTAGTGTCGCCACCTACTTAAAAACGATTAAAATCGCTTTAAATAATGTAAAAAGCATTAGGCATTTTAGACATTGTCGTCCATTTTATTTCTTACTGTAAAAGACAATAAAATAATTTATAAAGCGTAATTATTTTCATCCATAGCAAGATGTAAACTCATTCTCATAATGGTTCTTTGTTGTAAATTCATTAGCATGAACACTTGGCTAGCTTGAACAAACATCATATTGGTTTATCTTTTGTCCACACCTAATTATCTCTGCATATGGAAAATCGATATATCTTTATGATCGGTAGCAAAATAAAATAGATATTATTTTTATTATTGCTTTCACCCAAAGTCAAACCTTCGAAAGGTGTATTTCTGCTATGGAAGTGAGTAGAAAAGTATAATTATTTCGAGTTTTAATTATTGTAACTCAATTGAAAGTCTTTTTGAATGGCAGAAATACAATTTTTACCACCCCCAATCTCTCCTGGGGGTGTCGTCTATGGGTTGAAACAACGATAAAGAATGTGAAATTAGAGATATATTTGTCAGAATATATTTTTTAGAGATTATTCAGTATTGCATCGGATAGTGTGTTTAACAGTTGTCTCTCTCTACATAAATCTTCACGCTAAGATAGATGGTGTGAAGAAATGGATGAAAGTGGATAGTTGTGTGCCAATATGGAGTTAAGCCCCCTGCCTACTTAGCAATGCAAAAACACTTTTTTGACTACGGCCTTCTGTTGGGTGGATGTACCACAAAAGACGGGCGACCACAAAATTAATTTTATAATATACCTACTAATATAAATTTCAATGCCATAGATATACATCCGTAGCTCTATACAATCACAAAATTGTTACTATGTCACGCAGTAAGCATATAAGTGCTGTGTTAAAATACATTAGCTATTTCATATTCAATCCGGATGGACAGTTTGATTTACATAACGTTTAGTGCTTACAGCCAAAGCGAAACAATCGTATTATAGCAATTGACGATGTGACGCCAGAGGAATTACAAGTGAACCTACCGATTACAAAATAGTATTATAAATGTATTTATACACTTGTCAGTGCCGCAGATTAAATGGATTCGAAAGGGCACTCGAAGCGGATATATCACCTAAAACGGCAATCTCATGTGCCTATAGGTACCATTTTTGAAATCGACAAATTGTCTCATTGTCTTTCCCTTGAGGCGGGCAAATGAAATTTTAAATTCCATCTCTTCCTTTGTATGTAAGGACACAATTTTATAAACACAAGTGCCCGGTATTTCCGCTTTGGTCTACCTACTTGTACGTTTTTCATATTAAGTAATAATTATTATTCGTCTGAATCTATGCTATTCAGTTGTATAAGGAAATTTTCTTTGAAAGTTTTGTGTCTATTATGTCGGTCAGATACGTTTGCGCACATAGCATTTTTATGTATTCTCTTATATAAGGTTATCCAGATAAAACAAGGAAAAAATATAAGAAAATTAATTTAAATAATGTGATCAGATTATATTAATGTATCGCCATTTAAAAATAGTAAAATAATATTATAAATAATTCTTACTAGTATACTGTCTCACGTCCAATCGATTTGCATCCAGCCATATCGATTGGACGTGATATATATTTTATGCCATCGGTGAACTACTACACACTGGTAGAGATTTTAATGTACATGATTATCTATGCTACAATCTCTACGATTATTGTGTATTGCTTCGATTTATGGATCTAGTTGGCGGTTCACCGTGAATATTACCAGCGGAAACACAGATATGGCGCATTCCTATCGCACATTCTAAGCTTCGTTTGAAGCCTAATTTTGCTATAAGTGGTTAATAAAATTGACTTACTGCTAAAGCAATAAAAACCTAACAGCGTGACAGGTTGACATACAAATTTGGAACAATGTCGTATTTATTACCTTATTGGTTCTTAGTTATTGTAATTTGATGCAATTCATTTGGAATCTGAGTTTATAATGTAGAATTACTACCTAAGAACATTTTAAAGGGAATGATATTTATACATTATATATGTTCTTTGTGTATTGCTACAAAAGGGACATAACTTAAAGAAACTACAAATCGATTTATTGCTGAAGTCAGTTTTATTGTCATATACTTAGGACACCCAATGATTCCTTTGATTCATCATTGGTAATCCTAGACTAAATAAATTCCTTTTGAGAATCACCTTGTACAATATTATGATATTAAGGGTCTGTTTCACAATCGACAAATAAGTTCTAAGTAGCTTCCTGTTTAATTTATTACAACTGTCAAATGATGGCAAACAAAAAAAATGATGGTAAACGCAAGATGGTTTAAGAAAATATTACATTTTCCGGAAACAACCCGAATTGCTATACAGCCGTCACGTCGTGAATATGCATAAAAACAAAAAAAAAATGATTAACTTTCTTACTAAAAAATATTACAAGAAAAATAACATTCACATATACTATTCGATTTTAATTTTAACATTATATAAATGTTAGAAAAATTAGTACAAAGATTTTGGGGCTAGAAAAAGAATTTCGAAAAATTATGATCTTGAGGCGGGAATCGAACCCGCGTCCGCTGCTATCCGGGCAGGTGCCTGACCGCTCGGCCACCCAAGACACTAATTAACTTGCCGAAATTCTTCTAACCTTTACACTTCACGTTGTAAGCCAACGGGTACCCTCGCAATGTAGAAATAAATTTCAAACATTCCAAAGCAGATATTTTTACAAATACCGTGCGTTCGGTTAAGCTTGGGTTTGCTTTATAAACTATTCGATTTTAATTTTAACATTATATAAATGTTAGAAAAATTAGTACAAAGATTTTGGGGCTAGAAAAAGAATATCTGCTTTGGAATGTTTGAAATTTATTTCTACATTGCGAGGGTACCCGTTGGCTTACAACGTGAAGTGTAAAGGTTAGAAGAATTTCGGCAAGTTAATTAGTGTCTTGGGTGGCCGAGCGGTCAGGCACCTGCCCGGATAGCAGCGGACGCGGGTTCGATTCCCGCCTCAAGATCATAATTTTTCGAAATTCTTTTTCTAGCCCCAAAATCTTAACATTCACATATGTTCAAATAAAAATCAATATTTAGAAGTACCAAAAGGAAAAAGTTAATTTTGTCAATTTTCTTTTCAGCACGGATACATTCAGTGCCTTAGCGGCGTTGAGGAGTGCGGCTTGATGGAAGACTGCGCCGTAGTGATGCCACGGGAGGGCTGCTGCGCCAAATGCAAGGGCTGCTGGTACAACGGCACCGAGCACAGCTCGCACACGGAGTGGGCGGAAGACGAGAAGGTCCTCCGCTGCGAAGCCGGCGTGGTCACCATTTCGCGACCCGAGTGCTACGCCCCCTGTGACAGGCCGAAGCACCAGCGGCACACGCACTACAATTGCCCCGTTTGTGATGGTAAGACTTCATTATTTTGTTAATTATGTATTTTGCTTGGTGTATGTGTATGTATGCAAAGAGCTGTAAAACCTGCGCTAAAACCTTCAGCAATGTGGATTGAAATGTTGTCATCCCAATCTGTGGATTACAGCATCGAGAATAATAAATTATCGAGAAACAAAAATCTCATTACGTACAAAACATACTGAAGGCTGTATTCTGTAAAAATTTGCAAATTTCATTTATACAAAACCCACTTCAAGAAGCTTTTTAAGTGAATTGAAAGCGTCGTCTCTATTAGTAACGCCAGGAAATAAACACCAGCCCATAAAAATCCCAGTAAATATTGTTAAAGCAAAACCAGCCTAGTAAACCATGTAATTACTTTCGAATACGAGTGAGATTGAGTCTATTTCATCATTTTATTCTCATCAATGGCACCGCCACGCGTATTAAGCGCTTACAGCAATCAAAGGGCTAAATTACTCGTAAGAATTTACTCACCATTTCACGCCGCATTTTCCCATCACGAGTACTTATCAACGTTTTTCAAGGCATAATTGTCGAGCGGCGCTGGCGCAGCCGAGTCTCGCAGCGCGCCCACCCAGACGTACGCGAGGCAAAAAAGAACCAAGATCCCATACAAAAACAAACACACACCGCCACGCGAACTAAATAAAACCAAGACGGAACAAAGAAAAAAACGACTGCAGGCAATATACCTCCGCTCCCAAACCTTAACAAGTTTATTAATTCCATATCAAATAATAGTAATTTACAAGATGACTCGGAATCGCTTTTGTGTACCGCCGACACATTCCATTATGTCGTTTCATTGGGAATGTTTATATTTTATTAATTACCGGAATGGCTGGGGGGAAAGCATCTGCCGATGTGTTACTATCGCCGATTAATGTGAGATTATCTTCGTGTGTTGGGCATTCATAAAAATGATGATTTGGTCGCTATTGATATTGTTTGTCATCCAGTTTAGTAGGGAACAATGGGCCCATCGCCCGAGGATTTGCATGTAGATTAGTGGGACTAAAATGGTAACATCAGCAATTTCTTTTATGATCCTACTATGAGTTGCATTGCAGATCATAAAATAGACATTTGGAGTCATTTTATATTTGGTGAACAATTCCCATGCAGCGGTTTACAGAGTTTCAACAAGAATAAAGATTCACATTGGATTAATTAGATATACGTAAAGCATCCAAAATGGCTGTATGAAATTATCCAATATTTCAGGAAATGAATGACTTTTGGGTATATTGCTTGAAATGGCCTTTTTAGCCCGCTCAGCTGCTGTGTTTTGGCTCTACAGCTCAGTAGCAATATCTCAACTGTCAGAGCATCTTGGTGGCTTACTCGCCCACGCGCCGCCACCAACAAAGGCTTTGCCCAGATGTGCTGCGCAGTAGCACTCCGTAGACAATGGTTCTGCCGAGTATAATAACTAAAGAACCGAACGTTGCCTTTCTGGTCTTAGATGACGATTACAGTACCACTGTTATTAGTACACACTTCACGGTATTGTGGCGCATTGTTGCACTCAATGATGTGATTCCGAGTGTAAATTTATGTTTTTATCGAGCTACAACTTGCAATAATACTGTTTGTGTTCAATAAAACATTTAATACAACTCTGAGCTGGCTCTATTGAGTTTTATAGTCCTCATGGATGTAAACTTTGTGAGGTCTTGATCGTTTATGTTCTTTAGTGCAAACAAAAGAAAAGATAAAACGATCTTTTTGTTACGATGACTATGTGCACCTATGGCTTTCTGGAATGAGATTTGCGCAGCGAACCAGACCACCCAGATAATGTCATTTCGCGGGCCCAACAAGAGAGATTCTTCAAATGTGATCAGGAACAAAGGAATTAAATTCCACCTTAAAACAAAATTAAGTCTTATTATGTGTTCACAGGGGTTCATTAAATAATACGTTCTTGGTCGAAGTCTCCCACGGCGTTGCGTCTCTATTATTGACCATAAATCAAAAAGTTAACAACCTACTTAAAAGGTAGGGGTTTTTGTCTGTCGGTCAAAGCGGCCGACCACGGGAACGTGAGGTGTGCCTGTGTTTGTTTGTTTTACAATCCCAACGGTGCATTAGATTTTTGCTGCCTACTTGTTATTTTTTCGTCTTTATCAGCAGATATTTTTAGTTCGGGTTTTAAGTGGAAAATGATGAGTACCTAATGCGTAGTACTACTGTGTCGAACTTTAAAAGCGAAGTGTTTTTTTTTGCGCAGCGTCAATAAAAGACCATGATACGTTTTGATTTGCAAATAATGAAGCATTTTTTCGTCGTTTGAACTTTGAACCAGCGTTTTATCGCAATATTTTGTCTTAACAGTAATAAAGCAGATGTAATTTGAAACGGTTTAGGTCGGAAAAATAACGCATTTTTCATAGATTAAAGATACATTATGTCGCAAAATTTTATTTGAATTGGCAATAAAGCAGATGTTTTGAAGCCGAGAGAAAAGTCAAAATGCTATCAAATTATTCAATCAAAATTTTTCTCACCTAAAACTTATCACATAAAATTCCCACAATGTCCAAAGGAGCTACGTTCTTTTGTTACTACGTGTGCCTGAAGTAGACGAGTTGATAAATTGAAATAATTAGCCAGTAATTTACGTTAGCCCCGTGCCATGAATCTTTAATGGAGTTATTTTTGGTTTCTTTTGGCATTTTTCTCATCAATCTTCAGTAGGCATTTTGTACATTTTAAGTGTAATTTAAATCACGTCCGTCCGTCTATCCTCGTGGGAGTATACAACGATGAAGAGACAGGTCCCACACTCATATAACATACATCCAAATTTCGCCAACTTCCACGTAATAGGAGGACGAGCTCACATAATTAGCGAAACGTGGGTGTTGTTAGGGATAAATAGACGTGATTTATGTATGTAAAAAATACGTATTGTCGTATTTTATTATGCCTAATGCCTGTTCTCACCAAGGACTCTCAGCTAAAGTTAATTTCCTTAATTCAAATATTATCATAGTTTTTAAGAAAAGTTCATACTTTATGCTTTAAAACGGATTTTAATTTAAGGTCTATAAGTACTATATCAGAAATGCCCCGCCCAATAGTACTGTTGTATAGTGACAATGCACATCTCTCATAATGTAAATAAAGGGCTTGAGTGGCAATGAATACTTGATAGCCTGCTTACAAAAGGACAGCCTACTCTGTGTTTTGGCTTTACGACAGACGCTTGACTGTTTTCATTGTCACAAAGTATTTATGTAGCGTTGAGTGCTTGCGTACGGAAGATGGTTTGTCTATCTATTGGATCGTATTATACGCATTTATGGCACACGCTCATAAGTTCTTGCATTGGGTTTTGTTTTCCAATCACAATCGCTTGGATTCTATCTTACTTATAGAACCGCCAGAAAATAATAAATTAAGATTACAATTTTTTTTATCAATCTTGTTTTTATGATAAATATTTGTTGTAGAAATTCAGAAATTAAAAATGAAAGAAAAGCCTAATCTAATCCTAATCTTTGGCGGAAAAAATATTTGCTCATGGTTTTCTGATTGCAACCACATTTTCCAGTATTCTTATGAGTAATATCTTGTTACCCTGTCCCCAGTTGATCTGAGTTTGGTGCAGTATGTTTCCTCTTCCGTTCATATCGGTCAGACGTCATCAAGCCATCCACTGATGATTGATTCATTGTCATCACACCGAAAAGGTGCTATTAATTAATAAAATTATAGAACAGCGAGGGAAAGGTTAGTGTCGAGAGACCGATGAACGGATATAGTCATTGGAGTGATAACATACCAATCCATACTGCTCAAGTTTTTGGCTAAGGTTTTACTGTCTGATACCAACCGTCTATATTCAGACATACACCAGACGTTCACCGCAACTGTTTCATTGAAAAAACCTTCTTAAGAAAAGAAAAAAGTGAATGAGATTTCAATCTTTCAAGGGCTTAAAAGAAAGAAAATGCAAACTTTTTTTCCTGACGGATAATTATAATAATGTTTGGGGTAGGGCCGGCCCACTTACAGGTGGTCGAGACGAACGGGCCGCGCTGTGTGCGGCCGCCTTCCCATTCATTAGCCTCTGATTGATTCATCGGCCATCCTGTCTAATTTATAGACTTCGCGCATTGTTTTAACAACGCCGCCTTAACCTCATTGGGATTCTGTATCATGAACGGGCTAAACTTTTGTTCTAAGATTTTATTGTGCCGTTCTGCACCAAGACCGCCATATACAGACGTGCGACCTCAACGTAATTAGTAATCCTTATACGGACTATATCTACCTAGGTACAGGTAACGGTAACTGAAGTAACCACAGAATTGCAAAAATATCTGCGTATGGTTTTCAGCCGTACTTTGTAGGGAATAGAGTGCATTATTATTTGGAGCACATTATAAAACTTATTTATGTTGTATGTACTAGTGGTTCACTTAATTGATAACAGCATATTTAATACTCTTGCGCATTGGAATGACAGATATTATAATAATTGTGCACCAGTTTGGGGCCTAGTTATTCCTAGTTAAAATACCTGTGTCATGTTGGAATTACAAATCATTGCTAACGATTTTTATAAGGAGTCTGTCATTCACTGCCGTAATTTCGCTGCGTATTTTATAACATTCCGTCCGTAGACTTCACATATACACGTTATAATTGGCTACCTAGTACAAATATTTGGATTATTAGGAAAACAATTGACACCAACCGATGGGATAGTTTTCCCTGACTTCAAACTCACTCAATATTTCTTTTTTTAATCATTGGTCTATAATATTATACCAATAATTTTATTAAAGTTAAAATTTTTGCCATTTGGTTTTGCAAATTAAGATGTAACACTTTGTATTTTATTTGATAAATTTAAGTCGGTTGCTGGCTTAATGCCTGTGCACACGTGTTCGCCAATTATATTATGTCCCATGTAAGTAATGAGTACCAAATGGACAGTAGGGTTCCTCTTATACCACCTATCAATATACGGTGATTTGCGTGCCCAATACATGGTAACTAGGCTCACCACCCTTTACATTTCATTTACATCGCCATTATTTATGGATCAAACATTCGGAGCAACGTGGATTCTGCTCTGCCTACACCTTCGGGGATAATAGGCGTGACTTATGTATGTATGTAGGAGCTCGCTAGCGTAGTGACAGCGCGCTTGGCCTGCGGTTGCATTAAAACTAAGCAATTTTCGCTAAGGCTGGTCATTGGATGGGTGACCAAAAATTTATTATCTCGAGTTTTTCCGTGCTTCGGAAGGCATGTTAATCCGTTGGTCCCGGCTACATCTGCAGTCGTTAATACCTACCAACCCGCACTGGGCCAGCGTGGTGGGTTATGGTCCAATCTGCCTATATTCTTTCATCCATATGAAAGGCCCGTGCCTCAGCAGTGGGGACATTAAAGGGCTGGTGACGATGACGTTGATGTATGTATTTTATGTTTGATTACAGAGTGCGTCATAAACGGACAACGAGTATGGGAAGGTCGCGACGTACGCATCCCCGAGGAGCCGTGTCTGTCGTGTCGGTGCGTGCGAGGCGCGCTCTCGTGCGCGAAGCGGGCTTGCCCCGTGCTGCCGTGCCCGCGCGCGCATCAGTACACGCCGTCCGGGGAGTGCTGCCCCCGGTGCTCGCCCCCGATGACCGACAAAATATTGCCCAGTAAGTTTTAGGGTACATTTCAGAGCTTATTATCAGAACCACCTTCTAAGGCATCGTCCTAATAGAACGCGATTGCGGTATCGATCGACGCGACCATCGCGTACAGACGCGTACAAACAAACATTTGAGAACAACCCATCAACCCAAGCTTAACCGAACGCACGGTATTTGTAAAAATATCTGCTTTGGAATGTTTGAAATTTATTTCTACATTGCGAGAGTACCCGTTGGCTTACAACGTGAAGTGTAAAGGTTAGAAGAATTTCGGCAAGTTAATTAGTGTCTTGGGTGGCTGAGCGGTCAGGCACCTGCCCGGATAGCAGCGGACGCGGGTTCAATTCCCGTCTCAAGATCATAATTTTTCGAAATTCTTTTTCTAACCACCAAAATCTTTGTACAGTATGAAATTTGATATTTTAAAATTGATCTACTTGGCCTTGAGTTGATTCCGTCTGACAACTAAAAATTAACAATTGCATGTTTTCGAATGTTGGGGGTTGATCAAGTTCTTCTGCTGACTCTACGCACGTATGGGGGAATATAAATAATCGCATTGTATTAATTGCCGCAATAAATGAAAGCCAAAACTCCACTTTGGCGCACTAGGTTCAGCAGGATCGGGGCAATAAAATAAATCGTTTCGAACGTTTACGCACTCCCGCCTAATTGGATTGTCCAGCGGATTTATGTTGAAAATATTTCATCCGAATGGTTGGTCCGATATACATTTCTTATAATTATAGTTTCAGGAAGTATGATGGCGAAGCCGTGCATTATCGGCAAGGAGTACCATGCGCATCGCAGTGCGTTTCGCGTGGACCCCTGCACCGATTGCACGTGCCTGAACGGGACAGCTGTATGCACTCGCCACACTTGCCCCGTGCTGACGTGCGGGACCCGAGCCCTGCCGCCCCAGCCTGGCAAGTGCTGTCCTGAGTGCCCCCAAGTCGAAGAAGCCAAGGCCGCGTGCATTATTGCGGGAAAAACTTACCAGGTTCGTATTTTAACTAATATCATCACTACAAAGATTTTTGTGGTTAGAAAAAGAATTTCGAAAAATTATGGTCTTGATGCGGGAATCGAACCCGCGTCCGCTGCTATCCGGGCAGGTGCCTGAACCATAATTCCCGCAGCGAGACCATAATTTTTCGAAGGTCTTTTTCTAACCACCAAAATCTTTGTACTAATTTTTCTAACATTTATATAATGTTAAAATTAAAATCGAATAGTTTAATATCATCACTGTCATCATCACCAGTAAGGATTATTTTTGCTGGAGTGGAATGCATTTACGCACCATACCAGCCGCTAGCTCGGCGCACGAATCGCCAGCAATACCCACTAAACCACTCCGGTGTTCCTCCTAGCCCTTTAAGCGGGGAAAGTCTGGGATCTGCGTCGCGACTGTCATCATCACATCATAAGGGACATTAAAGGTAATGTTCCCATTGCTGGGGCACATAAATGGAAGAATTCCTTATGGATGGAAGAATATAGGGAGAAATGGACCACCAACCCACCACGCTGGCCTAGTGCGGATTGGTGAATAATAAAGACTGCAGATGCAGCCGGGACCAACAGCTTAACGTGCCCTCCAAAGCGCGGAGGAATACGAGATACAATAATTGCGGTCTCCCATCCAATGACCGGCCTTAGCAAATATTGGTTAGTTTCCGCTATCGTATGCCGAGTACGGTAGCCATTGCACCAGCGCGGTCCACTAATACTGAATTCTACTACCAAATGATCAGTTAGTCACAGTACATTGGAGAAATTTGATAACGTTCCTAATAGTTTTCTTAAATTTCCAAATGGCTATTAATTAGCCTCAAATCCACTGTTATCAAATTGTCGTTTAGTACTTTCATTTAAATTGTCATTTTTAGAGGTAGACAAGGCAGTCAAGTATTTGGGGGTAAAATATTGCATACCTTTCTACATAAATGTTAATATTTTCTTGAATAATTGATTCATCAAAACTCACTTCTCCACTACGTAACATAATTTTTTAGTTCATGTTTTTCTTTTTGATTTCAGGACGGAGAAACTTGGCAGTTGGATGCTTGCAAGTCTTGTGAATGTCATGGTGGTGAGCCTCGATGTGCAATGGAACGATGTCCCACGATGTCCTGCCTCCCCGACCAAAGGCTGACACAATTGCCCGGCCAATGTTGTTCGAAGTGTGTTGACGTCGATGGTATATGTACTGTGTTTGGAGATCCACACTATAAGACTTTCGACGGAAAATTCTACAGCTTCCAAGGATCTTGCAAATACCAGTTAGTCTCGGATTGTGTAAACGGCAGCTTTTCTATTCGAATATCAAATGATGCCAGAAACACATCGCATTCATCTTGGACACGTACAGCGACACTTCGAATTGGTCCCACAAAAATCAACATGGGAAAGAAGATGAGAATAAAGGTTAACGGCAAGAGAGTCACACTGCCTCATCGAGAAACTGGAGTCGCAGAGATAGGTCGCAGTAACGGTTCGGTGCTGTTGAGAGCCAAAATAGGCGTCCAAATGCTGTGGGACGGTGACGGTTTCTTAGAGGTCACTGTATCCAGTGCCTACAAAGGAAAACTATGTGGGCTGTGTGGGAATTTCAATTCCTTAGCAAGAGATGATATGAGAACTCGTGACGGAAGACTCTTGAATGACACTTGGAGATTCGGCAACTCCTGGCGTGTAGGCGGCAAAAAAGCTTGCACTCGTCACCAGGAGCGGCCTGGTATGGCTTCTAGGTGTCGCAAGTCGAAAAGATCGAAGGCTCAATGGCTATGCAAAGGATTTCTGAGCTACAACGCGTTTTCGGAGTGCAGGGGCAAAGTGAATCCTCTGAACTATCGGGAGGCTTGTGAAGTGGACGCGTGTGGGTGTTCCGGCATGAACTGCCACTGTGCAGCGTACAGAGCATATGCGAGGGAGTGCACGCGACTTGGTACTGAGCCCGAAGGCTGGGCGCACGAGGCCTGGTGCGAAGGCATCCCGCCTCCTCGGCTGAAACACCGGGGGAAGAACATCCGCGTTTTGAACCCGAAGGACACCAACCTGCTGGAATTCGGTGCGCTGCCCAAACTGAATACCACACGGAGTCGACCTCCGCCACCGATATTGCTCTAAGCCATGTTGTTGCATCTTCCTAGTCAAACGTACCAAGATGGCAATCGTGAGGTAATTTGCATTTACATATTTACACACATACACACACACACATAAATCACGCCTATATCCCCGAAGGGGTAGGCAGAGTTGAACTAGCACCCACGTTTCGCCAAATATGTCAAGTCCCATGTAAGAGGTGGCGAGCCTATTGCCATTTATCGGGAACAAAAGTCGTCATTGCTAGCCTAGGTGGTATAAGAGGAACGCTGCTGCCCATTCCTAATCATATTCAGATTTATCCTTAGTCGTCTTGTACGACACCCACGGGAAAGATTTGAGGTGGTGACAATTGTATTCTTCTCTGCCGTCACCACGTTACATATTCAATATTTATATATAAGTGCTTTCTTAAAAAATAAGAAGTAATATTTTAAGTAGTAGGTAGCAACTAGCTGCTTATTTTTTTAAGATGATAAGTAGTAAATAGGTGTAACTCATCTCATCATTATCTTTCTGGCTTGGTCACAGGGTATCTGGGCTCCATGCAGTGTGCTTCCTCTTTCATTAATTATTTCATATAATTCATCAATTAATGAATGAATTTATAGGTGTGATAAAAAATACGATGCCAAGAGACCGACGAAATTGTGATACCTAAAGCTAATCAGCTTTGCTTGGCTTATATTTTACAGCGCTTTGATTATTCTCGTAGATCCGTCATAGATCTATTGAACTTTCGTTTCTCAATAGATCCGATTATAAGAATCGTCAAAAACTACCATTAAAATGTCCTAATGCTAAAATTTACTTCTTTTTTAGAGTCATAAGGCCCAGTCCCACTCCGTTAAAGAGTTGCATCCAGAGGTCAGTTCACGCGGAATGAAGATCTACAGATAGAAACAGTATTCATTCAACTACTTATAGTTTTAAGTAAAATATGACTTAATAATATTACTTATAAAAACTATTTTTGCCTCGCGTCTTTCAACCAGCGTGATTAACTTATTATCGATATACATATTATGCATAAAGTATGTAAGTATTTCGCATTGTATACAAATAGTAAAACATTCCTACTTAACTAAAGAATAACTTAAATGTGCCTACTATGTAATTGTCTTCGTTTTTCTATCTTAAGGACGGCGGAAGTGAAATGCTGGTATTTTCTACTCACCTAAAATTTTATTATGTCATTAATAATAACAACGGCTGAAAATTGTTTTTAATCATGAAATTTTCATCAAGGTATTTTGTAATACGTAATTTTATGTAACCAATATTCTAAAAATGATGTAATGCTTCTTTCATGTTCGCTGGTTGTGTCGTAAGGGTCAGAATAGTGTAGACTAAAAACGATGATGTGTTTAATGGTATTGTTAAAATAAAAGAAAGTGCCTCCAACTTGTCTGGTCAAGCGGCGAAAATTGGAACTACAATTTACCCATAGATTTTGACTTTTCTATGTCAGTGTTTATTCACTGCTAGCGACACCACCAACTCACCAGATAAGTTGGTGGTACTACTACTGTGTAGTACAGAAAGGTATATTTTTGCGAATGAGGGTAGTTGTACAACGTCGCAAATCTGACCCTAGGCAATTCGCTGTAAGTGATAAAAGATTTAATTTATTACATTCTTATTGCTAAACTTTTCATTTAAATGTGATAATTAGCTTTGAATACTTCAAGCTGAAGGACGTTTGGTAAATCATAGTTCAAATCAAGATCTCAAACGTAGTTAGTTCTTTACGAAATTTAGATAAAGCTAGCTAGCCGAAGCCAAGATGCTATGTAGAATGGGATTGTGAGAAACACTGAAATGTAAATAAATTATATTTTGAAATAAGCGAATTGTTTATATTAGTTTTATATCGTTTTAATTGAAGACGCGTAATATTTAGTTTTTAAATACGTTACCAATGAATTTAAGTTTTGACTTCGATGTACTGTTTAGTTTAGTTATTGTATAAGTATCTGTTAGCCATAGACATAAGAATTTGAAAAAACAAAGCATTTTTTCATAATATAATATACACTGCTACTGGGTTTGTGGCATCCGTTTTAAACCGCTCACAGACCGTGTTATAATACTCAGTCTGTTTTAAATTATCGAATTGGTGTTAACGAAGTGGCAAAGTAAACATCACTGTTTTCATGATCATTCGTTAATGAAGCTGGTAATACTATGTCATCTCCAATCCATAGAAGATGTTTATTATAATCTTTCTTTGTTTACAAAAACAAAATTACATAAATCGGGTCATACTTTATACTGCCGTGACAAGTAATAATAATAATATTATTCTAACTTTTTTTTCTGGAATGAGGTGCTTTAATAGTTATCAGTTTATATTTTGATATACATAGGTATGAATTAACACCCACGTTTCGCCAATTCCCATCTATTGGTCACGTAAATTCAGTGGTATAGAAGGAACGCTGCTGCTAATTACTTATCCCTTGGGTGCCTTGTATGACGGATGAGGGTGAAAATTGTATTTGCTCTACCGACCGTTACCTTCCATCCATGGGGAAGGCCCGTGCCATAGCAGTGGGGACATTAAAGGGCTGGTGATGATGATGACCGTTACCACACGCGGCATATATTTTTTACGGCCAAAATTTCACAGTGTATACAGAAATCAACACCAATTTTGAATAAAATCGTGGTGCCATTCAATCCTTGTATAAATGTATATTATAAAAATAATATGATTTGAAAAAAATATGATTTTATTCGATGACCTACTAATTTCATGATGCAGTAGAGCTCGCTAGGTACTGCCGCGACGGATTGAAACAACAAAAATATGGAAAATTGATCACATCTCCAATCAATAACTGCTGAAACTTGAATGACAGTTAACTTTTCTGCATTAAATTATCCTTTATTTTATTTAGCATTAAAAAAAATTGTCAAAATTTATTTTATATAATTATTTTTATATTATTTTAACATTGAAATTAAATTAGCACTATGTCAAGCTGGTGAGAGTGGCAGATGTAATGTAAAAAAAACGTAAAATCAATAGAAAACGATAAAATATAGAGAATATAAAAAAAAACAACAATGATTTAAAGGCGGAACAATTATTTTCAAAAACACCTAAATATTTATTAAGGTTTCGTTTTATGGTCTCTCTACGATGATTGGTGTAGTTGTATTTATTTATTTATTTTGAATAGTTTGCCAAATGTGTCAATAAATATTTTGTATGTAAATATCAAGAGGAGTTAAGTGCCATTGTGTAGCGGCTTAGGGCATCGCCAAAATTGTGATACAAACACTGCTGCTTTTATATGTTGCTACGCTAAATGAAACTTAATATTTATAGCTACCTACTTCACCAATCGTATTATATACAAAATATGTATTCCAAATTATGTGTGTGTTTATAAAGAAAAGCTATTTTGTACTATGTGTTTTTTTTTACATTTACGTATTAAGTAAGCACGTAATTTATCAAAGCTTTAATAAGTATCTGTCGTTTCCACTCGCATAAGAATGTCAACTTCCTCGGGGAAAGTTTTTATGAACAAAAGCGTATACCTTCACCATTACGTTCAAGTAACTAATTTAAGTCTCTATTCCTATCACTTTAATTTGAAACGTATTTTGTATTATTAGTTAAGCAGAGCCTGCGTTTTATGCAGGCTTTTTAAGTTATTGAGAGTTATGTTTGGAATATTGTGTAAGTGTTATGTGTAATGCTATAAAGATTTCAAAGTTCATGAAATTAAGATGTATTTGAGGTATGGTGATTTATTTTTAATTTCAATATTTCTTAGATGTATTTTTTTCATTCGCTGAATTAAAGTTTTCATTTCAGTACACTACCCGCCATACATAAGGAGAGAGAAATGAAAGGATGAATGTGATATGTCGCAATATTCTAAGAAAAACAATTTTAGTCCTTTATTGAAAAAACGTGAGCAACTCTCCTCTTTCCGCCGAAAAAATTGCACTTCAATCAGTCGTTTTTATTATCAAAATAGTCGAAGATCATCTTTAGGTATATTCTTGTTTTGGAACATCTTCTGTCATGCTAAGAACAGCAACAATAAAAATGCAACATACCACATTCATCACGTCTTCTAACAGCGCTCTTTTAATTTATCAGAGAGATATGCTTAAAATTTGTCTAGAAATCGAAAAATCTGTTCTAAATCAATTTCGTACTAACGTTACATTATATGCCATGATGAACAGAACCTTACCTCGGTATTTTATCGATTTCAATAAATATATTATTGTAGTTTCCGATTTTTTACCAGATTTGATATAAGTGCTTTTAGTGCCATACCATTAACTAAGTGTCCTAAATGAACTTAATGATAATCATGCCTTAAATTTGAAATAAACACAATGTAATAGTTAAGATTTAAATTTTGCTTCATATGTATTTCGCAAATTTTAATGTAATCGCCGAAATAGCTGAAGAAATTGAGAATGCAAGAATGTTGTGCACATCAAAGAATTTACCTAATAAATGAAAATATTATATTACACAAGTGTTTTAGTTCGCTTTTAGATTGTACGTGTGATTCAGAATAGAATACCATCTCAAATAGATTCATTACTTGGTTCTGGCCGCCGGCCAAATTTCTTGTATTTACGCCATCAAAATTATCTAGGACAATCTGGCGTCCGCTAAACAGTGGATCTATTATATATATCTCCGGGGAAAATCTGAAAAAAAAATCTTAGTTTATTTTTAGCGCCAGTGACTATTTAGATATTCATACATACATACATACATACATACAATCACGCCTATATCCCCGAAGGGGTAGGCAGAGGTGAACTAGCACCCACGATTCGCCAATTATGTTACGTCCCATGTAATAGGTGGCGAGCCTATTGCCATTTATCGGGCACAAAAGTCGCAGTACATTGCTAGGTGGTATAAGAGGAACGCTGCTGTCCATTCCTCATCACTGATTTATCCTTAGTCGCCTTGTACGACACCCACGGGAGAGATTTGGGGTGGTGACAATTGTATTCTACTCTGCCGTCACCACACGGCCTTAGATATTCACTCTTTAATAATTATAAGCAGCGGCTAAAATTCAAATGGCAAAGCAAATAAAATCTTTCATTCGAAAAAAATTAACTGATCGCCTATCCTATCAGTCAATAAATTTCATTAATTAAATTGAATCTAGACATATTATTATTTATACCTTTCAATATTTTGGTCTCCATGTTTAGTTGTTTGACCAAATTGTTAAATTCATTATATTCTGATTAGACGTTTGATAAAAAAATGAAACATACAGTAGAATAAAAGATTTATTAATAAGTAGGTATAAACATTACGCAATCACACACATCAAATAAACAAGAACAAATATTATTTTGT
This sequence comes from Cataclysta lemnata, assembly GCA_963931975.1. Lineage (NCBI taxonomy): Eukaryota > Metazoa > Arthropoda > Insecta > Lepidoptera > Crambidae > Cataclysta > Cataclysta lemnata. The sequence continues at coordinate 11,293,208 of OZ008344.1, read as the reverse complement.
ACAATACATACAATAATAATTTATTATTGCCAATGAAGTTGGATGTTTCCTTTCAATTTTAGTGAAAGTTTTCCCGTCCAATGTTCCCAAGACTCGAAAGGTTGAAGTACCGAAATGTAGTGGTTCCTTAAATTAGACCATAAAAGTAAAAAAGAGTAGAAAGAAGCGTTTATTCTCCCGTCATCATCTCCATGAACTCTGTAAGAAGAGAGAGAAAAATATATTAGAACAAGTCATTAGATTTGAAGTTGTAATTCGTGGCGATTTTTGTAAATGAATAGTCCAAAGCGGGCATATACTGCCTTAACCAGATACTTCGCGTGTAAAACTATATATTGCCATTGCATTGCATTTGCTGCGAATTGTCAACGATGCTGTTGATAATAAGTATATGCATTTTCAAAATGATTTTATACATGAGAGTGTCCGTTTTAGGTAATTCTGTAGGTACTACCTTTCTTTATATTTTAGATACAGTCATGAGTGATTATTGTTATACCACCTAGCAATATACTGGGATTTACGTGAGTGATAGTTGGCAAAAGGTAGGTACTATTGCGTGCGTTCTAACATAGTTGGCGAAATGTGGGTGGTTAATGCATTCAAGTCAACCGCGACCCCTTCGGGAAGAAATAGGCATGATTTTACACATACCCAGAAATACCGTCAATCGAGAAATGCCCTCGAGAAACGAGGGGTTATTAATAATTGTATTCTTTCACGCTATCACTAAAGGGCAATACACTCGTAATTTATAATTAACTATCGGAAAATTATTATAATAGAAAGATAGTAGAAAAACACAGGCGTCTTCTTATGACATGTGTTGTTATTAGAAACTGGTTATTAATCTGATCAATATCAGGCAGAAAATTGCTATAAGTACATACACAACCAAATTGTACAAGACATTTTGCTAATAGCAACCTGCTATTTAATAATATTTGCTGTTCGCAATAACTGTAATGTTCGCATAGAATCGAAGTCTATTGCTATCGGCAATCCTTCGAAGAAAGGTAATAGCAACTTGCTATTTATCTAAATATGTATTTGGAAATCTCTTCCGTGGGTGATGAGGAATGGGCAGCAGCATTCCTCTTATACCACCTAGCAATGTACTGCGGCTTTTGTACCCGATAAATTGCAATAGGCTCGCCATCTATCACATGGGACCTAACATAATTGGCGAAACGTGGGTGCTGATTCACCTCTGCCTACCCCTTCGGATATATAGGCGTGATATGTATGTATTTTGAGCTCACTTACCATCGAAGTCTACTGTGCCGCTGCCGTCAGTGTCGATCTCCTGAATAAGGCCGTCGAGCTCGTCGTCCGTCAGCTGCTCGTCCAACTCGCGCAGGATCTCGCGCAGGCTAGAAGTGGGAATGTAACCGTTGCCTGCAAACAACAATGTTCCTTGTTCACGTCAAAGATAATTTATAGTCAAAAAGGCAATGCTTACGAAAAAATAATATCACTCAAAGATTTGTGGTTAACGTTTCGGGATTTTGTAACGGTAGACCAACAATCGATCGTTTCATGAACGATCCACGATCCAAAAGGATATATTTCATTCATTAATTTTTCAAAGAAAATGACTTTATCCAAGTTTATCCACGTAAATTTTGATGGATGTCGAAGTAGACGAAGATCTCGGAAAAGGAAAATGGATTATTTGAGATAGGATATGATGGTGATGGGTGCGAATGAGCAGCCGACGAGTGATAGAATGAGTGAAAAAAGGAACACTATTAATTATTAAGGGCAGGGTGATGATGATAAATCTCTTGATTCTTTCATGCAGACAATCTTTTTCACAGTAATTTGGTAAATTGTTTATGTTTTTGTAACTAGCGATAACATTTGCGTTAAGTAGTAACCCTACTAACATCATAATATTTCGGCAGGCCTTTATAGAGCCACTAGCTTAAAGATCATAACACTACAAATTGCTAATTTTCGTAGATAGGGATCCAGGTGCCATTCGCATTCAGAGTAAAATGCCTATAAAGGTTAAAAATTAGCAAAACGTTCTGTTTGAGAAAAATCCCCACATCATCATCATGATAATGACAAATTCTATTTTTAAGGCCTATTTTCTGTTTAATATATAATATACTTCAATTCAAAAAACTATACTTAATTTATGAATAGAGATCATCAGATAGTCATTTCTAATGTTTTTAATATGATTTTTAGAGACAGATCCGTGAATGACTTCATATCTTCAAACGAAAGTACCTAAGTAATAAATGGTTTTATGTTCCCACATGAGGTTTTATATAGCAGTCGCATCCGGGAACTCGCATAAAAATATTATTACGTCACTAAATTTGTGGCTGTATTTACTGCAATATTAATTGTATTAATAAGGTAAATACTACCCAAAATTAAAACAAATGTTGATACTGTACGGGTTATAGTTTTTAAATAGCATACTTTATCACTATCTTCTCGTTCGGCGCAGTATGTTTCCTCTTCCGTTCATATCGGTCAGACGTCATCAAGTAATCCACTCCTTTTTGATTATCATCGATCACACCGGAAAAATGCTAGTGATAAAAAATGTATACACAAAAGTGATAGAAAGGACCATGTCGAGAGAGAGAAACAACATTCCAATCCAAACTGCTCAAGGTTTTGACTTATGTTTTACAGCTGGCCGTCTGCCTGACACCAACCCTCTTGGGTATGCTGTTATTGGTTGTTTTCCCTTGACTATTTACGTGCCCCAATGTGCTTTTTAAAGAGATAAAACTATTTAATTGTTAGCAATATGCAATAGTTTTAAAATTATAGAGAATCTACTAAACATATTCCGTATTTCAATTCCATATTCAACAATTAGGCGATTTAACTATAATTTTCGAATTTAGTTAAAAGACGATATACTGATTTTCGAGGAAGTTAAATAAAGTTGAAATAAAGCGTTTTGGCTTATGTGGATTATATTTAGGATTATATAGTCATTATATTTAGAACATTATAGTCGAAAGATGAATAAAATTGTTTCAGCGGGGTTGACAACCTCATGCCCTGTCTGAGTCTACAAGTGGCTTGCTTGCTCACCTTCCTTGTCGTACAATCTAAATGCTTCCCTGAGTTCTTTCTGCATAGCCTCGGCATCTTCTTCAACGATGAATTTGGCGGCAAGGGTAACGAACTCGGGGAACTCAAGGCGACCAGACTCTGAAACAAGGAGGGCCAGCTATTAATATCAACCGCCCATGTGTCGGTTATGAAAGTGATAGTGGAATAGGTATCATTTAATTTGATGTGTTAGGGTGAGGATATACGAGCATAATTTTGTGAGAAGTCGCAGAAATTCTGCTGCATGCGGTAAGAAAATTTTTACACATATTGCGTCGCCGTGTGAATTTCTATGAAAACGAATGCAGCAGAATTTATGCGACCGAAATTCTGCGACTCACGACTCAGAAAATTACGCTCGTTTGACCTCACCCTTACTTGAACATTAGGTATAATATAGGTACCTAATGATAAATTAAATTAAATAAGTCAAAACTATTTCGAAAGCACAAGAGGATATCCAACTTATTTCTCCAAAACTGTCATACCTACTTACTAATTGTTTTTTAGTGTTAGGAGAATTTTTGTTTAAAGTAAAATATGTCAGACTTTAATGTAAAATTTAAATCAAAAGCTGAAATATTTATCTACTGAAAATCACGATTTTGTGATTTCAGTAGAAATAGGAGATGAAGTTTAACTTAGGAATTATATACTGATTCAGGACCTTTTAAAACTTTGATTAGATATGTTTCATATAAACATTAGTTATTATGTGTTAAAACATCAGAATTTTTCATAATGAACTGGATCAAAGTTTTAGTGAAATCCGGGAGCACTCACTGTCGGCGTCGACTTCTTCGATGAGCTCTTCCAAGATCTTCTTGTTGAAGGGCTGTCCCATCATCCTTAGGATGTCAGCGACGAAATCACAAGGGATACTGCCCGAGCGGTTGTGGTCGAAGCCATCGAAGGCCTTGCGGAGTACTGTAACAGACAACACTCCGTCAAAACACTTACGTAATAACTGAACACTAGTCTACTAGGAGGGTGTCGTACCCTCTATGTTTAACGGGTGCATTTCTTGGAACAAAAATTGCGTAATTAGACGTGAGGGTTGCTTCCCTGTCAATAAAAAGTGCCGCACTGATCGAATGGCTAGGTGCGATGGGATTAGGACTGCAGTTCATTGCACTGATGCTGCGAATTGGGTGTGCAATGTTTCTATTTTGGGCCTCAGCGTTGTGCCCGCCCTGCAACGTGCTGCATTGCACGTATATAGGCCAATAGTCAAAGGCAAAACCACTCATAAACTATAAGATAAAATGGTGCTGCAGAAGAAATAAAAATTATAGTCTATTTCATTGAAAATCTGAGCTCTGTATGCTAAGTAAAATGGGCACCGAACCGATGGTTCGGTCGGTTTCGGAAGTAGTTTAATATTTTAGTTCCTTGGCACCGTTCTTTATACTTATAATATAGCTGTCCACACACCCTTCACACACACTCAAATTTTCAAAGTAATGTAAGCTGTAGGCTTAAATCTACTAAGATATTTTTTTTATTTATACGTTTAATGAATTTAAATAACATTAAGGTTGCATAGCTTCGTGTGAATATTAAAAAGAATGTTATTTTTAACGGTTGTTGTTTTTCTTCTGTCCTGTCAAGATTTAATTTTCATCATCGTCATCTTCCCTTCCCAGGTTAACGGCGGTCATTCATGTTTCATTAATTTATGTCAGAAGTCAATCACACCGGAAATATTCTGGTATTGAATGAATGTAGAACTTTGATGGATAGGACCATAGAACAGTAAAAGAGGTAAGGACCATGTCGAGAGACTGACGAACGTATAGAGTGATGGGCATGCCAACATTCCAAACCATGTTCAAAATTTTAGCTTTCCTGCAAGACTCCAACCCTCTTTGGGTATCCTATTCCACCTCTATAGATAACATAATTTTTTCTATAATTCTCTCGGATTACATTTATTCCGCGATTTGAAACGTATTTTCGTTGGTTGTGTTATTGTTTGCTCCCACACATCAGCCTTGTAAACAGTTAAATCATAAGAACATGAAAAGAGTAATAACCTACGCGTGTAACATATGATGTGTGTGCTACATATAAATAATTTAGACTAATAGTTTCAAGATGTCGATGTGTAAGCTGTCGTTAAAGTGATACTCTTTATTATAACATCACTGTCAGCCAGTCATATTATGCGACATAATTCCATAATCTTGCGTCACCATTTCTTATAAAAACGAGAGTGTGGGTCACAGTGGTCCACAGAAATAAACCGCTGCGATGTTTTAATGACCGCTTTGAAATATTAAGAGCAGTAGCAATTTTCCAAGATTTTTACATCTTTATTAATGACAGACATACCTACGTTGTTATCAAAAAAAGCTGAGTGTGGTTTGCCCTAGTTTTCAGCACGACAGAAGTCTAAATAATAAATGTGTTCTGTCTATTGCATTAACAAAAAAAGAACAAACAAAACAGGGTTTGTCCCTTAGTTTATATTGCCTTAGAATCGTATATCTGCATACATAGATCAATCAAGCCTATATATCCCTGAAGGGGTAGGTAAGGGCCACAAAAGAGGTATATTATCACCCACGTTTCTTCAACTATTTTCAGCTCCATATTATAGACGGTGAGCCTATTGCCATTATACCGGGCACCTATATCGTAGTATACCGCTAGGTAGTACAATAGAACCGCTGCTGCCCTTTCCTCACTACTGTTTTAGACCTTAGTCGACTTGTAGAGTCTTGTTGTTTTGGAGTGCGCTAAGCCACTACGCTATCGAGCTCCTCTGACTCCTACTAGAAAATTGAAATATATTTTTACTATGTAAAATATTTTCAAAAGAGTTTTCCCATAACAACCTCTATTTGAAAAGGGAAATCATCTTATTATCTTCAACAGTAGCGCAATAATTTCTTCAAAAGGCATCCGCGAATTGCGGTTTATTGAATACCTACAATTTGTAAGTAAGGGCAAGTAATTTAACCAAATAACGACGAAGGTTCTTTCAGCTGATTGTAGTTAATTTACCCTATTCAGAATAGAAGCCATTGCTTCCCTTCTGAGTAGGGAATGATATAATTTTTTTTACGAAAAAATATATTTGATTAATCAATTATGAGAGAGAAGATAAATATGACGTCTACTTTATATTGCAAAAAAATGTATTGCCTCTTGCTAGTAATCAAACAGTAATAAAGCAAATAAAGGGGGTTACTTTCATGTTATTATTTTTTTAGTTTCTTGTTCAATTGTGTAATAGCTTTCGTTCTTGTTACATTTAATATTACAACGGTAGATGTCCTCTCGGCCCTGTCCGGCATAAGTGAAAAGCATATATTTAAATATAACCTAGATTTTTTTTAGGAAACAATTTTGAATGATTCTAAAATAAATTAAATATTTTAAGATGTTATGATATGCTATAATGAGACATTCAGAAAATATTGACTAATTCAATAGACACTGAGTAGAAGTCCAGTATGAGCATTCCATTGAAGAAAATTCTTTTTTTTATGTAGGTGTTTCAATGCTTAATTTAGTTGCGTGGCAAGTCTACAAAATTGTAAAACAGAAGTCTTTAAAAATTGCATAAAATCTATTAGGTGCTGGGACGTGTTTTTAGAAATAGCTAGCGAATACCATCACACAACCATTGAAATTCAACTAAATGATATACTTCACTATTTACTGCGATATATTAAATACATAATAAATTTTAATATATGAATTACACACTTCGTGAATCACTTAATCCGTGAATGGGATCTTTCGAATATTTTCAAATCAACTCAAAATTTGCTATTACCAGATGAATATTTTATAAAACAAACGTTAAAAAATGTCTTACGAGACAAATACCGACAAACGAAACGTGGTGTGTAACACGAGTCGTGATGGATTGTGACATGTTTCATGATTTTCCATTTCCGCTATAAATTAGTGAAATGCGTCAGAAAGATTTCTGGGTACGGTCAGCCTCATAAGTAGGTTGACGTTTTAGTACTTTATCATACCGCTGTATAATAATAGTAACCACTATAATTATCATTAACATCTTTCTGTCTTGTTCCCAGTGTTCATCTAGGGTCGGAGAAGTATGTTTCCACTTCCTTTCAGTCAGAAGTCATCGAACCATCCGGAAAGGTGCTAGTAATTATTGAATGTAGAATTTTTTTTTAAAAAGGACTGTATTTAGAAACTGACGAACGGAGAGAGTGCTTGGAATGACAACATTCCAATCCACTGAACGTGAAGAGGTGTGATTTGAGCAATATCATTGGTCAGTTTTTGTAAGTTTTTGCCCACCGCGCAGCTCCGCTTCTGTGAAAAAGCAGCCTAAGTCACATCCTAGACTCCCGCGGGAGTATTTGGTATGGTGACGAAATTGTATTCTGCTCTGCCGTCACCATACGGCTAATTTAGCTTACGGCATTTTTAACCTGATACGCATCTAAAGATAATTAAAATAGTTTATTCCCTTATCTTTAAGTAAGTTGGCGGCGCCGGCGCAACGCAGCTGTCGCGGTTGTATATTGGCAACTGGTTGTTTTAAAAGCATTATTTCTATTTTATTTTTCTGTTGAGAGTTCTAGATTTTAATTTTAATCATCGCATCTCTTGGCAGAGGTTTCGGGTCTGTGAGCCATAGCATTTTCCCGAATTTTATTGCTTCTGTAATTAACACGAGCTGTGCTAGTTAACTTTGTATGATATCTATTTGTATGGTTAATTTTTTGAGTTATACTAGAATTAAATCGGACTTGTCTTTGTTATGCTTGTATTATGACAGTGGTAGGTTATTAAGGAAAATAGGCCAGAAAAAATGCTGCGCTGCCTAAATCACTAGGTCAACAATGACAGGAGAAAAACAAAATTAGACTATTTTTGTTTGTAATACATTTGTTCAAACATTTATTGTGTCGAAATAAATAGAAATACCTAATATGTGAATTTTAGTTCAGTTTTGCTCTATTAAATTTTGAAAACAAGGTATTGCACTAACTTTTATATTTTGTTCTATGATGTTATGATTTTTGTTTGTCTCTTAGGAGCTATTAGATAAAAATGTAAACAGACTTTCAGCACTTTCATACATCTTCCGAGGAAATTCTACTGTCGTAAAGAGGGCCTCTCAGGGCCGCTACGATCCCCCCCTGCCACTCCGAATTCCGATTCGTAGCGCCCTGCGCGGCTCTCCGCGACAGTGTAACTTCAGGGAGATGCCTGCCGTTTAGAAATCCTCTTAAGGAGTGCTCGATTGCAAGGCATGAGGACAAGGTCTTCGCCTTCCCTAAAGAAACCCGGTAGATGCTGAAAAGGCTTCGAGACCAACAGCTTAGGTCTTAAAAAACTGGACTGTACGAATCAATGCTCTACAAAGACCACAGTTGAAAGCTTTATGCTTCGGGCATAAAGCTTTCATCGCCTTTAACTGTACAAAAGAAAGAGAAATGCAAACATTTGAGTAGAAAACCAAAGTTCAGCTGATATACAAAAATAAGTGGAGCCGTAGTAAGTAGTTCGTGCGTATGTTTCATTCTAATATAGGATTGAGGGCAAAGTTATGCAGTAAATACGACTTACCAAAGAGATACCAGCGCGTATTGCATTTGTAACACAATTTTTAGTACTTGGCTTGCATCCCTAACATAATATACTACCATTAGACATGTAAAATTTAAGCCGCTTGGCAATAACTCGTCGGTTTTTCACTGTGAATTTTATTGTTGCAAGTATGCAAACATAAAATGAAGAACATTTTTTATTCCATTGCTCAAAAAATTTCAATATATACAATCCAAAGACAAACACGTCCAAAATTATATAAATAACAAAACTGTCAACTAGAATATTACACAGTTTTACATCTAGTGGATGTCCTAAGAAGCAACTAAAGGGGTTTTCATGTCCTGATGTACATCGCACCTGGGATCCTGGATGGCGAGGCAGCCCACAAAGACGTTCCCTACCAGTATGCCTAGCACGGGATGTAAACAAAATTTCTCTCTCCACCACTTCACAGTGCTTTGTCTCGAGATTTAGTGAGAGTTAGAGCGCGCGGAAAATATTTTTTTTCCCCGAGGAGATTTTGTCCACGTCCCGTGCTAGACCTACAGTGTTGGTGTCAGACAGGAGGGCGACATTAAAACCTAGTCAGATAACATAACAGTATAACAATAAGCATACGCCTACTACACCGACCCGACACCACGCACCTACGCAAACCTACTACAATATTATTATTTTAATGTTGAAATTATTTTGTCTGTTCACACTCTGTTTCGAATTATATTTTTGGATACGCAGTGTGCAGTTTTGAGCTTTTACGATAAAACAAATTTTCATTGCACATGTTTTTTTGTAGTGTTGACGGATGCTTTTTAATCGATTGCATAAAGTTTTCGTTAACCAAACAAATTTTAAGACAAATAAAGGTATCAGTGGGCTATGGCCCATTCTTCCATCCATCCCAACAGTGGGAACATTAAAGGGCTGGTGATGATGATGATGATTAATAATTGACGCAATACGTAAACATTGAGCGCGAAGTGAATTACTTACACACCATTAGTCAGTGCCCTAAATTAGAACGAGGCAGCTTTTAAGCTTCTAGTGTGTTTCCGAGAAATCCCCGAAGCTTTATTGGTTAAACAATGATAACACGGTCCGTGTGATTCCGCGGCGCATTGGCTTCAAGCCAAGCGTGTGGCATACACGCGATGAGAAGAAATTTGAGACTTTTGACTTGAACACTCGCCCGATAGCATGATCAATCAATAACTAGTAGTAGTACTAGTGGTCGCCCGCGGTTTCCCTTGCGCTAATGTCGGTTGATAAATAGCCTTCCTCAATAAATGGACTATTCAACACAAAAAGATTTTGTCAAATTGAACCAGTAGTTTCTGAGATTAGCGCTTTTAACCAACCAAACATACAAACAAACTTTTCAGCTTTATAATATTAGTATAGATTCGAGCAATTAGGCTAACCCTGTCTTAAGTCATAACTGATATCTACACGGGCAGCACACTTGTGGATTTCCTGTGCCCATTAATTAGATACGTTTGTACCTGCTCTTGTATGTATGCAAGTGTGGCGCAGAGAAATGTCTACGAAGTTATATGTGGCTAGTTATATGTTACAAAGACTACGAACTCAGTACTTTGAGGGGATTACAAATTCCAAGGGGCTTAGAAATATAGGTCTTGTGCTCATTGCAAAATATAATGATATAAACACGCAAAAATATTCAAATGGTAATATAATTTATTAAGGAGGTACAAATTGCTTATACATACTCGATAGTTTCTATAATCGGAAATAATAAAAAGAAAAATAAAAAATAACATACGGGTACGAATTAAGTAACCTCCTCCATTTTTTGTCAGTTAGCAAAACAAATGATTATCACCAGATTTAGATTAATGTATCTATTAAATTATACAGAGCCATAATGATGTAAAAGTCCTAATAATCAATGTAATTAAGCCAAGAAAGATATTGGAGGATTGTGTCAAAGGCCGTTAATTAGCTACCGATTGATGCTGTAAAGCTAAAGACTTAAAGCATTTGAATTAATTTCACTGTTATTCTATGTAATCTTTTCATTCAATGGGAATGTTAAGACTTTTGTTCAAATGACCAAATATTTTTTTTTCGTGTTTCTATGTTACTTTAATAATATTATTATTCATGGTCAAGTAGTCAGATTGGAGCATTTCCATGATTACCTCGTCCTATATCCCTGAAAGGTAGGCAGAGGTGAACTAGCACCTACGTTTCGCCAACTATGTCAGGTCCCATGTAATAGATGGCGAGCCTATTGCCATTTATCGGGCACAAAAGTCCCAGTACTTTACTAGGTGGTATAAAAGGGAACGCTGCTGTCCATTCCTCATCACTGATTGACAATTGTATTCTACTCTGCGGTCACCTCACGGCAATTATTATTTCATCGATAAAACGTGGGTGCTAGTTCACCTCTGTCTACCCCTTCGGGGATATAGGTGAAATTTGTACGAGTATGTAGGTATGTATAAATGATAAAACTCCAAAAAGTCAGAAACTTAAGTTTCGTTCATTGCATTAGCATTTCGTATCATTATTTAAATGAATAAGTAAATCTGATGATGACAGAGCATAATACAATTGTCACCACCACCAAGTAATACTGCCTACTTTTAACGTGCCTGGCAGAGTCAACAGTATCACTTAACACACCTCTGCTTATGTATGTATCAATGAAGAAAGTTCTCAAATCTTTTGTCCTTATTTTATAAAGGTGATTAATAAGATATAGCAGTAGTGTTATGACCTAGTATGATCTGTTATAATATTATGACTTACAACATCTCATCAAAAAAGCAGATTGAAAGTCTTACTTAAAACAGTGTGTGTGTGTGTAAATTCTACATGACAACATACATCATTAATCATAACGTCAAACTTCTAAGCAATAAGTATCCATAAATCAATGTACCTACTGACATTACTCACTACATAAAGTCGACAAACTAAACTATTAGGAGTTTCCGACAAAAGCGTCTCATTTGTCAAGAATATTAACTTCTTCACCAAAAACTAACTGCTGTTTGACAGGTGCCAGGCTCTTGTCATACATCCGAAAGTTTTGAAGTCGAAAATTAGTTTAAGTCAGTATTTATCAGCAGACACAAGCGGCAAAACAAATAATTGACGAATAGAATAGAGTCAGAATAGTTTTTCTAATTGTAGTAGCTTTTGAAATATTACGCTAATTGAACACTAAATTATATGTAACTACGAAAACGGTTATCATAATGTACTTTTAATACATTATTTCTATTCCTAAAAATTTAAATTATAAATATTACCATTAAAAATAATCACTTCATGTCTGTTTAATGTTGTTTATAATATTAATTTTAGACATAGTGAAAATTCAACAAGTTATTTTCAGATTGTTTTATTTAAACGCGTTTAAATTCTCTTATAATATTTAAAAACTGTATCATCACACAGTAAGTTTTGCAAGCATTCAACGACATCATTTTTAATAGTCACGAAAATAAATATAAATGTTGAAACAAGTTTAATCTTTCTCTCGGGAAAAGATCTTCCAGATTGCTCGCCCACGGGCCAACTAAAAATAGACATTTTTTTCAGAGGCTACGCCCTCTGTAGTTGATTTTGGTTTATTCTTGTACCACTAATTAAGCGCACGCGCAAAATTTAGACGAATTAATTTATTTCACGCGTAACCTTCATTAATTTTTAAATTATTAAGCCCCTATTATGTGATTGGACACGTGCCAAGTAGAGTTACAAGAGTTGCTTGCGTATAACTAATGTATGTGGCCATTAATTACAAACTAAAGATACCACTGTTTTTGATACTCACCGGCAATCTGTTCTGGTGGGAGCTCATCGGCCTGTGAAAGAAAATAAAAATCAATAAATATATACTCAGGCTTTTAGGTATTATTATAGTCACAAGTATTGTCAGCATCTAAACAAAACCAAACAATAGCATTTATTCATTATAGTAGAAATCATATTCTATAAATTATAATTGTGACAAGGTACTAAGGTGTTAACCAACTTATTATGCCTTCAATACAAGCCATAAGCTATAGCTTAACGGCAGTTCTTATATGTTTAATTTGATCTAAGGCGGACTTGATACAAAAAAATTAGATGCCAGCGCTATCTGTCTCTAGTTGTAATTGCAACGATGTTTACAAACATTTTGTATATTTTCATACATGAGTCTATGCTGGCTTATCTGATAATGTATTTACATACACATACATACGACACGCTTTTCTCTCACAGGGGTAGGCAGAGGTCACTTATTTCCACTTGCTACGATTCTTACATACTTCCGAAGTGTATATAATTATAAGCGTGTCTATTTGCAATTGGTATATTATGCTACTTTTTAATTATAGAATGATTATTATTTGTCTGTTTGTTAATTATTTTTTAATTAATTAGAAAAACGGGTTCGAATAAAGCGTAAATTAGAACATAACCTTTTATCCTTGTTATAAAGTGATTGTGCGTCAACTCTAGCAAGACTACAAAAGAGTATATGGCTAGTGGCAATATTCCAAACAACTGTAAAATGTTCAGTTCCAGTTTAATTTTTGTATGAAATGTTAAAGGGTTGAGTCAGAACAGTAGCATCAGATACTTAAGGTACTGCTGTAAATACGCACAGAATTGCGAACATACACATCTATCATTTATAATTTACCTTATAGGCAACTACAATATTGTACCTACTTATACTAAAAATTCTGTGTTTAGATTTAATTGGATGAGCGTGCCTAATTAAGTGACGTGTGGCGGGTAAAGAGGTAAGTTGTCACCTGAAATGAAATTTGATTAGCGTTTCTGTATTCGGGGGTGAGAGATTTAATTCTGTAATCCGGAAATAGGTACTAAAAGCTCCAGTGTATTGTCTCACAGCTTCGAAATACTTAGGTGGGCAATAATAAACTATATTTATAATGTATGGAAAAGTATCGTATATAGACTTAGCCATAAGATTTTCATATCTTAGTCGAGCTTAAAAGTCAGTGAGTACCTTCCACTCCCTAAGTCTATGCAATAGTTTTTAAGTCTTCTTAAACAGAAAAGAGTTCGCATCCAAAAACCTAATCTATATTGTTTTGAGTAAACTTTATGCCGTGTGGTGACCGGCAGAGTAGAATACAATTGTCACCACCCCAAATCTCTCCCGTGGGTGTCGTACAAGGCGACTAAGGATAAATCAGTAATGAGGAATGGGCAGCAGCGTTCCTCTTATACCTACCACCTAACAAAGTACTGCGACTTTTGTGCCCGATAAATGGCAATAGGCTCGCCACCTATTACATGGGACCTAGCATAATTGGCGAAGCGTGGGTGTTAGTTCACCTCTGCCTACCCCTTCGGGGATATAGGCGTGAATTATGTATGTATGTATGTAAACTTTATGTCACTAACGATTTTTAACTTGAAAGGTTCAATAGTAAAAAAAATCTTTTATATTTTTTTATTCTTTTAGCATGATTGATGTCAATCGTTTACTTCGCGTCCACTTTTCACCATTTATACCACTTACATGACTAAAATACCAAGTAGGTACCAACTACCTACCTATAAATTTCATTAGAATTTCAGCTTTAAGGGCTCTTTTTAAGCTTCGGCATTATGGGCGAACCAAAAAAAAATTTGGTACCTACTTATTTATTAGTAAAATCACGTTTAAACAGTTCCATCATTAATCTATTATCAAGTCCCCACTGTAATGGCTTTCCGCATAGAATCTTAGAAACGTTGGATATAACCCACTATGCGGTCTCAACTGTGGGCTAGTGAAATAAATGTGTACACTGACTGCCTATTTCATAGCAGGACTAGACAGTGTAGCTCTATAATATCTCGCATGACTAGTTTCTTACTGCCGCACTCAGAGACGTCAAATAACGTTAATGAATACTTTACGTCAAAAAATAACAATTCAAAATTAGTCGCTATTCTTGCCGGGTCTATGGTCTAGATTTGAACGAAAATTTTTGACCTTAAATACACATTAAAGTTAATTGATGTCTCTGAGTGCGGCAGTTAAAGTTATATTTTATTTATTTAATTTAACAGTAGAGCGCTTTATAGATTTTTTGGCATTATCTCAATTCATGATTTTCGACATTTATTTCAATTTAAACTAAATGTAGTAGATATAGTAGATACTTTAGAGATACAGTTCAGTAAAAACCAAATATATACCTAGTTGTTAAAACATGTTCATATTTCAAATTAACCATCAAACACCATGCATCTTTATACCCCTAGAGTAAGTTTGAAAATGTGCTAACATTGTAATTTTAACAGGTAGATATTTCGGTAGGGAAATAAGGTCAATAATTGAAACGACCTTACGCAAACGCAATAGTTACTTTTTCCCATTGCAAGCCTATAGTTCGACCGCTTAATTCAAATCTCTCTTACGCAATGGTTAAGGCTATTAATTTACTGTTCAATAATCACAGACATTGTATGATTTCATTTATATTAATAATCATAGACACTGAACGAAGACGAAAAATCGCTCTTGGACACCCTAGAGAGGATTCAGATAAGTGGTCGTACTATAGGGGTAATGACCGTTTTTGTGTGTTTTTAAATGAAATAGTTAATATTGTTATATCAAGTAAGTCGATTGCAACATATACGGAAGCTGAAGAAATCTTCAAAGAGCCAAAACACACGAGAAAATGTTTTTATGCCAAAATACTAATTCCGAATTATGAATTACAAAAACAAACAATAAACAAACCGCTATATTTTCGATAAGAACTGTAAAATCATTCGGTATCATTTAGGGGCAACTAAACTTAATCTTTCCATACTTCGTACATATTCCCGTATTAATTAAATAGAAATTTATTAAATAGATTACCTCCCGTGCAATACTAGAAAAAATCAGTTTGTTACCTTTTATAGTATTGATTTAGTATCTAAATAATAATATTTTACTATTATAAATACCCGCGATTCACATCAACACATTATTTTAAGAATTGCATTGGTATTTCTTTGGATTGGAGCATACCCATTCCTCAAAACGAAAATATTTAGGTCATAAAGCCAAGTCTTCACCGGGCAGTGCGTTAGTAAAGGATAATAAATTTGTTTTATGTGCAATTGGAGCAAAAATAGAATGTTTCGGTCGAGTTTTCGTGCTCTCTACCAAAACTTTGTGAAACGAAATACAGCTCGTGACATAAGATTACGTTCGCAGCTTTGTTTATTTCAGATTCTTCTGTTTATTTTGTACTATAGCTATTTATTTTACACTATTTGTAAGTACTCTTAGCGACACGAAAGATTATGCGAAACCGTCAAATATATCCAATCGATGTTTATGTAAAATACAAAGTCGATTGGGAATTTGACGTTGTGGTAATCTAATGTACTGTTGACTGTACCTTTTGTAAACGCTTCCATTGTATTTAATTTTGTATTGTAATTGTAGGAAATTTTTGTAAGGGCAAATAAATGAATTAGGAAAAATACTACTATTGTCGTAGTGCACTATGTAGTTATTTTACAATTCCTTTGTATTTTCTTTTTATACTCTTTGTGCAAATGTGTTGTTTTTAGCTGACTAATCTATAGACTAAAGTACAAAATAAACATACATACTCAGCTACGAATTGCGTCAGTATCGTTTAGATTTGGTATACTTATGTGCGTCTTACTAAGTAACGTACGTACTTATAGTTATTTTTTTAAACTTATACAAAAGATAACAGTCTGCATTACCAGTCATGCGATATGCTTAAAGCTGTTAAAGTCACAATAATGTGAAAACCGACAGGATTATTTGCAACATTAAGGGCCTGTTTCACAATCGACAAGTAAGTTCGAAGTAGCTTACTTCGCAGATCATTTGACAGTTGTAATATGAAATATATATCAATTGAACTGCAAAGTAAGCTACTTCGAACTTACTTGTCGATTGTGAAACAGGGGCTAAGCGTAAAAGCATTGAAATTTTTAATTGGAATATAGAGTTGGAATATCAATCAGTCATAATTTGAAATTGAAGACTGATGAGTAAGTTATCAAAAATTTCAAAATTCTAATTTTTGTTTAATGAATATTGCTTAATAATGACTGTTTATTTTGTTAAATGAAGAGCGTTGTAGAAATGTTTTAGTTAATTATCACTGTTATCACTAAGCTCTGTTGCCGATAGCTGTCAATCTTGTTTAGAAAGACAATCTTGCCAACACTCAACAAGAGTGTTGACAGCTCATGTTAGCATCCACTCGTGCGTAGCGCGTCGCACTTCGTCAAAGTCATCAATCAACCTTTGATGAACAAGGAATGATCTGTTAATATTGCATGCTTTCGAATATTTTCGCTAAGACAGTGTAAGAAGCATTGTTAAAACAATAAAACATCGATATCAGTTTGTTTATTAATATTAATTAGAGTAGAGAATATTCTATCGTCATTCGAAGAATAAGTTTTGAAGATCCAAGAAAGTGCAGTTCTCGGCGTGCATTGCAGCATTTATCCCAACACCTACCCAGTCTTCGGTGTCCAGAACCATGTTTGATGTCACTTGTTAACACTTTGAGACGCACAACACGACTGGCGTCGGCTCTGGTGATTCCACCGTTCAGGGTTATTTTCTGCTATTCCATACAGTCTGGCTTTCGAATACTTTCATATATAGCGGGCGGTGCGCGGGCGCTGCGGCCCCTTCACCGAGTCCTCCCCGGTTTCCTGCGTACGCGCCGACCAATCGCGTGGGGCTCAAACGGCAGGATGCTGAACTATTTTTAGGCCAAAGCGTGGTCAAGAAAAACGTAAACAAGCGCTCTAGGTGTAGCAACAGAGGAATATGTGTTGGGAGCACCATGGAAACGGATTCAAGGGTTGCCTTTCACTGTTACACTTGTAACCCAACATATTTTTATCAGAGAAAAAACCTGAAGGATGCCTATTTCATATCAAATCACTCACCTCGTAGGTAAGTTACTATAGGAGAATATATTTATTACTATATTTTTGTATCTCTTTATAAATTATTATTATCACTTATTATTATTTGGGTTTCTGAAATCCACATGCGATAAATTTTAAGTTGTTTGAAGCATGTTTAGATCATTTAATTGTTTCACATCCTTCAATATAGAATTGCTATTACATTCCGGTAAATATGAATTACTATACAGAAATGTAGGTATAATGTTTTATGACATTTAGGGCCTGTTTCACAATCGACAAGTACGTTCGTAGTAGCTTACTTTGCAGTTCATCTACAGTTGTAATATGAAATATATGTCAATTGAACTGCAAAGTAAGCTACTTCGAACGTACTTGTCGATACTATTACTTAAAAGAAGAGAAGAATACAAAAGTTGTCATCACCCTGTCTCTCTACCGGCTACGGCTGTCGTTTATTTATTGCATGTCACACTACAAACATAGGGTGGTAAATTGAAAAGGTTCCTGTGCGACATCTAGCAAATTGCTGCGATTAAATTTCTGGTGAATTGCAATAGGTCTACCTACCTACCCCTAGGCGTGATTTATGAATGTATGTATGCAATTGTAAAGTACCGAAACATCTTAAAATGTTTTTATTTACAATTGGGATATTATACATTATCGGCATCAAAAAAACGACTACTGCTGTCACTCTTTTTGTTATACCTATTCCGTTAAAAATATAGGGGAGCACGAGAAACAAAATAAAACAATCCTGTCAAGATACTGTGGGCTCACATAATTATCTAATGAAGACGATTCAAATGGACAGGAGGCTTACCACCATCTCTTAACGCGATCAAGTTTAGGACCTAAACTCAGTAGAATCGCTAATTCGTACTACGACGCTATCTACGTGACACTGTTTTGACGTCCGCTTTTGACAGCAATTGAGCTTAGAGTTGAATCGTAAACTCTATATCATTCGTTCAATTTATATGGAGAATTCATACCATGACCTTCGTAAATAGCATAACCTGACACGCTGATCTGTCATTCTAAGCAATCGAATAAAAGTGACATTTCTGGAACCTAAAAATGTCTTCTACAAGGAATGTGTAGGTAAAACGTGCAATTTGAAGTGAATTTTGATGTTTTTATTGAATTAATTATGTTGAGGCTTATTAAGTATTAATTAAACATCTTTATATTAACAATTATCAGTGTTTGAGAAGTGAAAAAATAATGTGAAGAGTTTTCGAAGGGAAACAATCCAGTATCACCAGTATGTAACCCTACAAGATGTTTGGTATGTTCCAGCTATAAACCAAGAATCTCTTTTCGGTTCTCGCACTCCACGATAAAGCTCGTAGTAGCGTTTTCTCTTCCACATTCAAAGAATGCACAGTTTTTGGTAATGGAGAAGACTGTTTGAAAGGAAAACGACATAAGCACGGCGGTTTATTCAGCCTCCAAGTCGAAAACATACTGCCTGAGAAACTCCCAGAAGTCTATGCGACGTATAAGGCTCGTTTAGTCACTGCTGGTAATGAATCAGTTTCACCTAGACATCGAAAAATGTCAGATAAATTGAAACCCGAGGGAGACACTGTCAATAGTCCGGGCAGTCGTACCCGGATCGTAATGAACGTACTTTCGAGGGAGGAATGTAATACTAAATTACGATCATGATGATCTAGAAGAAGCAGATGATGGTGAAGAGTTTCATGGCGCTGAATGCCTGCTACCTAGTCGTTATTATTTTCATGATCGCAGACAGATCCAAAGCCCAAAGAAATATAATGATGATGATGTTTGCCTTTCCAAAACATACCCATCGAAGTTCTCTAATGCGGTGAGACGGTCGCGAATAATGGCGAAAGGTCATCGTTTGGATGCCCCGGAAGTTGCCAAAAGGCAAACCGCACAAGTGCAGGTACTGGTGCAGCGTTTTAACCACGCTTTAAGTCACTGTGATAAGTGGCTTAGGATTAGGTCTCAAATACAGTGTAGATAGTGAGTTAGTGAATAATAGATATTATTGTGAGTGATTTATTTATTAGTTCGTTTCGTAAATATATTATTTTATTGTGTACAAAGCCTCGTGTTCTGAATTTCCGAATTGCCTGGAGCACTACACTGAAAAATTTATTTCTACAGATTGTGTTAACATACATACATACATACACAAATCACGCCTATATCCCCGAAGGGGTAGGCAGAGGTGAACTAGCACCCACGTTTCGCTAATTATGTTTAGGTCCCATGTAATAGGTCGCGAGCGTATTGCTATTTATCGGGCACAAAAGTCGCAGTACATTGCTTGATGGTATAAGAGATATATAGGATGGCCATTCCTCATCACTGATTTATACTTAGTCGCCTTGTACGACACCCGCGGGACAGATTTGGGGTGGTGGCTATTGTATTCTACTCTGCCATCACCACGCGGCTTTTTGTCAGAATGTGTTTCATTTCATACAGACATACATAAATCACGCCTTTATCCCCGAAGGGGTCGGCAGAGGTGAATTAACACCCACTTTTCGCCAATTATGTTCGGTCCCATGTAACAGGTGGCGAGCCTATTGCCATATATCGGGCACATAAATCGCAGTACAAATTTTTCATCTTTTTTATTAAATAATTAAATTGTTGATAAGATTTCCTACTACAAGAATAAATTCCTTAATTAGGTACATTTAGGTATTCTCAGATACATATAGCCGTGTGGTGACGGCAGAGCAGCACACAATTGTCACCACCCCCATCTCTCCCGTGGGTGTCATACAATACGACTGTTCAGAACCATTAAAATACATAATATTATGATAATTTACATTTTTCTCCAAAAGAATATTATTGGTTTTAAATAGTTGCTTTTGCATAATTGCTGTTGAGTTTAGGTAGGGGATTAGCTTAAGATTAAACTAATTGAATTAGTAATTGTTCACATGGGTGACCTCACATATTATGTCCGCCCTTTTCTTTGTACCATTCATTCACTTTTCTAATACCATATTACACGCACGATAGTCATTAAATTACTAGCTTTTTATTTGCATCTTTACAATCTCAATTCCTGTACAGCGACTAAGGGTAGGTAAAGACAGCTATGAGTAATGGGCAGCAGCATTCCTCTTTTACCATCTAGCAATATACTGCGATTTATGTGCCCGATATATGGCAATAGGCTAGCCACCTATTACATGGGACCTAACTTATTCGGCTAAAAGTGTGTGGTAATTCACCTCTGCCTACCCCGGGGATATAGGCGTGATTTATGTATGTATGTATGAAAATACATATAATAAAAAGCCTTTTAGGTAGAATCGAGTTTTTATTTCAAAAATTTTACAGGAATAAAAATTGTTTTCTTCAAAGTAATTAACTTTTAATAATCAATCAAATAAAAAGTGATGGTACTTGTAACACTCTTAGGTACAGTTGGTTCCTCGAGATTTCCTCCGCTCGACTCAACCTCAAGGAAGAAGTTGTTATGTTAAAACTTACTTGAGGTGTTCTCTCCTAAGGCCGAGTGGAGGAAATCTCGAAGAACCGACTATACATATGGGTGTTAGTCTTTTCTCTCCATCATTGTTCTTATAGATCAGTCATTTAATAATCACAGTTACATTGTTTATATAAATAAAGGCAGGGTTATATTTTTTTTATCACCATGTGGGACACCCTTAATGTTTGTCTATACTAAAAGGGCCAGTTACCCTAAAAATATTACTTAATGCTAAATTTCTATAAAATTGTTTTGTTATAGTAATGGCTTGACATTGATATTTTTAATTTTAATTATAAATTCACTTAACATATTTAACAGATTCCGCTCCGGTTTTCCGACGGCCGGTTCATCATTGGACTGTTCGCCGACAGGACGATTTACCTTTTTACGTTTGACCAACAGTCTTTTTCACCTATGGACATTTCGCAGCCAAAAGTTTTCATCTACGTCACTTCCAACCAACACAAGTTGTTAAATCTTATTGGTTTGATAGCGTGGTCTTTGGGGATGTTCGTTTCCCATGATACGGTCAGTTCGACTGGAAGTACACGCTTGAGTAGTCTCGTGTAAAGTACCTAATATATCCGGTCTAGATCTTGAAACCGCTACGTCATTTGGTATTTTGTAGTGTTTTTCATACGAGTCCATCAGAAGAGTCCAGTCCGGAGCCGAACCTGAAATTGAGTACGGTTTGTGATTCGATTTCGATGTTGAGCCATCATCATCATAAACAGCCTTTTAATGTCCCCACTACTGGGGCACGGGCCTTCCCTATGGATGGAAAAATATAGTGAAATTGGGCCATAACCCACCACGCTGGCCAAGTGCAGGTTGGTGGGTATTAACGACTGCATATGCAGCCGGGGCCAACGGCTTAACGTGTCTTTCGAAGCCCGGAAGAACTCGAGATAATAAATTTTTGGTCACCCATCCAATGACTGGCCTTAGCGACATTGCTTTTACGCAATCGCAGGCCAAGCGCGCTATGCCACTGCGCTAGCGAGCTCCCTAATGTTGATCCTTGGTTGGTGAAATTTACGAAGCTTTTGTTGGTTGTAAGTTTCCTTTGTGCTCTCGCAACCGTTATAAAATAGTAATACAATACTATTTTATTACGGTTATACAGAGCTCGCTAGCGAACTCTGGCGAAACTCAATGTAACACTTACTGCCGCACTCAGAGACGTCAAATAACTTTAATGAATACCTAATGTCAAAAAATTTCAAAGAAATCTAGACCCTAAACCCGGCAAGAATAGCGACTAGTTTTGAATTGTCATTTTTTGACATTAAGTAGGTACTCATCATCGTCAATTGCCGTCTCTGAGTGCGGTAGTTAGTACTTTACTTGCCTTGCACTAACCTTTCGAGTCTTTGGAAGCCTCATCGTATGCATTTAATTTCTCTCTAATGTTACTCCACATCCTTTTCGAAAACTCTATCGCTTGCGAGGTTTTGTTATACCCGTCGGGAGTATTTTGATCTAAGTGCTTCCAAAGTGCTTCTTACTGGGTATAACTGACTCTGCGACGAGGCCCCAAACTAAAAATGGTATAGATAGAAAGACCACTTGAAAGAAAACTTCTTATTTGTCATGGCTTACATAAATATTTTATAGCATAATTTAAGCAATTATTAGATTTAAGCCTAAGAATAATAAAATATCTTATAACTTACGACATTTTGTAAGGTTTATTTTGATTTAGTTGAAAAACTTAAAAATCTAATTTTAAACACCGCGGGTCTCACTCGACTCAATTTCATGTGCCAACGGTGTCAACACATAAAAATGACAACGCCAAACAAGATAAACATTTGGTGTGAACATCTTACAAAGTCACTATTCCGTATTCAATTTATTTTATCAAAAAGAATATATATTTAAATAATAATATCTTTTTATATATTTTTGTTAATATATGATATAATACATATATTATAATACATAATACATATATTTTTTCAAATGTTTAAATGACTCTTCAAGAAATACGGTTTTTACCGGTAAGAAAATACGCAAAAGTTTTTGAACGCACTTCGGCATCAGTAAACTGAGACAGCTATATGTCATTTTTATATAGCGCTGTTTCTTTCACTCTATAACAGACCAAATGCAGACCAGCGGCATCTTTCGTTCATTCAAGCGATTTTTTAAGCGACACGTTTTAAGAAGATGATGGTACGAATTAAAACGATGCAGTTTAGGAACCTACACTTAAAGGACAGGAATAACAATCGCTTTTTAAAAGATGGTGGTAAGCCTCCTGGTAGCTCTTAAGAATTATGTCTGTCATTAGCGCGATGACAGCCCTTACTATCTCTACGAAGTGAGCAACCGAAAAACATAACAAGAATTTAGTGGTCGGTGTAAAATTCTATTGATCAAGTTTAATATCATCGTCATTAGTTATATCTAACGGAGATTCAGCGTTATATTTAGATCCCTTAAACATGTTTTAATGTATAGTACAAAGTACTGACTCATCATAGTAAGCGCTTGTAGCTGTTTCGTAAAACAAATCTTACAGACCTTCTATTTTTAGATGTTATTCTAAAAAGTTATGTTTGATAACAAATTCGAAATAGTAATCTTAAATTGTCATCATTATAAGTTAGGGTACAATTTAAATAGTCATTATAACTTTTCCTGACTAGGTACAACAAAATTATATTTCTATTTTTAATGGGATTTTTCAATATTGTGAAGGAAAATACGTATAAAACCACGGTGTTCCGCAGTCTTTAGTAAATAAGGCTATTTCTTTTAGTGGACGAGTACCTAAAACTTTAGAAGAAGAAAAATAATTATTATGCTTATTTAGGAATAGTTTTGTAATACGTAGGAATAATTTTAATCATGGGAAGGCGGCGCAAGTAGGTGCACCCTAAAACCGCTACGATTGAGAATAAATCCATTTAAAAAACTGATAATTCAGAATGATTGTCGACTCCCTCCAGGTGATAAGCCTTATTAAAGTCACTACCTGTTACCATTTGGGAATATGAAAATAGTTTTAAATCACACCTGACCATAAGGTGGATTTTTCGTACGGAAAATCCCACTTCCTTGGTGTGACATAAAACTATGATCGTAAACTTACCTCGGGCGACAAAAAGATAGCCTCACATCGGATATTTTTCGCCTTAGGTCAAATACTTGCAATCTGAGACATTTTTTGTTATAAGACCATTCTTAGTATAGAACTACAGATAAAAATCTTGTTTTTTGGTTATTTCGGAAACCATTTTTGCATACAGAACACAATACAAAATTTTATTAAACTCTATAGAAATACCTATCTACTAATGTGCGTTGCGAAGTACGGTTTCTTCTATGTCTTACTCTGTCTTGTGTTTTTTAATCTAGGCCACTTCAAAAATAATTTCTTGAGCATGATAATTAGCTGCGTGGGTATGTAAAGATAAAATGGTTTGGCCAAAGATAAAGCGAATAAAAATATTTTAAAAATAAGAGCCATTTTATTGAAGATTTTCCAAGAAGCGAGAAAAGCATACATCCGTCAGCTCGTACCAAGGTCCGAGCAGTTTATTCAGTTGACAGATGAAACGGCAATTCGTAGCTGTTGTCCTCCGAGGGCCCGTTCATTGACATCATAATTAGCTTTTTGTTTATTCTCACTCATTTGTCACTTGAAATTACGACAACAAAAGATATAAACAGTCTAATAACGTTCGATCATCGCCAAAGGATATAAACAGCCAAATAGCGTTCAATCATCACGGTTACGACATTGAGTCATACTTGAGAGAAAGAGAGACATCGGTGCCCCTCCAGTGATACGCCGCCATTTTTGAATTTCGCGCTTTATGTCACCTGGCGGCCCCCCCAGCCCCTTGTAAAAACGGCGCGTCTTTTTAAAATGAAAATATCTCTAAAATGTTGTATGAAAGCTATTTTATAAATGTTGTGTTTCTGAAATCGTTATGAAACAAGCTATCGAGTGTATGCACACATTAATACAATTATACTGGAAATATGTTATTAATTCTATGTTGAAATAAATTTTTGAAGTTTTTGACAGTTCTATGAAAACACAAAGGCAGCTCGAGTAGGTACAACTAGTGACTCATTCAATTCAGTTAAAATGGCGCCGTTTGGTTGTCATGTGTCATTATATGCCGTCCTTGTTCCTTTCTTTACGCGTTGCATAAGTCAGAGCAGTAATAAATAAAATAAATCGCGTGAGTTGTGCTTTAATACAATGTAGGAGCGATCGACCTCCAGGAGGCGGCTTGACAGATAGGCGGTTTTTGACATCGACCTCAATGAGGTGGCGTGACAGACGAGGGGATAAGGTTCTTAATTCAAAAAATCAAGTGTCAATTGTTTTCGGTTATTGATAGAAACGGAAAATTCTTCTTCTCTCTGCCCTGTTCCCAGCCTATCTGGGGTCGGCGCAGTATATTGTTTCTTCTTCGATTTATATCGGTCAGACGTCATTAAACCATCCACTTCCTTTTGATACATATCATCCATCACATCGTAAGGTGCTAGTAATGAATGAATGTATAGAAAAGAGACGGAAAGGACCATGTCGAGAGACCAATGAACGGAGAGAGTGATTGGGATGACAACATGCGAATCCATAGTATACTGATCAATGTTGTGGCTTAGGTTTTACAGCCGGCCGCCTGCCTGACACTAACCCTCTTTGGGTATGCTGTTGTTGGCGGTTTGCCCTCTACCATTCGGGTGCCACAAGGTGTTTATTGGTATACACTGGGCAATCTCCCTTAGTCGACTTTTACGACACCCATGGGATGAGTCGGGGCTGGCGCATTCTACGTTGCTTTTTCGCTCCCATGCCAGCATGGAAGACGGAAAATTATTTGGTTTTATTATGTATGTAGGTACCTACTCATAGGAAGGAATATTTACTACTTTTTTTATGAGTGACATGACAAGACTCGTCTGTCTCAGGCCAGTGGGAGAGTTGTTAAAGAGATCTGATTGTACTTGGTAAATCATTAAACTGACACTGACAATGAGTAATAACTTGGAGTCCGTCCAGATTTGCTTCTGATGATTTATTGATAGGTTGCGCTAGTGTTATTGATTGTTGTTGTGTCCTGATATACTTGAGAGGCCTATGCAGTAGACAACCTAAGGATTTTTCACTTATTCCTGTCCCGTTCTAGCCCGGAATTCCCTGAGGAGGTTTACCGATGAATTGGGTATGCCTGAATGAATAGTGAATTAGTACAGGACAGTCCTTAGACCTTTTCGATTCTGCGCATATTCTCACTATGCTGTAGTAAATGGCGTCTTGTTTTCGGCTAATCGGGTATATAGCGAGAAGTAACCGCATTTCATGTATGGGTCGGGGTTGTTGTAAGATTCGTGCATCGTCTAGGTAGGGCATTAGCTTCTTACTTTTTTCCAAGGCCGTATCTTGCTCCTAACAAAGTTTGCGACATGGTGTTAATACACCCCTGGATACCCCTTCGTAGATAACCTCGTAGCACTATTACATTCGCCTTTTTCAAATACAGCAATCGATCAATCGTCCTCTCTGTTTATTTTCTAACACATTTTTTTGGAAAAAAAAAAATAGTTATCACGAGATATCTTAGCTCAATTCGAGTAGACCTCGAGTAATATAAACTTGGTGATTTACATAAATTAGCGTCTTGTCTCATTACGCGTTACATTTAGTCAGTGCCAAGACATTATCACCGATGTACAATTGTTACTGAAAATTATAAGCCTTGAATGTTGTTATTTCAGACAAACAGTATAATTATTATTAACAACGTAAAGTTTACCAAGAAGCTTTTCATCCGACGGAAGGTACGCGCTGATTATTACCTATGTTTTAGACCTATATTACCGAAGGGATACGCAGAGATGATTTACGCCCACGTTTCGCTAATCGGGTTCCATGTGATAGGTGTAGAGCCTATTGCCATATACTTTATGTCGGGCACGGAAACATCAACACTGCATTACTAGGTAGGTACGTTATAATGTATCTGCTGGTGAAAATTTTCATTTTCCATTTTCGCTGGTAACCACTTTCGTCGATTTAGGCATCTTAGCGAACACATACATGAGGTGGCTACAAATGTACATACATTCTTCCAGTATAAATAAATCCATAGTATTTTTATTAGCACTGGAAGTTTCACGAGTGCTATTTTCAGCCACGCACAGATAAGAATACAACGGCTTATAAAACAGTTCTTATTCTTGTCGCGTAGGATTTACTGTTACAATGACTTTATTTCACACGAAATTACGATCAATCACCAAGCCCGTAAAACAACACAAGAGGGCAGGGAAATATACAAAACATATTTATTGTTCAATTTCAGTTTGTATATAAGGTACCTATAACGAATTTATTACTTATGCTATATTTATATGACTCAAAACATATTGTCAGCATATCATAGGTCGAAGTTTTATAATTACTGCAGACTACTTGAGAGATTTATACAGAAGCTTAACAAAAATGATATTCAGTAGAAAGTTCCTTGTTAAACAAATTCTTATGCTATTTTGAGGCAAACTGTTTCACAAGAGCATGCTAGGTTTAGGTTAATTAGGTCACAAACCAACTGCAATAAGATGCTTGCTTATTCAAAAGTCTTTATTATCAAAATATTATGGCTATGAATTATTCATACATTGATGGATTTGTAATATAAAATAGACGTTATGGCTCATAGTTTGCTCTAGGATCTAGCGACGAACTTAAGCTGAGATTCTTAACTGACTGCTTACATATAAAAATGTGATCTTGAGGGAAAAAACTCTTCCCCAAAACTACGTTAGTTTCATTAAAACTTTCGAGATATTACTACTACTGTTAAAGTAAGGAACTTATTGAAACCATATTTGTAACCATATTAATATTATACTCTCGAAAATACGCCACATTACATTACGCACGACAAATCAATATTTTTCCGATGACAAACAGCAATAATAACACTATCGTTATTGCGCATAGAGCTAGAGAACGTTGGTACAAAACTCATTTCTCAACAACTACTACCTACTAAAACTTACTAAAACAATTATCACTCACCTGCCCTGTTCCTAGGTTATCTGGGTTGTGGAAAACATGGATTGTGTAATGTACCTACTGATGAACAGAGAGAGTGGTTGGGATGACAACATTCCAACCTACACTGCTCAAGGTTTAACTGCCTGCCTGCTCACACCAAACCTCTTTGGATATTTATTTATTAAGTACAGCCACATGATACTCGTAAATATTATAAACTATAGTAAAAACTCATAGCTTTTACAAAAACATGAGTTTAAGTTAGCCTAATTACAAATGAATATATTAATATGTAATTCGATTATGAATTAAAAAGACGGTATAATTTGTTTTTTAATTTGTATACACTGTCATGAAAAATATTTAAATCCTGGATATGCTGTTGTTATTGGTGCAATGGTTCGCCTCGGCTGAGACATTCTACTGAATTTTTTTCGCTGCTTGGACAGCGTGGAATAGACCAAAATAATCAAGCACGATTATATTACGCGAATTTGTAAAGGATATTTTCATGTGTAGAGCTCGGGCAAAATAATATATTATGATACCTTTAGGAACTGACTATAAATGCCTCATAGGATTGAAACTGCGTTTTTTTGACAGACTGGTAAGCGCCAGGACCTAACACTTCCGCCAAGCAAATAGGTAGGTAATTATTTTTAGTTGAGTAAAAAAATCTTATCTAATGAGCACTCTAGGCTAGGCAGCAGCCGACAAGCTATAATCGTACGGATTAAAAAATACGAAATTTGCTTAAATATCTAACGTACACAATCGCCCACGTTCTGTCCCGCATGTTTACACTATTGTGCACGGCTGTGTAATAATATGTTTCAATGTGAAATAGAGCTGCCCGAGACCGGTGCCCGGTTCGTCCATGTTTTATTGTGTGGATATCGTACAGTTGGTTGCCGTGAATCCGGTATAAATAGCTTATATAGACAACAATGAATCGACACCCAGAAACCACGGGAGCCAGTGTGGAAGTAGGAATTAGTTGAGCTCAAGGGCTTAAAGTTTAGTTACTTTATCCATGAATCCATGCTATGCTCAGAAATGTGCCATATTTCACGTAAGATTACCGCAATACCTATTAGTGGTGTAACGAGTGTTCGCATTCGAATTCGCGTATATTTGCATATTTTTGATTAACTGCATTTGCATTCGCAAAGTTCGAACGATTTTATTGCGAATATGAACATCAGAAAATAAAATTAATAAAAAATCCATTCATTTTTGTTTTTCATTCAAAGAAAATGGAACTTACTGCCGCACTCAGAGACGTCAAATAACGTTATGGAGTACTTAACGTCAAAAAATGACAATTCAAAACTAGTCGCTATTCTTGTCGGGTCTATTGTCTAGATTTGAATGAAAATTTTTGACACTAAATACTCATTAAAGTTAATTGACGTCTCTGAGTGCGGCAGTTAACCTCGTAATCACATTATCAATCTTCACTTTATCATTTGGTATTATGTATTTACCACTTTCTTCTACATTGGTAACATAGCTTTAGATTCCAGATCACAACAAAATAACAATTAACTTCTTATTTTAGAACTTAGAATTTTTTTGAAGCAGACAATAACGGAAGGAAGTTACAAACCGAACGCGCCTCGAGCTTTACAAAGGGGTTTGGGTAACTTACTAAGGACTAGTGGCGTCATTATTTTTTTCAGCGGCCACCAATATTATTCATCTCTCATTATTGTCCCCTGTTAAGTATACTATATGCTTAATTATTCTCGTCCTAAGTTATATCGAAGCTGAGATATTTGCATTTGAAGATCGCAATAATACACGAGCAATAGTGGCCCAAAATAGCATCTAGCCCTTGTGTAGCTCTTTCGACTTGTTTACACTCGTAATATATTCGTCTAGATGAATGCCTGGATCGGACCTTACCTACCTTTAAGAAGCCACGGATCTTTCCAATTTAAGGTTTCCGGTGAAAAATCAATAATATTAGGTTCTCTGCATACTTCAATCACATACGAGTCATCATTTTTTACATGTTTTCCGTAGTAGCTGCGAGCATGTTGTAGTTGATACGTTCCAAGAGCATAGATAATTAAATCATCGGCACTTAAAATAGGAAAGTCATCCAGTCGGAACTTGAGTATTTCATGTATTCAAAATCAGCCCTTCTTCTATTCAGATTATTCGCAATTACATACTCGCTATGGTGATGTTGATTCCGAGGGCTATGGTGAGATATACGAGAGATGCGTACCACTCCATCGGCCTAAATAATAGGGTATGTCCCCAAAATAGTAGATCTATCACCAGATTGTACCACCAATTCCACAATAAATCATATAAAATCATCGAGATATAGGGTCTAGTACCAAATAAATGTTTTTGTATGTATTATAATAGGTTTGTCCTAATAATTATATAACCAAACAAATTTAAATAGATTGCCAATAAATCAATATTATGTCACCAGGCATAAAGTTAAAAATAATTTAGGTTTGTCGTCATCATCGTCCCAACCAAAAGAGAGCTACTTACCCGTCAATACAGAAACGCTACTAAAATGTTGAGCTTAAAAAGTTAAGTGGCAATACCTGTCAGAATTTGTATGGAAAAATATCAATTTTGACAATACTTAAATGTTAAGTAGGACTCAAAATGTGAGTAGCGTTTCTGTATTCGGGGGTTAAGTGGACAATACCCGTCAGAATTTGTAGGTATTGAAAAACGTCAATTTTGACAATACTTAAATGTTAAGTAGGACTCAAACTTTAAGTAGCGTTTCTGTATTCGGGGGTTAGGTGGACAACACCTGTCAGAATTTATCGGTATTGAAAAACGTCAATTTTGACAATACTTAAATGTTAAGCAGGACTCAAACTTTAACTGCCGCACTCAAAGACGTCAAATAACGTTATTGAGTACCTACTTAACGTCTATGGTCTAGATTTGAATGAAAATTTTGACATTAAATACTCATTAAAGTTAACTGACGTCTCTGAGTTCGGCAGTTATAAGAAGCGTTTCTGTATTCGGGCGCTAGACAAACAAAGTAGTAGGCGGAATTTTAGTTCCAATTTTGACACTGACACCTAAGTATGTCAAATTATGTAAAATAACTATTGCGTCAAATAACTAAAAATCAATCGATTGCAGATATTTGACGGCCGGTTTGGTTGAATGATTGTTGGCTATCGGCCAAGAGGTCCCGGTTTCCAATCCTAGTCGCGGCAAAATCTTTTCAGAGTCTAAGTCAAAATTTGTTTATTCATACTGATATGATTAACATTACTTACACTTTGGTATGAATCAGCCAAGTCAAGCGACGTTAGAAATCCATAACCCGTGTGTCCAAGGAAAGATAGGAGAGCGCGCAGCATGCGTCGGTCAAAAATGATACCATCGTCATCGACTTCACAGCGTTTAGCACTACGTCCGATTCGAATCCGTGAAAAATTATAAGTCTAGAAAACTCGGACAGAGATCGGATGTAGTGCGTAATAAGTTACCACAGAAAGAGTTCTACGGCTACAACGGACCGTATTTTCACGAATTCGGATCGGACGTAGTGCGTAAGCGCTCTCACGGTGCGCCTGAGTCGCCGTCTGGTGACCAAAAATTTATTATCTCGAGTTCCTCCGTGCTTTGGAAAGCACGTTAAACCTTTGGTCCCGGCTGCATCTGCAGTCGTAAAAACCCACCAACCCGCGCTGAGCTAGCGTAATGGGTTATGGCCTAATCTCCCTATATACTTCCATCCATAGGGAAGGCCTGTGCCCCAGAAGTGGGGACTTTAAAGGGCTGGTGATTAATATTTTAATTTACTTTATTTTTCATTAGGGTTAGAAGCAAATTCTCTCACACCTAGTAAATTAAAATAACCCCTGGACATTTTAGCTTATTATTTATGATATCACTTAATTAATATATGCAAAATTTAAAAGGGAATATCTGTGGGAATATCGAATAAATCACTAGAATTACATAGACCTATCTTTGTCACCACCTCAATAGCTTGGAGACAAAATGCTCTTGTTAAAATGTCAAAAGTGGAAATATGTTTTCCATAATAGTGACATCATGCTAAGGAAGTAGAGAAACAGTCCCAATATTAAGTCAAAAAGTGACAAGCACTCCCTAGATACGTTAAAATGTGTGACAGCCATATTTTAACGTAAAATTAATTTCATTCATACATTTCACTCAATATTTCATAAGACTACAGATTAAATATACACTAAAGCCATGGCTGTATGGGCTAGACCCTTTGCCTTCCCTAAAATATAGGGAGAATTAAAAAAAAAACCAATTCACAATGGATGTTGACACTAAACGTAGTGTATTAAATACTCCAGCCTGGCGAAACTCCCATACTGCAGAAAAAATGTATGGAGTTTAGGCAATTTTTAATGGCGACTTGTTTTGTCTCTTACTTCCGATGTAACCTTCCTTGTCTCGCGCTGCCGGAGTGTGTCACTAATGTCATAAGTCACTATGCCGTTTTGAAAATATAAATTAAAGCGTTGTTTTAGTTTAGTTTTCCATCTTGTGCTTATTTATTGTCTTCAGTGACTTATCATTAGTGTATATCTAACTAGTTTGTGTCATTTATTTATGTGCATAACAGCGAAATGTTTTACAAAAGGTGTGAAATATGTTGACTAAAATCTGGTAGGAAATTAAACTAAAAGAGGGTTTCATGGCCAATTCCCACTAGATGAGAAGCGGTAAGTAGTTTTCCATGTTATTATATAAGCGCTAAGTAATTAGAAATAAGTTCTGGTCACTTTAATCAAAAATCATATGCGCCGTAGCGATGTCCTTACTACTTACCAAATTATCGATAAAAAATCTATTTTCGTAAATTTGAGTATCAAATGTACTTGAGATGTTTCATTAGTTTTATACATATAAATATTGTCTATTGCAATATATTATAATATAGTATATCATATATAGGGTTATTTATAAAACAACAAAAACCTCCCATGACTAGATAGCTAACATCATTAACAACAAAGTTTGTTGTATGAGTTTTATTATTCATCTCTCATTATCATCATCAAAAGTTCTTCTGTGTTCAACTCCACTTATTTTTCAGATCACAACGTGACTTGTTGAAAGGCGATAAGAGTCATGACTGCAAAGCATATGAGAGTGGATCGGCATTAACCCCGTTGAAAAGCCGTTTCGGTTTGCGACTGACAGAGATGAATATAAAAAGCTGACGGCTTATCTTCCGAATTGAAGAGGCACTAGAAGAAGAAGACAGCGTGACTGCCGCCTTGCTACACGCTGCCCGTCGGGTGTGATCGTTGCCTGCAACCGCATAAGCGCCTCTATTGGTAAGTTACATAACTTATCTTTCCGATATGGTTTGATAGCTCAATTCCTGAAGCTAATGAGTGGTTTATTTCAGAACCAGATTTCATTGATTGGGCAGAACCAGACCTTCGGGCGCGTTACACATAGTCCGCTATGGTAAGCGGTGAACAATAAATTGAATTGATGATGACCAGCGTAAACTCAAACGATATATTTACTAATCTCTATTTATTATTTCAGATCTAAATGTCCTGCTTACTTGCTTACACAACATTGCAAAAACGTGTGTTGATCGATCAGCTAACATCTGAAGACACCGCCTAGAATATGAGATCAGAAAATTACCAACAATTTTAATTTCCACATTGTAAACTTAACTTTTATTTTTTGTTGTTAAATAAATTGTATTAAATAATTACACGTAATTAAATAATACTCAATATTTTCAAACGAACAGAGCTTTTTAATTTGCTTTTGTAGGATTAAAAAACCTGTCTGCAAGTTCTGCAAGGCAGGGGGGGGTACCCATTCGTTTTTATCGATATCGACACATTCTGTAGCGTACACCACATCCTTAGTTTGCTTTTGTAGTATGTTGGCATTACTTTTTTATCTGTCTCTGTTGGTTGGTACGAGATCTTAGCCTAAACTGCGAGTCAAAATTGTCAAAAAGCTTGTTTGAAGTTCCCGACGTAGTGTATTATATACTCTTTGAAATACTCTTTGGTTGACACTGACAGTTTGTTGTCGATCAATCATTTTTGTTTTGTTTTGTTGTGACAAGAATTTTATTTTATTTATCCTTTCTTACTTATTGGTACCGTATTATTATCCTCTATGATGGTATTGATGGTACCTATTTTAAGCTGTTTCTAATAGACATTAGTCAATAATTGAATTGAAAAACATTCCTTTTAATATGGAGCATTATAACGTGTTATCATTCGTTGGCGAAGGTTCTTTTGGACGTGTTTTTAAAGCAAAACACAAGGAAACTGATGAAATACTAGCATTAAAAGTAATCCGAAAGGTCTGTATATGAGAATAATCAGTTACATTGAAAAATAACATATTAATACATTCTTGTACTTACAGAAAGGACGTTCGTCGAAAGACTTGAAAAATCTCAGACAGGAATGTGATATACAAAGGCAGCTAAATCATCCTAACATTATCCGTATGATTGATAGTTTTGACACTGAATCTGAATTAGTTGTTGTCACTGAATACGCTGAAAAAGAATTACATAGCATATTGGCTAAGGAAGGTTGTCTAAATGAAGATCAAGTTAAAAGAATAACTTGGGACTTAGTTTCAGCATTGTATTATCTACATTCACATAGGATTTTACACAGGTACTTACAATGTTTAATTAGGTAGTTACTATCGAAAGTCCCATAAAATCAAGTTAAAATTATTATTTTATTTTAGTTATTGCCATTAGTCATAACATCACTGTAAAAACTAAGTGGAGTGAAGCAACTTTATCAATATTTATAACACTACAGATAATACTGTTATAGTTTATATATTTTATTAAAGTATACATATTATTATTATGTGTATCAAGTTCATGTTGCATAATATGATCTAAACAAAACAAATATTAAAGAAATTTTATCTTTATTTGTTTTCAGGGACTTGAAACCACAGAATGTTCTTTTAGATAATACAGGCAGAGCCAAGCTATGTGACTTTGGTTTAGCTCGCATCATGACAAATACTACACATATACTCACATCTATCAAAGGCACGCCACTATACATGGCTCCGGAGCTTATTGAAGAAAAACCTTATGACCATCAGGTAAAATTGCTATCTAGTTATCCAACATTATTCAGTAGTCTATACTATCTGTTTTGAATTAATTCATTGAGTTTAGAAACTGTTTTTGTCCACTGTATATTCAGGTGGTTTGATGGAATATTTAGACTTGCTGGCATTTAACCAAAAGCCACCCACTTGGGACTATCTGACCCAACTATGCAGTGATAAAATAGTTATCTTCATATTTTGAAACCAATGAAAAATAATATGCAAGGCGACTAAAGGTTAAAACGGTAATGAGGAATGGGCAGCAGGGATCCTTTTGTACCACATAGCAATATATTGCTATTTATGTAAATGACCCCTGATAATATACCCTATTATACCGAGACTTTGATGAAATGTAATTTTTAATGCATCTATTGCTACCCCTTTGGGAATATATAGACATGATTTATGTATGTAAAATATAGGGCCATTGCCTTTTAAAATTTATGAAGCTAAAATTCTTTCTTAAAGCCATGTTGGTCTAAGTATAATCGTTTTAATAATAAAATTAAAATGGTTTGTTTATTTGAGGTACAGTTGATTTTTTTTACGTTCCAGTTATTACGTTCATACATAACTAGCTTTGTGCTTGTGACTTATTTTGAGTGAACTACACTGTGTTTTATTATTATTTGAATAGTTTCAAAACTGATGGACTCTAATACAGAATTTCAATCCCCATTTAACCCCCTAGGGATAGAATTTCTAATAATCTTTCTTAGTGCTCACCTACACTATAAAAGGGAGCATAGTGAAAAATTTGGAGTTTCTAGTACTAATTTAGGCTGATTTTTCATTTTTATATGTTACTGTAAAATTATTGTTGTTTAATCTTAGGTTTTACCAGTAAATCTAAAGATTTACCAACTCTTATTGGTAAATGTCCGAATAGTTCAGTGATATCTTAAATTTCAGACTTTTACCACCATTCATTTGGCAAATCTTAGCATTTACCTCTAGGCGCGGTATATGTTGAGAAAAAATGATTAGATTCTTCAATAACACACATTGTTAGTTCATATACAAACCTAACCTAACCAACTTACTAACCCATGTCGGTTAATAGTAACATTTAACATATTTACATAATACAACGGCCCTGTGGTGACGACAGAGCAGAATACAATTGTCACCACCCCCATCTCTTCCGTGGGTGTCGTACAAGGCGACTAAGGGTAAAGACAGCAATGAGTAATGGGCAGCAGCATTTCTCTCATACCACCTAGCAATAGCAATGTACTGCGACTTTTGTGCCCGATATATGGCAATAGGCTCGCCACGTATTACCTGCCTACCCCTTCGGGGATATAGGCGTGACTTATGTATGTATATATGTATGTTACATCTATCACAATTGCAATAAAGTTTTTCAGGTCGGTTTTAAAAAAAGTTTTATTCTTGCTTAACATTTAGATATTGTCAAAATTGACGTTTTTCCATACAAATTCTGACAGGTAATGTCCACTTAACTTTTTAGGCAGTGCCCCAAATTTGATTAGCGTTTCTGTATTCGGGGGCTACACTTACACGTTATGACTTATTTTTCTCAACATATACCGTGCCCAGAGGTAAATGCTAAGATTGGCCAAATTAATGGTGGTAAAAGTACGAAATTCCACGGACTTTGGACATTTACCAATAAGATTTGGTGAATTCTTAAGATTTAGCGGTAAAACCTAAAATTAACCAACATTCGGGCGTTAACAGTAACATATATAATATATCCGACACAAATTAAGCCTGTTTATATATGAAATGTAAATTAGGTATGACATTTATATAGAAAATTTAACCAGAATAAAATAGCAAGAAATGATATTATTGAATATTGATTTTCTTAAAATCCTTGCAACCAATATTTTTGAAGTTGATATAATTGTAAAACATATTTGTATTTAAATTATTTTATGTCTTTATTTCAGGCAGACTTATGGTCACTAGGTTGCATAGTCTATGAGCTAATGGCTGGACAACCACCATTCTGTACAATGTCGATTTGGCAATTGGTCCGAATGATACGTCATAAGCCAGTCCAGTGGCCAAGCTTTATAAGCATGGAGGCTCGGTCATTTCTTCAGGTATCCTTAAATTCTTACTACATTTACCTTTACCAACATTTACCAACAAATCTCCAAACTTCATTACACATTTTTAAAGTTAAATATTACATACAGTGTCGGCTGTACCTTAAGTGCGCTCGTGCGCTGAACCACCAATTCAAAAGATTTAATAATTAAAAAATATGACTTCATCTTCATTTTTAAATTACTATATTTATTGTTTAAACAAACAAAATCATGACAAATTAATTTGTAAATTAGGTATGACAAAACAATTTAAGCGCTTTGCTAAGCTAATAAGACTTATTTGCCCTGTAAATAAGTATTCTCACGAGGGCTGCTATTAGAACTTGTATGGGTTACGAGCTAAGACGCCTGGCGCGTGAGACAAAAGATAGTTCATAGAAATGTACCGAAAAATTAGACTGTTCTCGTGCGCCGCACGAGCGAACCGAAGACTACCGAGAGGCACCGAAAACTCCCGATGTTCGACGAAATTCGCGCGCGTTATGGATGACCGATGACCTCTCGGTAGTTTCGCTGTGTCAGTGATTCGTTAATTATTGTTTTTATTCACATTACGTTATTGTTTTTTATGTTGGTTCTATTTTATACTGTGTGTGTGGTGTAAGTGAAAATAATATATAAACATAAACATTATTAATTATTATAGCGAGCAAGTAAAGTGCACCACCAGTTCGATGCCCCACCAGCCGCCACTAATTACATAGTCTTCTAATTATGGGAATTGTGTTTTGTTGTATTGGTATTATATGTATGTAGTGTTGTGTTGGTATTAGTTATATTATAATAATTAAATTGTCATTTTTGTTTTTAATTTTAGGGTTTACTGCATAAAGATCCCATGAAAAGATTGAGTTGGCCAGAAATTTTAGAGCATAATTTCGTTTCTGGACATGTCCTTATTCTACCAGAAGATGATCAGACTGAATCTCCATTTACAAAACCCCTGACTCATAGCCAGCAAGAAGCTAAGCAACTGCAGAGAAATAAATTAAATAGTAATGGAAGGTGAGTTAATATTTTACATATAAATGCATTACTATTGCCTCAACTAATATTTTTTGACATTTTATGATTACTTATTCAAATAACATTTTTAGGGTTACAAAATTAGATAATGATTCTGGTAAGCCAGATACAAGAGAACATGATTTGCGGAATGCTCGTGTAATGCAAGCAATGGAATGTATACCTATGTCTGATGACGACAGTGTCAGAGCTACTAGCGCATTCAGTGTTAGAGATAGTCTTAAAACTGATGATGAAGACCAATCACATCCATTAACAGCAGTCAATGCAAAGTTACTAAGACACGAGTACAATGTTATGAATAATTCAAACCTCGTAGTTTGTAATTTAGAAAGGAACATGGCACAACTTATGAGCACAAATAAGAAACACAACGAAATTAATATTAAGAAAATGGATAAAATTGTTGAAGAGAAACAGATTTGCGAAAAAACAGACGAAACAAAAAATGTTAATACAAAAGAGAATACTTCAAATGAAGTAAAGCAAAAAATAAAACCCGCGGACACGGCTTCTCAGAGCCTAGAAAATCCAAAAAGTTCTACTAAATGTAGCAGTGATGTCAGTTCAGGGCTAAGCAAAAGTGTCCCGCCGTCATATAAACAGAAAATATTACAGTTTTCTAGGGACAAGCTAAGGTTTGGTAGTGGTGGGAATCGACTTACGAGAAGTATTAAAAGATCATTTCACTTTAGCCGAAGTTGGGACAAGAACAAATATGACAATCAAAGGCGCACAAGTGAACCAATGGTGGATGCTTCGAGTATTATGGGAAGTGAGAAAGAGAAAGTCTCAAAGGAAGAAAAGGACGAGGACGTTGAAAAGTCAGAGGTTATAGAAGAGACTTTCGATGACAAAGAAGTTGCTGATAACGATCGTATTTTGAAAACTGAAGAAGTGCATGAAGGTACTTATTTTCAGTTGCCATGGTAATAAATTAGGATAAGCATTGTTGTTACCATTCCACCAAACCAGCCGTCAAATGATGTAAATTGCGTTCAAACTTTAAGTATTGTCAAGTGTTTAAAGATGTTTTTTTATTAATTTCAGTGAAGGAGCCCTCTCAAATAGAGTTGGAAGAGTGGGAAGCATTCCTTAATTCTAATATTGCCGAAGTAATGAATGGCGATGTAGAATCATTAACACAATTAAATATGGTATGACTTCGAACTTTGTTTAAAAACGTGTATGAAGTATAAAGTATATGGTATAATTTTTAACTCAAGCCACAGTGTAGATCGAAAGTACAAAGAACTTCATATTCATTTGTGTGTCACAAATAGTTTTTTTTAACCTATAAACATGCTTCACGATTTATTCATAAATCTTTGTGTGTTATATGTAACACAGGAAATGTCAAAACGCAACCATGACGTTGTTGTCTTTAATTCTTTTTGTCTTGTACACTTTAATGTTTAATGGCGTTTCCTGCACTATCAAAGTCAATGAGTCCACGCACGTAATTATTCTGCTTACACTATCTATTTTAAATAGAAATAGAAAAACTGATTTCTTTCCAACATTCTGAGACTTATGTCTGTGGTCATAAAGTTTAAAATGTTGCAGTACTGGACTTAATTCTTACTGCTGACGTCATGAAAGGAGATGTTTTTCAAACACACTGAATGCGAATATGAAAATTATTTCAAGATTCACAGTCGAGTCTAGATTACAAAAATATTGAAACAGAACTTACTTTCCGCAACTAGGTACTAGATAACTGTGAACAGATGTGTGTACAAGCGGTTGATTTCGCCTGGATTATTTTTGATTAAGCGTATTAAATTTAGCGGTACTATGATCTTATGTGATGAGGGCAGAGCAGATTACCACCCCATCTCTCCCGTGGGTATCGCACAAGGCACAAGGCGACTAAGACAGCGTTGGGCAGCAGCATTTCTCTCATATCACCTAGCGATTATATGTGCCCGATAGATGGCAGTAGGCTCGCCACCTATTACATGGGACCTAACTTATAGGCAAGAAGTAGGTGTTTAATTCACCACTGCCTACCCCTTCGGTGATATAGGGGCGATTTATGTATGTATGTAGTACTTAATACAAAAAAATGTCAATTCAAAACTAGTCACTATTCTTGCAGGGCCTATGGTCTAGTTTTGATTGACAATTTTTTGTATTAAGTACTCATTAAAGTTAATTAAAGTCTCTGACCCCCGAATACAGAAAAGCTTCTTAAATTTTGACCATTGCTTATAAAGTGAAGTGGACAATGCCTGTCGGAATTTGTAAAGGAAAATGTTAGTTTTGACATTACTTAAATGTTGGTGGTGACGGCAGAGTAGAATACAATGGGTGTCGTACAAGGCGACTACGGATAAAACAGTGATGAGAAATGGGCAGCAGCGTTCCTCTTATACCACCTAGCAATGTACTGCGACTTTTGTACCCAATAAATGGCAATAGCCTCGCCGCCTATTACACGGGACTTAACATAATTGGCGAAACGCCGGTGCTGGTTCACCTCTGCCTAGCCCTTCGGGGATCTCAAAGTTTGAGTAGCGTTTCTGTATTCGGGGGTGGGTCCGACAACTTCGTGCGCGACCTTCCTGCGGTGTGAGGGGCGCGGCGGTGGCGGGGACGGGGCCCTCTGGATGTTTACGGGGGTGGGTGATGCGGGGAGGAGGGAAAACTCCCCCCCCCCTCATCCACCATCACCATCACCAGCCCTTTAATGTCCCCACTGCAGGGGCACGAGCCTTCCCTATGGATGGAAGAATATAGGGAGATGGATTAGTGGATTTGAATGCGCATGTTCGGTGAATGCACGCCGCGAACGGACGAGGCCGGCCGATCACCCCCAGCCGCCTTATGTAACCGATCGATACCACAGTGCAATAACCGCATTAAAACAAATTGGTTACATTTATATATAGAGACAGTCTACCTCAATGCATAAGATAGACAAATAGGTTGGTAGGTACTTAGTTTTCACCGCCTCCGGGGTCTAGTGGTTCGCCCGCCGGAATCAAGATCTAGAGGTCCCGGGTTCGATTTGTACTCGGTTTGGTTGGCGGTAGGACTTCTTCAAGTCCGCCTGGCTAGCTACCACCATCTTATCAAAACCTGTCGCCATAATAATAATGTTAACAGCATTATTTGTGTTCCGACACTGTGTGATAAGATAGCCAGCCCCTCTGTGATTGAGGGTTCCAGGTAAAGCTCGATTCAATCTTAATCCCTTATCGTCACTTACCATCAGGTGAGATGAAGGGCAAGAGCTTTCCTGTCTAACATAAAAAAAAAAAACTGGCTGTTGTTGCAGGTGAGCATGGTGATAGGCGTAGTAGGCAGCGCTGCGAAGAGCGCCCGCGGGTCTCGCGTGTGCAGCGCAGTGGCCGCGCTTCTGGCGCTTCCGGCGCTCGTGCACACATTGCCTAGGCACACTCTGCTCAACATACAGGACGTGAGTTGTTCATTTTTTCTACTACCATTTTGAAATGTATTCTGCTCTGCACCACAGCCGCGTGGTCACGACAGAGCAGAATACAATATGCATGATGACTAATTTCGAAGAAAAACTACATCACATTGTTATTACGTAGCGTACTCACGCGGCGCTTGACGTCAATATTTTTTTGATATTTTTTTTAAATAAAATAAATGATTAAATATCAATTACAAGTTTAATTTGAGAACAAGTGATTTTCATCGAATCTCCTTATTCTAAATTATTTTAAATCATTATTTTAGTGTGATTTTTTGTTAGTGTCACCATCCCTATTGTCACCACTCCCAATATCTCCCACGGCTGCCGGAAAAGGCGACTAAGAGCTAAAACAACGACCAGCATTGTTGCATTGATTTACGTGCCTGACAGATGGCAATAGGCTTATGTCCCCTATTACGTGGGACCTACATAGTTGGCGAAATGATAGTGTTATTACCTCTCTGTCCACCCCTAGGGGATAAATGAGCATGATGATAAAAATCTGATCTATTTGCTAAAATAAGTCCAAATGCTGAGCTAATTTTACGCATTGCTTGTAAAATATAGCTTTTTTGCGCCTCTGTGTCATTGTAGGTACATACATACCATTAGTGCAATGGTCCTTCTTGTTCTAACATAACTCCGACCGGCTGACTACTGAAATAGAAATAATGTAAGAGCACTTCACAAAAATATAATACAATAAATTGTTTGTAACAACAGTGGATTGTTGAAAGTAATCTTTTAACTATAATAGGTACCAAAGTAATTTGTTATTCTCCTTTCCAGGTATACCTTGAAGCTAAAGTAGTGTACAATTTCGTTGCTGCCATCAGTACCTTAATGAGAAACGGTAAAGGATGTAACGAGGGTTCAGAAGACAAGTAAGAATTGTTATATTTATAGCCACCACTAGCTATTGGGAAGGGGCTTATAAATGTTAGAAAAAATAGTACAAAGAATATTGTGGTCAGATAAAGTTCAAAACAATTATAGTCTTGATGCGGGAATCAAACCCGCGTCCTCTGCAATCCGGAAAGATGCCTATATTTCTATGTATTTCTTAATAACATAAATACACAGTTACGTTGTTCTTAAACTCCAGCAACCTCGCAGGACTAGATGATAGCTAACATCATAAACGAGAATGTTTGTTCTACGACTTGAAATGATTCATACAAAAAATATTGATTTAAGTAACTCACCGCTCGAATGTTAATAACTCTACGCGGATCACCACACATTAGGTAAAAGTCATACTGCAGCACTCAGAGACGTCAATTAACGATAATGAATATCAAAAAAGGACAATTCAAAACTAGCAGATATTCTTGCCTAGTCTATGGTCTAGATTTAAATGAAATTTTGTGACATTAAGTACTAATTAAAGTTAATTGACGTCTCTGAGTGCGCCAGTTAGTCGGCACATCTCTAATAGTACATATTTATTTACCAAACTTAATCTATTATATGTTTACAGGCTAAATTTTAATGCGATAAATAAGTCATTAACACATACTAATTCTTACATACTATCATGCATAACAAAGCTTAAATAATGCTATCCTTGTGAATTCACTAAGTGAACAGTGAAAGAGGTCAATTTTAATTCAATTTAAATCAATTTTAATTCATCCATTTTAGGCCAATTTTAATTTAATATATGAACTTTGCCAGGTTGCAAGGCATCGGCCGCATGATGGAGGTGTGCGCGTGGCTCTGCGTGCGATCGTGTCGCGGCGTGAGACAGTTCGCGACCGCGCTCGCTGCGTACAACGCCCACTCCGTGTTCACGAGTGTACTCATGCAGTGTAAGTTGTCAAAGTAGCCTTAGATAGGCCGCAGATATACGAATAAGTTGAACAAATAAGGGCCGATTTCACTGTCTCTCATAGAAACTGAGTTTAATAAAACTTGGTTTTGATTAATTGAAACTATGTAGCAGAACCCAGTTTAGAGCATAAACCGAGTTCAAGTTCAACTGATCGCGTTTAATTCTGCGGTGTAATCGGCTCTAAGTTGCATAGTCTGCGAACTTGCATAGTAAGCCCGTTCTAATAAGCTATCGGCCGATAGTTGGCCAACTTTTTAGTTGTACGATTTAGTTGGAAAGATGCGCGGGCTATCATGAGTTTCTATAACTATTGGTACAATTTGTAATTAAGTCTGCCAACTTGAAATCGTATGTAGACGGTCGGTCTTAAAATAATGCTATTACTGCAGCTAAACGGCTGAATGTTGCGTGCCCGTGCTCAACACACTTCTAGCGCAATTGTAAATGACACAAAACTGTTTTGGTAATTTGATACGCAACATTCTCTTAGAAAAATCTATTCTGTTGAAAAAAAGGAACTATACTGAACATAAGAAAAAAAAACATGTTTTTGTTTTATGTATCTAATCTTTAGAGAAATTATGCCAAGAATGACATCCCTACCTAACCTAATTAATATCCCCCAGTCGCCTGGATGGCATCCCTTACCACCTCGGGACCCTCACACGAGTGGCTGCGCCTACGTCCAAAGACACGTTAGGCCCGGCCAGTCTACCTCATCAGCTCCCACTTCCTTCCCATAAAATCCCAAAACACCAAACCAATAATATTATATTAAAAACTGCGAACAACTGCCGTGTGGTGACGGCTGAGTAGAAT
This sequence comes from Cataclysta lemnata, assembly GCA_963931975.1. Classification (NCBI taxonomy): domain Eukaryota; kingdom Metazoa; phylum Arthropoda; class Insecta; order Lepidoptera; family Crambidae; genus Cataclysta; species Cataclysta lemnata. The sequence goes on along the minus strand of OZ008344.1, from coordinate 11,248,781 downwards.
ACAATTGTCACCACCCCAAATCTCTCCCGTGGGTGTCGTACAAGGCGACTAAGGATAAATCAATGATGAGGAATGGGCAGCAGCGTTCCTCTTATACCACCTAGCGATGTACCTACTGCGACTTTTGTGCCCGATAAATGGCAATAGGCTCGCCACCTATTACATGGGACCTAATATAATTGGCGAAACGCGGGTGTTTGTTCACCTCTGTCTACCCCTTTGGGGATATTGGCATGATTTATGTATGTATGTAAAAACTGCGAACAAACAAGGAGAAAAAAAAAACTGTTTAATAATAATCTCTGCACCTACCTGACACCCCAGACCTGAACTAGGTTTCAAACCCTTATTTCCATAATATTGTGAGCGATCAAATTATTCAGGCATTTACGGTCTGCCGGCGAATTCGCCCTGTCACACTCGTTAGCAAAATGTCGCGTTTGGTACTAATGGATCTATGCACCCTGGGGCGTCGATTCGACACGTGGTCGTGATAGGTGCAATTACTTTAGTCCACTTTTCGACGCCTAAGGGCCCGCGTCAAATCCAGATAATTACATGCGTAATTACGCGAAAGAAAATTCATCTGAGCTGATATATTTTCAAGTAGGCTTTTCTGTGGGATGTAGCCTAAAACTCAACCACGTCGCCATTCTTTTTTGTTAATTTCCGCAGCTACTAGATATCACTTTGAACAAAGGTGCGCAAGGTACCCAAAGAGCCGGCTGTCAAACCTAAGCCAAAAGCTTCAGCAGTAAAGATTGGAATCAACGAGCTCTTCTTCCTGTCTCTGTTACTTGTCATAGAAGTTGTCTGTTTTTATCACACATACATTTGCCTCTATCAGGATTCGAGCCGAGAGAGATCAGAACGCTGGCTTCCGACCGTCAAATTTCCGTAGCTGTCTTTGCAAGATGGTTTTTTTTAATTTCAGATCAGAAAGCACCACGTGTAGTCCTCAACATAGTCGGTCTACTCATAACAGTCCTCCAAGACTTACCGGAGCACGCGGACGTCGTCGAGAAGGTTCTATTCGACAACGAAAAGTTCAACTTACTGATCCTTCTAGAACAGACCAACGACCCTTTGAGAATGAGAGTTTGTATACTGATTAGCTTACTGTGTACCTTTTCATGTACAGCGTTCTCCGTCGCCATGGAAACCAAGTGGAGTAAAAAGGAGCGCGATAGCTTGGAAGCGTTGCATTCGCATTGCAATGTCACTTTGAACAGGGCTGCTAGACTAGCCACCAAGGAATTGAGCAACATGCCGTTTTATGTATCGTAGACATGTTTAACCATCGTCTATTAACTTTACAGATCCCTCAGTGAAGTAATTTTTATAAATTTACATCGAATACTTAGTAATAAAATATGTTTTATTTATTCACATAATACATACATACCTATAAAGATAATTTATAATTGATACTACATTGCTGTAGTATACTACTCTCTCTATAAACTCTTATTTTGCAAAATAGAATATGAAATGTACGATCGTTGTTAAAATAATATGTGCAAAATAGAACAATACTTAGCAATTATTTTACTTAAATATCAAAAATAAATCGTTAAAAGGGATTATTACCTATTGTGCAAAATTTGGTTCGACAATGTCGTTATTCTTTTAGATAACATTTTAAAAATGTTTTACAATTAAATTAGGCAATCTTTATAAACTATGTATTTTGAAATATACTGTAATTTGTAGTTTAATGAGTCGATTATTATTCAATATGTTTTTTTATAAATTATACATCACGTTCGTCATAAATTTGAATCTCTGAAAGATATACTCAATTACATAAACATAGACTGATATTAGTTTCTTATAAGAATAATCTTAGGGATCATATGAGCGATCAATTAAGTTCAAAGGATAGGCAAGGCACTACAAAATATAGTAATAAACCATAATAAAGGAACACTGTAAGACTAATCTCATATATTAATTATATTTTTCGCAACTGTATTGAGTCGTAACGTTTACTTTACTTTATGTTTAACTAACTGCCGCACTCAGAGACGTCAATTAACGTTAATGAGTACTTAATGTCAAAAAAATGACAATTCAAAACTAGTCTCTATTCTTACCGGCTCCCGTATTATCTAAGCCGATTTCAGTTCCTTAGGTCTAAGATAACTTTATTATTTGTTCTTCTATAAGTTCTCTGATAAAATGATGTCGAACATCAATGAGCTACAGCTAATGACAATAATTTACCTCTTTCCTTTTTGTAAATTATACCTGGACTCGGGTATAGCAGCGCTGGTAGACGGCACTGAAACTTCACCAGGCACTCGAGAAGTAGATGGAGCAGGTTCTGAATCGTAGAATACCTCATCATCACCATCTAATTCTAATGCAACCGTTCTCTCCTCCGTCATCGGTGGTGTCTGATGAGTATCATGAAAATCATTATTAGTGAATATAGTGGACTTCAACTCTTTGTTCACGTCACCATTAGAAAAACAATTTTCAAGAAAAACAACATCCCGGCCCTTTATAACTTGTCTAATATTTACAGGATCTCTAAACCTATAACTATTTTCATCACTACAATAGCCTACAAAAATATACTGCCTGGCTTTTGTATCTAATTTCTTTCTTTCGCAAGAAGAAGTATGAACATACGCACGACAACCAAATGTACGCAAATGTGAAAGATCTGGTTTTATACCATACCATCTTTCATAAGGAGTAGCGTTACTTAAAGCTCTGTGAGGGCATCTATTCTTTAGATATACAGACGTACCATATGCTTCTTCCCAAAAACATTTACTTAGGCCTGATTCGCGTAACATACAGCGAGCCTTTTCACTTATAGAACGATTAGTTCTCTCGGCGACACCGTTTGAAGAAGGACTATGTGGTACCGTGGTTTGATGTTCAATCCCTTGAGATGTCAAATAAGACTTGAACTCATTATTAACATATTCTGTACCATTATCCGTACGCAAAATCTTAATTTTACAAGAGCTTTGCCTCTCGACTTCAGTTTGAAATTCTATAAATTTTGTTCGAACTTCAGTCTTAGACTTAATAAAGTATACAAATATCATTCTCGAATAATCGTCGATAAAAATGAGCATATATTTATTACCTTCTAAAGAAGTAGTTTCAAGAGGTCCACAGAGGTCTGAGTGTATTAACTCTAATTTACTTCTGGCCTTCTTATACTTGACAGTAGTGAAAGGTTTTCGACATTGTTTACCTTCAATACAAGGAACACAAGGACTACTATCTAAACAAGAATAGTTTATACCTGTAGCTTTTCCTTTCCTTAATTGTTCAAGACTAAATCTGCATAAATGTCCCAGCCGACGATGCCAAAGATTAGATTTTTCTTCAACAGTCGTATCTGGATTAGTAGTCGTCATAGCAATATCCTCTGACGATACCTTAAACTTATAAAGGCCATTAGAAAAAGTAGCAGATCCAAACTTTGTACCTGAAATTTTAATGTCAGTATGCCTGTACAAAGTGCAACCTTTTTCATTAAAAACAACAGTAATGCCTTTATCTACAGCTTTCTTTACAGAAATAAGATTAGTACTCAAATTAGGTATATACAACACATCCTTAATACTAGTTATCTTAGAGTCCCTAGACTTAGGTAAGTACACATCACCAACACCAGAAGAACACAAACGTTTGTTATCGGCTAGAGTGACTTCCTTGTCTACAAGTGGTCGATAATTCGATAGCCAACTGCGATTACACGTCATATGCACCGACGCTCCAGAGTCAATATACCAATCATTGGCATTTAAAGTAGTACCAGTGCTCAAGGCAGACAGAAGAGTAGAATCAACATTATTTTTCTTAGTCTTATTTTTCCTTTTAAGAGGACACTGAGGACTCTTATGACCTGGTTCTTTGCAATTATAGCAAATAATCTTCCTTTCTTTATTACAACTCTTAGATGTATTTTGAGAACTTGAACTAGCAAACGCCAACTCACGAGATTCGCGTTTTTCCATTTCGTTCAAAAGTTTTGCTTTAACTAATTCTGAAGTAATAGCTACGTTTGAACTTTCTAAAGCCATGACTAGGGGATCATAATCAGAAGGTAGGCCTCCGAGAAGAATAGCAGCAATCGACAAATCATCAATTTTCTTACCGATATCAGCCAAATCTTGAGCAGTCGTCATAACAGCATTTATATATTTTTCGATAGAAGAAAATTCGGACAATTGATAGCGGTACAGCTTCCGTTCGAGAGATATCTTTCGACCCATACCATTATCCTCATATGCTTTGGACAACGTATCCCAAACCTGCTTTGCGGTTTCGCAACTGCGAGCGTGTGTGATAGCAGCACCATCCAACGTAAGACATATTTTGGTCATCGCCTTCAAATCACGCATTTGTCGAATTGTTTCAGGAGTATTATCACCTTCAGGGTATCCAATGATGGCATTCCACAAGTTTTCGTGTAAAAGATACATCCGCATTTTGAATTTCCATTGTGGATAAGACGACTTATCTGTCAACGGCTTTACATTTATAAATGCATTACTCGATGAATTTTCACGAAACACATTATCTCCTCTTTCATTACTCATTTTGATAATTTATATTACAAATAAATAGTTAATGGCCCATAACCTCTTGTATTTAATTTGTTATTTATAAATTAAATAGGCGTCTCGTTGTTGAAAGAGAAAATTTTATTTTGAATAACAACTAATAGTTTCTAAGCAACCTAGGCACAGATTATGGTATACAACACATTTACATAAATTAATAAACAAATTCTAATTTTATTACGTACGAGATAAACATTTGTGATTATTATAATAACCCGAGCA